>JAVSCE010012019.1:0-56081 GCA_032199065.1 Smutsia gigantea | reverse complement strand
ACTGGAAGATACTACTATTATCCCTATATTGTACATAGAAAAAGGGAGGTTCAGAAAGATTAAATGAGCCCTAGATACAGAAACTGGTGAATAGTACAGCCAAGACTCACATTAAAGTCAGGCTGGTCTAACCTCAGACCCATGACCAATGGGATTTTCTGTTTTGGACATTTTGTATCTTCCCCATTCAAGATGTTGATGATAAAAGGACAGCGAAAACATGGAAAACGAATGAAAGCAAATAATAACTAATATAAGATGAAACTGGAAGCCAAGTCCAAAGATTTTAGAGCCTGCGGTGGGCACCCGGCCAGTTCACAGCCCATCAGTTCCCAGTCTTGGGACATGGTGTAAATTCCCTCCTCAAAGACCTGAAAACATCAGATGAAAATTGGGATTGGTGGAAGACATGGGTGGCCAGGACCACCTCCAGCTCAAATGAAAATTCAGAGCACACTGTAAAGTCAAACACAGTAGAGTTTGTGGTCAGAGGCCATGGGGAGATGGGGCAAGAAGCTCTGAAAGCCAGCATTCAGGCTGTGAAGCTCTTTGTGCCAGGAGACATAATTTCAGTGACCGAGGAAATCCTTCCAACCGATAAAAAAATTATCAGATTAAAGGTGTAACAGAACTAACAGAATATGTCAAGCTCTCTGGCAAATGAGTGATTCAGAGACCTCTAGTTTCCCTGTGGGACTGAGAGAAAGAGAGGTACAGACTGGGACCATGGGCCACACAAACAGCACAGTCACACACAGAGAAGATGGGCTGAGACAGCTCTGAGACTCTGCACACCTGAGGCACAAACCCTCCAATCAAAGGTAGCAGACAGCTTCCCGAGCACAATGACCAACAGGACTGCAGCTTTTAAGAGCAGGACTCCCTTGCCCTACATTTCAGGGGTGGGGGGTGCACTGCTTGGAGGTGGATTAACCACCCGGCATTGGGTTGAATCTAAACAGAGAGGAAGTCAACAAGTTGCCTGGCCCTTTGCAGTGGTTAGTTACAACTAAATGCACAATTTTCTGGGTGAAGTGCATGGCCTTATATTCCTATCTGCATATCAAATAAGAGGACCCTTGGCTGCTAGACTATGTGAATAGAAAAATCGTTTCTGTACCTAGCTTGGGACAAATGAATAGAATAAGAGGTCTTTACTTTTAAAAATAAAACCATCTACTTTGGGAAAACAGAGAATAAATTCAAATCATATTTGAATGTTAAATAACATGTGAAATGATGAAAAGGCACTGGACTTGAAGTTGAAGTCAAGGACTACTCACCCTGGTTCAGGGTGATTCCTGCTTGGGTCTTTTTTACGGTTATTGCAGTGGGAAAATGAAGTGAGTTAGGTGTTTTATTACCTTTGATCTGTCAGCGGGACCTTCTGCCAGTATTCCGTCAATGCAAGTAATCCCCTAAGATATTTCTCGAAACATGATACTGGTTTGAGGATGGGAGGAAAATCGATCACATCTTTCTTGGTCCTCTCCTCTTTTCCTGATGTGGTATTCTTTCCAGCATTAATAAAAATCTTAGAAATGGGCTGAAACAGAGTTCTTGTGGAATTAATCTGCAGAGAGTTGCTTAGAAGAAACTCTTTCTTCATGAGAGCTATTCTCCTTAAGACCATCTGGATTACTGCCTCCATTTGTTGACAAGTCTCATTCTGAATCAAAGAGGTGTTGAGAAACAAAGCTTCACTTGAACCACTTGCATGGTCACTTTTCGTTCCCCTGGAGCCCTCTACAACTGTTTTTATGGTTTTCAAGAGATTTTTTGGATGCTGAGCAAATGTCAGCAAATGAGTAAAAGAATTCCAGTCACCCTTCTCCAAGCTATTCCAAAGAGCTTCTAAGGTGAGATCAAGCAGTATCCTCAAGTAAGTCCCTATTTCTGTGGTGTTTTGGAATAGCATTTCATCCAAAAATAGGATCACTTGATGAGTTCTTTCCCATTTTGGATCTTGAGGGAAACTGTGAGTAGACACAGGTTCAGGATGTAAGAAGTCTATCTGGTTGACAATGTTATTTATAGGAACGAAGCAGTTGAGGACTTCTTCCCCTAAGTTGACAGAATCCGTAGAAAATATCTGAGTCCCATTATTAAGTGCTACCACAAGATGCTCCATGTCTCCCAAATTGATTTTCACAGAAGTTAAAAATCCAGCAATTTCTTCCAAAATATCAGAAAAGTCCTTGGACTGGTTCACATATGCAAATATGCTAGATGACATATTGGAAATATTAGAGTCTTGTGAAATATTAGGCTTGACTCCAATCATCCCAAAAGCCAAGTCAAGAAATGGTGTCAGCAAGTCATTTATATTTTCAAATATGAAATGATGTGTTTTTTTCAAAGTAATTATTTCATGCACAACCTGTTGAACACTTTGTTGCAAAACGGAATAGAGACTATCAAAGAATTTCACAGTATCGTTGGTCTTAGAGATGAAATGAGTTTCAAAAATATCGGCCATCTTCCTGGAAACTTTCTTGGCTAATTTAAGAAGTGCCACAGTGGAATTTACTGAGGTGGCCAGTTCTCCCATTTCAGCAGTGTCCCTCACCAGCATGATCAGAGTATTAGACATTTCCAAGAGCGGTTCCAGGACATGACTTTCTCCACCTTTCTCAACTCTTGAGATGACACCAAGAAATCTCTTGGTAATTTCTAATGTTGCTCTGTTTCTTAAAGGGAATGAATTAGTTACGAAGGAAAGCAAATGGGTTAGCTGAGCAAGTATAACTTCTTGGAGTGTAGGATACAAGTTCTGGAAGTCCTTACTTGGAGAGTTTAAAAGAGCATCCATAAGACTTGCTATCTCTGTTGAAGTTTCTTGCACAAGGTGAAGGGCTGACCTAAGATCTTGATTGAGTTTGAAGATATTCTCAGAATTATTCATATGGAAAAGCAACTGGCTCACCACCTTGAGAAATTCCAAATTATTTTCATTCTTATTTTCTATTGGCATTTCCCATAGAAGAGCATTAAATAAATCACCCATGATTTTCAGTCCTTGGTGATTATCAAAATAAAATTTCCCATCCTCTAATACAAATGAGCTTTTGATTAAATGATACAGACTCTCCTTTAAACTTGAGAAAATGCCCATCAACCTGTCTTCTTTTGTGGAATTAAGAAGTTGATTCAGTTTCAGGATTTCTGGAATTTCATCCTTTGGGACAAAACTATAAATATATGTTTTTTAATTCCATGTTTAGCAATGGAAAGATCACAACACACAGTGATATTTTTGTTTGCAGTAGCATCATGGGAGGACGATATTGACTGAAAGATGGCATGCTAACATACATTTCAGTGAAAATTAGTATTTCATTCTTGCCAAATAATGAAAAGAGTGGAGGAATTCCATGGATGATCCCATTGCAATGCCTCAAACCTACAATTTCAAAGTCACATACTTTTGCTTCTAGAAAAGAATGTGAAGTCCACATAAAGTAGTCCTCAGGGTAAGATGTATGTCTTTCTGGCTGTTCAGAGCCCTAGCAAACCACCTAGACACCCGATGGCTCTGTGATGTGCAGATGGCTAGGCTGGGCAACAGCCCCAGAATCCCTTTCTCACACGCTTCTGGTTTGGGTGGACTGCACAGTTGACACCCTCATAGGAAAGAGGAGTATGGAAGGAAGTAGCTGTTTTGTAACATAATCATTAACCTAGGTGCTGCTGGGAAGGGATTTTGTAGATGTGATTAAAATCTCTGATCAATAAACTTTAAGTTAGTAAGAAGGGATATTGTCCTGGGTGGGCCTGACATAATCAGTTGGAAGGCCTTCAGAGAGGGTGTAGGATCTCCCTGACCCAGTGACCCCCACACAGCATCTGGGTACCCAACTGCCCTCCTTCCCCCATTGTCCTCCCTGGCTGCCACCTGTGGATGGTCAGCTCATGCCCATGGCACTCCAGCCTGTCTGTGAGCATGCCTTCCTGCCAGCCTGCCCTGCTGACTGCACTTGGTTAGTCAACTGCCAGAACTATGGATGCCAATACATTGTAGGAAATTCTTGTTCTGGTTCTACATCAGTGGTTGAGCCTCGACAGACACAGACATCATAGAATAAGTTGGAATTTCCCTCCAGCCTTTTCACTGGCAAACTTCAGTAGGGATGAAAAAAAAACATAATGTACCACTTTTAAAATCTTGGAATCATATCAATTCCAAATACAAACATCATAGTAGATTACTTGGAATGAAAATAGTTAAACCCCTCATTTGTGATTAGACAGTTAATACATTAACTCAAATTATGACCATGGTATATATGCCTATACATACATAAAAAACTGATTTTTAAATTCTATCTAAAATAGAATTTCATAATTATTTTCATAACCAGCAATGTAAGAAAGCACAATAAGTGATTAAGTGCCTGGTGCTTGGTTTATATACATGTTTACTAGTTAGATGACAATCATCAAAATTATTTTACCTTGCTATTTTAATAAAAATGTTAAGACAAATTCATTTCAAAGATCATTTCAAAGGTGTTAGGTACTAATGCAACGATTGATGTTTATATACTCCAGGAAATAAAGTAGATTGTAATGTGTGATAACTGCATGTACAATATGAAACAAAGGTGGACTCACCTCATCCCTGCAATGATGTCTTTGTGGAAGTCTTTTAGCAGAAGAGAGATTTTATTCTCAGAATTTTCCTTTAGTGAAAAAGAGAAGAATTTTTTCAAAAGCCACTGCATGAAGTCCATTATGTTTCTTGGAGGGAAATTTATTCCGTCACCGTCCTCAGACTCAGTGTGGTTCAAGGTGAGGTTAATGGAATTTATTATCTGAAGGTCAGTATCACTTAAATTCAAGGATGCCTCTTGAGAACTCCTAGCTAAGTTATTGACTGAATTAATTAGGAAGCTTTCCAAAAGTAACCAAACAACTGAGAAATTAGTTAGCTGTTCTTGGTTTAGCAGATGAGTAAGTAGGGGAACATCAAAATTATCTTCTTGAGAAACGTTTTTGAGATAATCCGAAAAGTTAATAGTACCTTTAGTCAACATATCATCAGATGAACTCTCATGGACCATAGGAAGAAATCTTTGTATCACCCTGGAATAATCTTCATTTGCATGTTTACTAAGCCAGTTTTTTACAACCAATAGAAAATCCTCAATAATTTCTAATGTCTTCACTGATGATGAATCCAGGTTTTCCAAAAAGCCGCCAAATTGCAAAGTTATGTTTTGAAGAGCCACTGAATTAATCATTTGAATGTCTTTGTTAATTTCAGAAAACAGGGGTCTGATACTAACGTCATGGGTCAGATCATTCATGATTCGTTCAAACTCAAGCCATAGTTCTTCAAAATTATAAGTTGCTTCACTTTTTTTAATAAAACTTGATAATGCTTCTACACTACCTGTCAGATTTGCATTCAGAATCATCCCAAATGGAGAGATTAGTGAATGAGTACTATTTTCTAGGCTCTGATCCCCCCCAAAAAATTTTATTATCCTTTCCAAACTTGAGGAAACATGCTGGACAGATACCGCTGTGTCTTCATTAATGTTAAGGATCTTGTTTAAACTGGCCAGCCTCTCAAGAATGCTTTCATCTGACGTAACTTTTGTAAAGTTGACATTTTTTAATTTTTCTATGATTTGCAAAGCAACTTGTTTTATGGGGCCACCAGGACAAAGTTCAGAGATGCTGCCATTGCTTTGACTTCCAAAAGACAAGCCAAATGGTAGCACCTTATGCCAGAATTCTTGCACAGTTTCTACAAGCAAAGTGTTCATGTGGAGGATTTCAGACAACTCTAGAAGAATGGAACTACAGTCCATTAACTCATGAATGGCACAGACCATTCTCCTCGTTATTTCCATCTGTGAGCTTTCATTTGAACACTGTGCAACATCGCCTGGGGGAGACATGTGGAGGTGGTCAAGTATACTGGCCACTTTGCTATAAAAAGAAGACATAAGCTCACGGGCATTACAGGCTTCAAACTTTGGATTCTGCTCAAATCCAGAAGTTGTGTGATTCCAGCACCAAACTACAGGAAGGCAAGTTAAAGCCTCTGAAAGAATCCCTGGTTTATCAGATATTAATTCAATTGTCTCCAAAAGAGTTTTTATCACAATAGCAAAGTCGTCCTTGGTGACGTTGGAAATGCTTATGCCATGGAGGAGTGTGAGGTTATAGACATCCTTGAGGATTTCCGTGATATTTTTGCCAACTACTTTCCGCAGGAGCCTCATGGCATGAGGGAGTGCGTAGTACATATCTACCACAGCATTGACATCATCTTTAGGAAACAGGCGTGAGAGTTTCAGCAGATGATTAACATTCCAGGAATGTGAGCTGTCTAAAAATGTTTCCATCAAGTCAACAAGGAAGTCGACTCCCAGATCACCAGGACCTAATCTACTGATGTTCTTAATGAAATCCTTTAGGCTTTCACTAATGTGCTCAAGTTGATATTCTAGCAGACCAATATCTGGGTTCTTGAGAGTATGCAAGAAAGAAGTTACCTTCTTTAAAACGTGGCTCTTACCTGGATCTCGTGGCATATAATGGTGAACCAAAGGCATCAGGGAGTTGAACACATCCCTAAGCACTTGGATACCAAGACCTGCAGCTTGCATTATTTCATGTGGAATTATTTTTGGTGAATTTTGGAGTTCATGAGATAAATTGAGGGCCAGATAATGAGCCAAATGATAAAATGAATTGCCTAAACTCTTTATATCCTTTTCATTTGCACTGGCAGCAAATACATTTAAAAACTTTTCAGTTTTAGAAGAGGAGTTACCTTCCAAGATGTTAGAGGACATATCTTCCATAAGTTTTTGAATTTCCTTCCCCACAGCTACTAAATGCAGCCAAATATTTTGAAACTGGCTGGGACTTTCACCTGACATTTTCATGGAGCTTAGAGCTAATTCGGCAAAATGTTTCCAGTTGGACTGAGATGCAAAATCAAAGTCTCTTGTTAAGTTGTTGATAATCATCCTTACTTGGTTTGTGGAATCATTTAAAAAAGTCAATAAAACCCCAAATGTTGGTATCTTTTCCCTTTCAAAACTGGCAGTAAGTATAACATTTAGAAAGTCAGTTATGTGTTTCAAGTTAATATTCACACAATTTACATTTGACTCATTCAACGAACACGGAGGTTCCATTATATTTAAAATCCAGGTAACAAGCTTCAGTGTAGAGTTGATTCTGTCTTCCACATCTCTGAAACTCCTCAAAATGCCCTGAAGAGGGCCTTGAGAAAAAGTGGAGTTGTACACTGCATACAGATGGTTTATGACATCTACCAATTTGATGCATCCTTTTAGTCTGCTAATTGCATCCTCAGAGGAAAATGTATAATTTAACATGGCCAGAATATGTAATGTCTGCTGTGAAGTATTTACACATAATAGGCTATCCTCCAAAATAAACTCAGTGACATTTTGGAGAATACCAGCACAAGACACTAAGTCTTGGTCATGTGACACATTTCTAAAAAATAGTATTGTTTCTCTTAACTCAGTGATGACACTCTCAAACTTTCCTCCCTCATTTGTGAGGTTTTTTGAAAGAAAGTGATTGATCCAATGTACATTTCTATCTGTATATCCTGAGGTGTTGCTTAACTTGATGAAAACATCAAGCAGAGAATATAAAAACTCTCTGCTTGCATTTGTGTTTGCTGGAAATGCCATTAGCTGATGCAGGGCAGTTTCCATGGTGAAGAGGGATTTCTCTACTTGGTCTGGGTTAAGCAACTTTACTCTCACGAATGCATCCGAGAGATCCCTGAGATTCAGAAAATCAACCCAATCATGGATGCCATCAGCTTGAGTCACGTTTTTAAACAAATTTAATATGAATCTAGCAGGATGATGGGTGGGAAATATTCCCTGGCAGCTTTTAGGAATTTTCACGTCACTTTCCAATTCATCCAAAAGCTGATGGAGACCAGCAAGAAGAGGAGGAAAGACATTCATGTCAACCTTGAGTATTTGAGATATGCTTCCACAGATTTCAGCCCACATTTGAAGCCATGAAATGGTACAGTGAACAGCCGTGAACTCACTGAACACCTTGCCATCTGCAGAGAGATTTGAAAGAAACTGTGCCCACAGAAGAATAGATGAAGACCTCCCATCTGTTGAATAATTCACAGAACCAATGCTTTTATTAGCCAAAGGAAAGCATTCACCGCCCAACAGGCTTTCTACTGATCCATTGAAAAGTTGGCTCATATATTGAAATAAAGAAATTCGAAAATCTTCATCTACTATGAGCAGTTGCTTGAGACCCATCAAAGTAGCGTGGACCATCTCCAGGGCTGAGCCCTCTGGAGATGTCAGGGATTGAGCTTGATGCTCCAAAAAGTTAAAAATTGAAATCAATTGCTGACAGTAGGATACCTCAGCCAGTCCCTGAAGAAGCCCTGCTGTCTCATATAAAAATGAAAATGCTTTACTAATGTTTTGGAAATTAAATTGCTTTGTGATATCCAAAATGTGCTTTGAGGTTTGTGTAAGGAAAGATAGCAAAGACTCTCTACTCTGAATGCTCAAGAATTTATAAATATATTGAAGATAGGCAGAATAGATCTGCAAAAGTAAAGCTGAATCTTTATTCTTGAAGACATTTAGATATAGATGAGTCAAAATTTTATCCACTTGTTGTTTTTGAGTTTCCGAAAGAGCTGAGAAAAGATCAGATGCATTCTGTATAGTATAGACTGTGTCCAGAGCTCCTGAGGCTTGATTCTGCCTCAGAAATCCAAATTCACAGAGACTGTTTATTACAGTTTCACTTAAATGTACAAAATCCATTTTCACAGTTGATGGTTTGGGCCAGTCTGAATGGAACAACTGGGAAAAGTTAAAACTTTTACTAAGAACCCTCTTGTCTTCTGGAAGAGACAAATTTAGAAGTGTAGACAAGGTTTTCAGTTTAGATCTTTCTCCTTCTGAAGTGCCATACATCCACAATTCCCGTAGTTTGGGATTAATTTCAGAAAGCATTAATTCCATAAATCTCAAAATATCTCTTAATTCCTTCCTTATCCAGACACCTTCCAGAGTTGGTATGTTTTCAATCATCTCTTTGTCAAATTCCCAAAGTTTCTGAGTATCAGTAGAAGATGGGTCTCTCTCTAAACCATTTAAGTGATTTATCCACAAACTGCTTTTATTCAGAATAATGTCAGTGAGAGATGCAAGGTTATAGAATTTGGAAGCACCGGTCGCGTCTAAAGGATTAGGCAATAGTAACTGCTCCAAAAATCCCACAAATGATAAAAGAAAGGTCACTTGTCCATCCTCAAGGACATGAAACTTCTTTTCTGTCATTAGAAGTTCTTTTGTGGAATTTAAGACCCTACAATATCAACAGAATTGCTTCAGTATCAGAAAAAAAAGTAAGTAAACTTAAGAAAAGTACTATTTATCAAATTTTCAAAATGATATCAAGATTTATTTAGAGTAAAGCCTAAAAGAATATTCACCAGACAATATATTTCCCAACAGAAATTAATGTCAATATTTCAAAGTATTTCAGAAGCCTGCCATGCAGATACATATATTTAGCTTAAAATTTGCTTCCTGAACCAAAAATAATGCATTTTAAATTAGATTACTAGAGAGGCAGTCCAAACTGTGGGGCCCATCAGACGCTATGACTAAAGGCCAGTGGGTGGAATTCCCTGTTCTAAGCAATTCCAGCACTCATGAAATTTAATGATCTACTTCCCACTCTTAGAAACCTATTGTTTTAGATGGTGTGCTTTCTCCAGGTGTTTATTTTTAAAACACAGTGAGTTCACAAAAGAGCACCTCAGGGGTTATGGCCAATCCACCCTTGTAAAAGAAGTCCTCACTTGGAGAAGGGACTGACTTCTACTAACTCAGCAGCTACAAGTCCCCTTCTTAAATCCTGGAGGCCTACATGTTTTTAGAGTTTAGCAAGAGGGCATGGGCATGTATGAGGGATGTATCAATGTTCCCTCCACCTGGAGCCCCAGGAAGCCCCTTCCAACTAATATTAACACTTCCACAGTAACCCCTGAACATGGGCTCAGTGTGTGCAGTGAACAGACTCATTAACACGTAAGTCTCTGCAGAGTGAGTTGTGGTGACAACCACAAGAAGAATTTCCTTCTTCAGACTTTTCAAGATTTCAGAGTTGTGCATAAGGGATTTTGACTTGCACTGGCTGTCAATGCCTTAAAGGATGAACTCCTTTCTACACTTATCTCTGTGATCCTGTTGTGTAACACACCATCTGGCACAGAACAGATAGAGATGGATCAAATGCAAGAATGGTGTTTTCCTCACTGAGAGCATGAAAAATACAGGCTAAATTGAGTTTATTATTATTTGTAGGACAGAGAGTGCCTTCTTTGAACCAGAGAACACTGAAAATATTTCCTGGGTAAATTTTCCATTAGGAAACAGACCACTCTACTTTTAGGGACAGAATGTGAATTTGCTCAAATCCAGCCCTGCATAGAAATATACACACAACTTTTATGCAAGTAGTCATGGATTGATAGAGTAGAATTGATAGAGTAAAAAAGAGAAAAACTCTTTTTTAATTGAAGTGTAGTTGACATACAATATGGTACTGGTTTCAGGTGCACAAAAGAAGTACTCACCATAGTAAGTGTGGGCACCATCTGTCAGCACACAAAATTATTACAATATTATTGACTGTATTCCCTATGCTGTACTTTTCATCTCTATGACTCATTCATTTTATATCTTGTTTTGTACTGGGACTTGAGAAGTCCTGGAATAGTAATAGTAGCCTTAGTAACAGGTGAACTAAAACTAGTACTACTAGTAGTAATGTTGCCACATTTTTATATCACACTACAATTTATTAACTTTCACGACAATAATCTTAGTTCATTTCTACAACAGCCTTTGAGGTACATGTGACTATTGTCATTTCACAGGAAAAGAAATATATCAAAAAAATGTTTTGATTAGAAAACTATGACACAACAGGAATGGGACAAGGCCCAGGTTTCTCATTTCCAGCTCAGCTTTCTTAATATTAATCGAGCTTGATGCCCAATTTCATTCATTCACTCAGTAAGTCCCCATCTAGTATCTAGCATCTATCATGACAGATACTGTGCCAGCTGCTGTGGGTCTACAAATATATATAGGCTAATTTTGCTGCTGTCTTTCTAGGACTAACAAATATTTGAGACTCAGAAAAGTAAATTATTACAAATCCAGCAGGATCAAGGGACTTATTTCCAAAGGCCCATCTTATTCTCTTTCTCCTGTGCCCACTAATATCTGAACTCAAAAAGTTTCCCTAAGAGTGACAAATCCCAGGTCTAGAGTGATGTTGCAGAATGGCTCTCAAATGCAGATGTGCACCAGAACCACCTGTGAAATTTGTTACATCTACAGAAACGTGGGTCCTGCACATACGCAATATTTAGCATGTCTGGGGCAAGGTCCACACATTTGTATTTTTAGCAAACTTCACAGCTACATCTGAGAGCTACTGCTCTAATGCAAAGCTCTGGTCCACCATGTCTAATACACCCCACAAACAATAAAGAGCACTTTTATTCTGTGTACAATATCCACAATTATACATGAAAATTTCCATGTCAAACATGCTCTAAAACACCACAGCTGTATATACACAGCTGTATACAACCCTGCAGACTGAGTTTCAAAGATCACTTCTCTCCCAAAGGTCTCCAGAAGCACCAGAATCTTAAATCATTGCTCCCACGTCTAAACTCTAAGCTACTAGATAAGGCTATTTTTCAAAGAAAGATGTTATTTTTGGAGTATCGATTATAAATCATACTTTTGAATATTATTACTATAATCTGTATTGCTTTTCAACACCCAAGGGAGCACGAGTCATGCATTTTATGAAACAAATATTTATTGAACACTAACACGAAACACTGTGTCAATAGCTAAAGCAGGATCTCACATTTTAAAGCAAGTGTATCCTCTGACTAGGTTTTGCTTATCTTCAGATGAGAGTTTAATCAAGACCTGGAAGCTGAATTCTGAAAACTTACCTGGATATGGATGCTTTTGGAGACTTAAGTAAGTTCTCAAAAAACTCAAAATAATTATCAATGATGACTTTCCAATTCATGTGTTCTTCATAACATGGAGATTCCTCTGAGAAAGCTAAATAGAAAGCATTTTGTATGTTGAATTCAAGTTGGACATAACAGTCAAATCTAGTCAAGGGGAACACTACAGCATGTTCCACTTGAAAATATAACAAAAGGGGATAAGAAATCCTTCTGACTTGATTTCCACTCTGGCCAAGATGAAATACAACTGGCCATTGAGCAATGCAGGACAGTGATCCATGAACGACAGAATATACACCAGGTGAGACCCACAATTATCTTGCTTGCTGCCCAGGGAGAGCACCCAGGCGGTGACATAGGCCACATAGCCTGTGGCCATCCTGAGCTGAAAGAACAGAGGTTAGTCAGAAAGACAGCATGGGCAGTGGTGGGGGGGAATATAGAAAAGAGGACCAGAAAGGAGACAGCTGCACAGAGGGAGCATCTGCTATATGCCTCCTTCAGGCATTCAGCTGGGAAGAAATCAATACAAGCATGTGGGGAAGCTACCACAGATGACTCAGGGCCAGGAACAGTCTGTTTCCATCAGCCCAACTGGGACCATCTATGGTTCTTTAGACATTGAGTAGTAGATGCAAAAACAGTCTTTCCTCAGTGGTGGGGATATTTGCAACTGCCCTGAGCACACAGCATGATCACATGGGTAAATTCTCCTCAAGTGCACGTGGGACATTCACCAAGGTAGACCACATTCTAGGCCATAAAATAAGGCCTAGTAAATTTAACCGGATTAAAGTCATGTAAAGAATGTTCACTGAACTAATTCAGAAATCCCAAATATTTGGATACTAAATAACACACTTCTAAGAACTCATAGGTCAACAAAGAAATAAAAAGAAAATTAGAAAGTACTTTAAAAATGAAAGCACAATATGCCTACACTAGAAAAGGACAAAGGTGTCAAATCAACGGTTTTCCTCAACTTCCAGGTTAAGAAACTAGAAATGAAGTTATTTAAGTCCAAATTAAGTAGAAGAATGAAAATGATAAAGATCTAAGTGGAAAGGTAAGGAACTAGAAAAAAGAAAAATTAATAAAACCAAAGCTATCTCTTTGAGATCAATAGCACTGATAAACCTCTAGGCAAAGTGTTCAAGAGAAAAGAAAGGCACAGATTACTGATGTCAAGCATGACAGAAACATCTGTGATGTGACTACAGATTCCATAATAGAAAGAGAATAATAATGGAATACTGTGAAAGACATTATGACATTAAACTCGACAATTTAGATGAAAAAGACAAATTCCTAGAAAGACACAATCTACCAAAGCTCACTCAAGCAGAAACAGATCACCTGAAGAGCCCCCTATCTATTAAAGAAATTGACTTCGTAGTTAAAAATCTTCCCATGAAGAAGGCTGAAGGCTCAGGTGACTTCATCAGTGAATCCTACCAAATGTTTAAGGAAGAAATAATACCAATTCAACAATACAAACTCTCTCAGAAAATTGAAAAGGCGCGAATATATCTCAACCCATTCTTGGAGGCCAGGATTACCCTGAAACCAAAATAAGAAAAACATATTAAAAGAAAAGAAAACTATAGTCCAATATCCCTCACAGCACAAATGGAAAATATTAAACCAAAGGTTACCAAGTTAAATCCAATAGTATATTACCAGGTGGGGTTTATCCCAGTTATGCAAGTTTGGTTTAACATTCCGTATAACCTGAAACATTATACTGAAGGACAACATGTCAATAGCTTTAAAAATATTAAGTTATTGGGGATAAATCTAACAAAAGATGTGAAATAATCCTACAATGAAATCTACCAAAAGGTGCAATAAGAAAATAAAGAAGATATAAATAAGTAGAGAGGAATGTTATGATCGTGAGTCAGAAGACTCAATATAGTAAAAGGTCATTTTACTTAAATTTATCTACAGACTCAATTCAATCCTGGTTAAAATTCCAGAATAATTATGAGAAATTGATGAGCAGATTCTAAAATTCATACAGAAATGCAAATGACCTAAAATAATATTTTTTAAAAAAAGAACAAAGTGAGAAGGTTAACACTGCCTGATTTTAAGACTTATTATAATCAGGATCATGTGATATTGGTGTAAAGCAGATGAACAGGTCACTGGTACAGAATAAACAGTGCAAGAAAATACCCATGTATTTGGACAATTCACTTAACAGAAATACAAAATAACTCAGTGGAGAAAGGATAATTCTCACAACAAATTTTTCTGGGCAATCAAATCTCTATATGCAAAAAACAAAATAAAATTCAATGTTCACCTATATCTTATATAAAAATTAATTCAGAATGCATCATAGACTTAATTTAAAACCTAAAGTTATTAACCTTCTAGAAGAAAACAGGAGAAAATCTTTGTGGCTTGAGAGTTAGCAGACTTCTTAGCTATAATACCACTGGGAAAAAAAGTAAAATAGATACATGAGTCTTGGTCAAAATTAAAACTTCTCCTGGATGACACTGTGAAGAAGAATGGAAAGATAACCTAGAGGAAATATTTGCAAATTGGATATCTGATAAAGGGCTTGCATTTTTCATTTACAAGGAACTTTGATACTCAACTAATAAACACACAACCCAATTTAAAAAGTGTGGAGAAGATTTAAATAGAGAATTCATGACTAAAGATATCCAGAGGGCATATAAGCACATGAAAAGATAGATGTACAAAATCATTACTCATAAATGCAAATTAAATCCATAATGAGACACCACTACACACCTGTTAGAATGGCTAAATTGTTAATACTGACCATACCAAGTGTCAACGAGGACGTGGAGGGATCAGAGCTCTCATATGGTGCTGGTGGGAATGTGAAATGGCATGGCTTTGCAAAACACTTTGTCAGCTTCTTGCACATACCATGCACATACCATGTAATCAAGCCAGTTTACCTCTAAAGAAAGGAAAGCATTATTTCCATGCAAGAATTGCACATAAATATTCACAGCAGCTTTGCTTGCAATAGCCAAACACAAGAAATGACCCTATTTTAAACGGTACAAATGGACAACCGGAATCCCTCCCTCCAGTGAACTACTCCTCAGCAACAAAAAGGAAGTGGCATGCTACTGTGTGAATGAAGCCTGAGTAATTAATTCTAATGAACTAAGTAAAAGACGTCAGACAAAAAAGAGTACGTTCTGTATAATCCCACATACATAAATTTCTAGCAAATGAAAACACATGGATACTGTTGGAAGCAGATGAGTGGCTGTCTGGGGCCAGGAGCAGGGGCTGCAGTGGGCAGTAGGGGAGAGGACACAGGAGCAGGGGGACTTTGGGAAGGGATGGGTATGTTGACTCTCTCCATTGCATGATGGCTTCATGGATCTATTCGCATGTCGAAACTTAACAAACTGTGCACTTCAAATATGCGGGACGTGTTGTGTGTCAATTATATTTCAATAAAGCTTGGTCTTTTTTAAAGCAAGAAATCCTTCTAATTTGAAGCAAGTAATGTAGCCTAACACATATTTCAGAAAGAAAATTACATAAAACTTACATCCTTTATGCTTTAGTGAGCTCCCACTGAAATAGACTGGCTTTTATACATGCATAATTTTGTAAACGTTTACAGGGAAAAAAGGTGGTAACAGCTTAAAAATTAGCACAGGTGTGTGTGAGTAATATCAGATTTTTTTTTAAATAAAAGGTTGAAGCTCCCAGAAAACCAGGCCTTAATGAATAACTTTAAACAAAAGGAGAAAACATAACCCACTGCGGTAAATTCCCTCACTATTGTTTGTGATGCATTACATATCTGGCAATCTTCTCTGTGGGGAAGAAAAGGTACAGGTATCTCCTGCTATTGCCAAGCACTGTGTGAGGCACTTTACATACATTATCCTACTTAATCCTCATCAGAACCCCATAAAGTTGGCCATACAATTTCTGTCTTATCAGGCAGAGGACTGATTACAATGGACCCATGACCACTCAGTAAACCCGTCAGAAGCAAAGTTCACCCCCCAATCCATCTGCTTCCAGACCGATGCCAAAATGCCAAACTGAGTCCACACATTATCTGCATGAAAAAACTATATTGCAGAGTTTAAATAACTATGGCAGAATCCATTTGTTAGAACTCTTAATTACTGTCTTTATTGTGCCATAATCTTACCATGTGCTGTTGCTTTTGTTTTGTTTTTTAAAGGAGAAAGGGAATATACAGAATGTATAACCCAGTGCTGGGTGCATACGCACAGCCTTGCTCTGTTGCTATTCATGTAAACCAAAGTTCCCCAGACTTTGATGTGCTTACAAACCACTTGGGTGTCTTCTTCAAGTGCTTGTTGAGCTTTGGTAGGTCTGATACAGGCAAGGCTCTGCATTACTAGCAAGCTCCCAGCTGCTCCTGTTGGTCCCAAAGTCACACTTTTAGGAGCAAGGATGAAAGCGAGTCAAGTGTTGTCTAATACAGGCAACACGAATGAAAAAGGGCCCAGAGTCTAGTAATTTGCCCCAGTTATTATTCATCTTGCCTATATTTCCATACAATTATCAAAATTATTTTACAATACACTCATTACCAAAGCTTCAATACTTAAGTCAGTTCAATAAACAAAGAATTATGAGTCTGTCAAGATGGAAAGAAAGATACCATATAAATTTTTGTATACATCTCTCATGTTTTCTACCTGTAGATTTCTCCTCACTTTCCAAGTCCTAGTGCAAACAACTCAAGCGGTTACCCCATCTGTGAACCAAGGTTCTTTGATGATACCCCATCTCTAGATTGTCCATCCCCCACCAACTGTGACCCTCTTTGGACCCCCATCAAGTTCTAATGTTAGAGTAGGCAGTTAGTTAAACATAAGCAGGAGAAAAAGGTCAGCCCATCACCAAGGAGGACTCCTCCCTGGCCAACCCCTAAGCCCTCCTTAATTCCCAGTTCCACAGTCAAGGACACTTAGCTTACTTATCAGGATGCCCAGACCAACAAGACTGTCAAGAGGCCCAGGACCACAGAAGCTTCCCTGATTAGAGGGCATATACAAGGTATGAAGACGTTGTCTGAAAGTAACCCCACCTCAATGAAATAACATCTAAATCTAATTAGTATTGTGATTTTGGCCTTTTTGTGGGCTTCACTTAGGTACTTATGGGTAAGGTGCCTGCACTGAGAAAAAGGTTATATAACCTAGAGCTGTCAATCAACCTGTCAGTCAAAGACGTAGGACTTCCCATCACCTTAAGGAAAAATAAAATCCAACCCTTCCCTAATAGCAGGGCTGCTTCTAGTTTCCAGACAGCCTGCTCTCCACCCTTCTTGAGAGTGTACTTAGCTTTGCTTAATAAATTCCTAAGCCTGTCTCTTGATTGAAATCCTTCCTTCAAGAAGACAAGAATCATGGAAACACAATATGTTTTGCCGATAACACTAAGATCTCCAGTTATAAGTGACCTTCATCCGGATAACAGCTGAACTTCTTTCATGGCAGCCTGCTTAGACATCTAGCCTTTTCATGACCATCTCCAGTGACAGGAAACTGCCCAGGCAGCCCACTCTGATTGTAGAATCCTTTAACTGTTAAAAACCTAAAGGTTGCCAGTTAGCCATAGAAGCTAAAACATGCATTTTTCTCCATTCATTCCCAAAACATCATAAAAATGGCAGTAGAAAATAAAGAATGCATAATCCCATAGCTAGACAGAAAGGAAAGAGCAGCAGACAAGGGTGATCAATGCTGATAAGGATGAAAGAAGATGGACAAGTGGCATCAGGCACAGAAGAGAAGCTAAAAAACTGAAGTTTCCAAAAGAAGTCATCAGCCTGCAGAAGGAGAAGTCAAAAAAGGGAAGCTTATTTTTCTTTGAAGAATTCCCAGAAGTCGCATGCAGTGGTGGTACAAGCATCTGAGGAATTCTAACCCACATCTCTCCATCACCCCAGCCAGGCAACTACTCCCCTGTGTCAGCAGAAGACTAGAGGTTTGCTGTCTGGAGAAATGGAACTAGACTGGTCTTGAGACAGGGACCATGGGAGTAGTCTGAGTAGGGTGAAGGCCTCCGAAAAAAGGAGGGCAGGATATTTACAGTCAGCAATATGGGCAAAGAAGTCCCTTTTGAAACTATGTGTTAAGCATTATGCAAAGTCAAGGTCACACATTCTCTAGGATCAAGAAACCATATTAAGAATATAGACATCTGGGGTTGGGGGGGACCTGATGAAGGGGGTAGTGTAATCACCATAATATTACTCATTTAATTGTAGATTAATGATATCAAAATAAACTTAAAAAAATAAAATAAAATAAAGAATACAGACATCTTCAGTGAGGGCAGTTAAAGGTCAAAAGGCCAGGAGCAACTTGGCCTAGAAGGCTTGAGTGTTTCACAAATAAAGAAGAGTATCTCAGTATACCCCATGACTTTACTGTAAACAACCCTAGCAAGCAGAGAACAACCCAGCCCACGTTGAGGGCAGGGCAGGTGGTACAAGTCCACACCCCTAAGCCTTTTTTTCATGTTCTGGAAAAATCCTCATTTGCCTATAAAAACCCCTAGACAACACATTACCCCGGGACTCTCTTGTCCCCTCCTGGCATGAGCCGGGAGCTCTGTCCTTTCACTTTATTTCTAAATAAAAGCTTGTACCTTGCTCTCCTACCTTGCCTGTTTGCTACGCTCATTCTTTGGCTTCATGAACAAGAACTCTGGCATCAGCCTGACCTTGGGTACCAGACACAGCTGACAGTGTGGATGTCCCCAGCAACACTGGGGATGAATTTAATGTTCTACCCAGAGCAGTGAGGTCCTCACCCCCATCTCATGTTTCCCAGAACATCAGAGTTAGGCTATTCCTTTCTACCTGTGGGTAAAATTGTAGTATTTCCAGAATCTCTCGCCTGGCTTTAGTGCATCTGCATATCAATAGGTGTTTCCAAGGAGTGGAGAGAATTAGTTCATCTACATATCAATAGGTAATCACATGGGCATGCAAGGGTTTATCTTGACCAGAGAGGTTGGGTGGAGCTCTCTGCTCTTCTGCTGCAGCCTGGTCAGGAGAGAGACAGGATGACTGCTTGTCAGAAATAAATGGGTTTCTTAATTTTATTTCTCCCTTTGACTGATTTTGGTTTTAGAGGTATTTTGCCCCAGGATTTTTCCCTCGGTGTTACACCACCACATGCTGTTGTCAGGAATTTGGAGAATTCTGTTTTGCAGGTTTTGGGCAAATTGACCCACCCAAGAGGAAAGATTGAGATCCCCTCATGGAGGAGCTGGCTTTCGCCTGATCATGCTAGAGAGAAGCCCTCCCCCTGAGAAGCCCCCCTCTTTGTGCTATGCTTGCCATTAGTGTTTCTGAGCCTCATTTTTACATATGAAGAGACAGCCAAGGCTCATCAGATGACAGAAGGTTTCCATAGAAAACACAGAGATAACCACAAACAGAAAAAAGCAAAACCTCAGAAGAAATAGAAAATGCTGACACAGACTTTAAAACAAAAGTGGCTCAGAGTGGTAGAAGATGATTCAACAAGAGCAGAGAGTCATTTTTAATGAATCTCTTCACAACAGGAAAAGTTCTTAGAAATTTAAAATGTGATAAAAAATGTTTAATTAAATAGAAGCATTTTAAGATGAAATTGAGAAAATATCCCAGAAAATAGAATAGAAAGTCAAGAAAGGGAAAACATGGGAAACAGAATGTAGGGTGCCAACACAGTCAATAAATAAAAGCTAACTATACAAAAATAAGAAATCAGTAGGACAGGCATAGTATTTGGAAATGACAAGGTCAGAGGGTGGAGCTGAATGAGGCTGCTGCACAGGAAAATTAGATTGGAAGAGAGGTGAGGCAATGGATGATGTTTTTCATTTTGTCTTATATTTGACTTTTAAATTTAGTCTGTGTATTAACTGGAAACAAATAAAAATTAAATTAAAAACAAGAAAAATTTCTTTTTGCTCTAAAGGCTAATTCTGATCTCCTATCTCTCTCTCATGAGTGACTGTGCTTCTACCTGTAGAAACAGGGAACAAGTTCATCTCTAAAGCACCTGGTACAAAGAGGTATGGTCATGACACACCAAGGAATGCACACTTTAACATATATTCTTCCTTAGGTGCTTATGTAACAGCTAACACACCTCACATGATGTCCTAAGTATTAGTTCATTTAATTCTCATATGATTACACCTATCTGCAAATGATACAACTGAAGCTTCCAAATCATATGGCCAGCCAATGGCAGAGCCAAGATTGGAAACTACCAGGCTGACTCCAGCCTCCATGCTCTTTACCCCTTTGCAACACACTCCATTCTCTAAGAGCTTGTCTGGGCTTGACTTCTAGCCACAGGCAGAAAGAAGCCTGGATCTGTCACCCATGGGTTAGGGATATATAAACTTTGAACACTAAGCTGGAAAGGCAGTTCTTACATGTGGCAGATTAGTCCACTCCTTTCACTAAAAACTCCTAGAAGAGTAGATCAAACATTTTTTGGAGTTTGGAGGCATCAAAGAGCTTTCAAAGCAGTGAGAATTTGTTAGGCCAGGATCCAGAAGAAGAGAGAAGGCAGGAGAGACAAAGCCCAGTATTTGGAGCCACTTTTCCATTGAAGGCAAGTGTTACTTTCAAAAGCAAAACAACGGCTGAGTGGCTGATCTTTCAACAGTCTCAAAAGGCTAGGAAAGATACTTGAATTCAGAACCAGACAGGGAAAAAATGTCTTGGTAAACACCACAGCTTCAGGTTGGGACCCCACAGTTTCACACTGGTAGGAGCTGCAGATGAGAAACACATGAGCTCTCACATTGATACCATGCTTTAAAATGGCTCCATTTCTGGCTGAATAAAGGTGATATGTCCCACTCTAATTGCCTATCAGGAAAAAAAGAAGAAAAAAAAGAAGCATGTCTGAAGGATGAAAACATCATCCAGAGCATAAAATTTCCACTACACTTTTTCAATACATACTGTCTAGAATGCAGTCAAAAACAAACATATATAAATAACAATAAGAACTTATAAAAAGAAGAGAAATGTACAATAGAAATAGACATCCTGGTGATCAAGATATTGAAATTATCAAGCATAAATTTTAATGAAAACTATAAAAATTTATCCAGTGAAAATTCTAGAACTTGTGAAATTGAAGTCATTGAATAAGCTTAGTAGTACATTAAATGTATTCTTAAAAAAGAATTAGTGAACTAGAAAATAAGTCAGAGAAAATTATCAGACTGAAGCATAGAGAGAAAAAAGAAAAAATACAAAAAAAAAAAAGGAAATAGACGCCACTTTTGCTACTTGTATTCATCACAGTACTAGAAGTCTTACCCAGAGCAATAAGGCAAGAAAAATAAAAGTATCCAAAAAGAAAAGGAAGAAGTAAAATTACCCTTGTTTGCAGATGACATTATCTTATATGCAGAAAACCTTAACACTCACACAAAAAACTGTTAGAACTAATAAATTCAGCAAAGCTGTAGGATGCAGAATCAACACACAAAAATCAATTGCATTTCTATACATTAATAATGAATAACCTGAAAAAGAAACATAAAAAACAATTTCCTTTACACAGCATCAAAAAGAATAGAATGGTTAGGAATAAACAACCCACATAGTGTCCCAGATGAGCAGCCAGACTCCAGCTAACACTAATCTTAATACTAATATCAGATGATGCAGATTTAAGGGAAAAAAATACTGGAGAAGAAGAGTATGATTTCCTAATGATAAAAGAGCCCATAAAATATAAACATATATCAACTCTAAACTTTTTAAACAAAGAAAACAGACAAATCCACCACCATGGGAAATTTTATGTCACCTATATCAGTAACTAATAGATCAGGCAGATAAGGAATAAGTAAGAAAAGGTTGATTTGGACAACATACCATACATGACCTAATTTATATATATATATATATATTTTTTTTTTATATATATATATAAATTATTGTGCCCAACAATGACAGAATTCACATTCATTTGTGGAGCACATACATTTACCAAAACCGACCTCATGAACCTAAAGCATATCTCAAAAATTCAAAGATTGAAACACTCAGAGTATACATCTCTCACTAAAGTAAAATTAGGCTAAAGATGGGTTTTTTAAAAAGTAATTTGAAAGGCCCTCAATTGATGGAAATTAAGCAATATACCTGTTAATAACCATAGGTCAAAGAAGAAATCATAGTAAATGTTAGAAAAGTTTGAACTGATTGATGATAAAACTTCCATATCAAGATGTGTGGAGTCGAGGGGACATCCGGAAAGATGGCGGCATGAGCAGGGCAGCGGAAATCTCCTCCCAAAACCAGATATATTTATGAAAATACAGCAAATACAACTATTCCTAAAAGAGAGACCAGAAGATACAGGATGACAACAGCCCGCAGCTACACCTGAGAGGACTCAGCACCCCACGAGGCGGGTAAGATACGGAGCCGCGACCCGTCGGGACTCAAGCACTCCCCCACCCCAGCACACCAGCGGTAGGAGAGAATTCAGAGCAGGGAGGGAGTGAATAACCTGCTGAATAACCAGTCCTGGTGATCTGCGCCAGGAGCACTGACACACTTCGCGCAGTGTATCGGAGATCGGAGAGACAGAGGTGCAGATTCCAAGAAGGCAGGTACACCCAGCCGGTTCCGCAGGACAAAAGAAAAGCACGCACTTCTTTAGAGGTCTTAAAGAGACAGGGGCCCAACGGAGGAGCAGGATCATCCCAGCACACTCAGCCAAGCAGGCTGAGAGTCCTGGGGAATTTCAGTCCCCTTGGACTGTGGCTGGGAAAAGCAGTCGTACAGAGACTTCCCACATAAATCAGCAGCCTCCCATTCGTTCCCTCCCCGGCCAGGGTCACAAAGGGCCTGCCGGAGCACCGTGGCTGCAGAATAGTGGAGCAGCAGCGCCACCTACAGGATCGTCACAGAAACTACACCTGGGAGGCTTTTTTTTCCTCTATTTTCCTTCTTGTTTTTTTCTTTTTCTAACCACTTCTATCGCCATGAAAAGACAGAGAAATATGGTACAAACAAAACTTACCCAGACAACCCCAGACCAGACTACCCTAGAGAGGGAGCCTGATGGGATGGACATGCACAATCTTCATGAAAAAGAATTCAGAATAAAAGTCATAGCCATACTGATGGATCTACAGAGAAATATGCAAGAGCTAAGGGAGGAAGTGAGGGAAGTGAGGAAAGACAATGCAGAGATGAGGCAAGCGATCAACAGGCTTAGCAGCAGACTGGATGATGCAAGAGACTGTTAATGGAACAGAAATCAGAGAACAGGAATATAGAGAAGCTGAGGCAGAGAGAGATACAAGGATCTCTAGGAATGAAAGAATTTTAAGAGAACTGTGTGACCAATCCAAACGGAACAATATTCGCATTATAGGAGTACCAGAGGAAGAAGAGAGAGAAAAAGGGATAGAAAGTGTCTTTGAAGAAATAATTGCTGAAAACTTTCCTCGCTGGGGAAGGAAATAGTCTCGCAGTCCACCGAAGCTCATAGATCTCCCAACACAAGGGACCCAAGGAAGACAACACCAAGACACATAATAATTAAGATGGCAAAGATCAAAGATAAAGACAGGGTATTAAAGGCAGCTAGAGAGAGAAAAAAGATCACCTACAAAGGAAAACCCATCAGACTATCATCAGACTTCTCAACAGAAACCTTACAGGCCAGAAGAGAATGGCATGATGTATTTAACGTAATGAAACAGAAGGGCCTCGAACCAAGAATATTGTATCCAGCACGATTATCATTTAAATATGATGGAGGGATTAAACAATTTCCAGACTAGCGAAAGCTGAGAGAATTTGCCTCCCATAAACCACCTCTACAGGATATCTTAAAGGGACTGCTCTAGATGGAAGCACTCCTAAGGCTAAAAAGATGTCACCAGAGAAAATAAAATCATAGCAAAGAAAGCAGACCATCCAAACACTAACTAAAGGCAAAGAATAAAACACCTAGTACATAAAGAATGGAGGAGGAAGAATAAGAAGGGAGAGAAATAAAGAATCATCAGACTGTGTTTAAAATAACTTAACAAGAAAGTTAAGTTAGACTGTTAGATAGTAGAGAAGCTACCCTTGAACCTTTGGTAACCACGAATCTAAAGCCAGCAATGGCAGTAAGTACATATCTATTGATAATCACCCTAAATGTAAATGGACTGAATGCACCAATCAAAAGACACAGAGTAACAGAATGGATAAAAAAGCAAGACCCATCTGTATGCTGCTTACAAGAAACTCACTTCAAACCCAAAGATATACATAGACTAAAAGTGAAGGGATGGAAAATGATATTTCATGCAAACAACAAGGGGAAAAAAGCAGGTGTTACAGTACTTGTATCAGACAAAATAGACTTCAAAACGAAGAAAGTAACAAAAGATAAAGAAGGACATTACATAATGATAAAGGGGTCAGTACAACAGGAGGATATAACCATTATAAATATATATGCACCCAACACAGGAGCACCGGCATATGTGAAACAAATACTAACAGAATTAAAGGAGGAAATAGAAAGCAATGTATTCATTTTAGGAGACTTCAACACACCACTCACTCCAAAGGTCAGATCAGCCAGACAGAAAATAAGTAAAGACACAGAGGCACTGAACAACACACTAGAAGAGATGGACCTAAAGGACATCTACAGAACCCTACACCCAAAAGTGACAGGATACACATTCTTCTCAAGTGCACATGGAACATTTTCCAGAATAGACCACATACTAGGCCACAAAAAGAACCTCAATAAATTGAAAAATATTGAAATTCTACCAACCAACTTCTCAGATCACAAAGGTATAAAACTAGAAATAAATTTTAGAAAGAAATCAAAAAGGCTCACAAATACATGGAGACTTAACAACACTCTCCTAATTAATCAATGGGTTAATGACCAAATCAAAACAGAAATCAAAGAATATATGGAAACTAATGACAACAAAAACAGAAAGCCACAACTTCTGTGGAACGCAGCAAAGGCAGTTCTAAGAGGAAAGTATATTGCAATCCAGGCCTATTTAAAGAAGGAAGAACATTGCCAAATGAATAGTCTAAAGACACAATTATTGAAATTGGAAAAAGAAGAACTAATGAGGCCCAAAGTCACCAGAAGAAGGGACATAATAAAGATCAGAGAAGAAATAAATAAAATTGAGAAGAATAAAACAATAGAAAAAATCAATGAAACCAAGAGCTGGTTCTTTGAAAAAACAAACAAAATAGATAAAACCCTAGCCAGACCTTTTATGAGAAAAAGAGAATCTACACACATAAACAGAATCAAAATGAGAAAGGAAAAATAACAAAGGACCCCACAGAAATACAAAGAATTATAAGAGAATATTATGAGAATCTATATGCTAACAAGCTGAAAAACAGAAGAAATGGACAACTTCTTAGAAAAATACAACCTCCCATGACTGACCAAGCAAGAAACAGAAAAACTAAACAGACCAATCACCAGCAACGAAATTGAATCGGTAATCAAAAAACTACCCAAGAACAAAACCCCCGGACCAGATGGATTCACCTCTGAATTCTACCAGATATATAGAGAAGAAATAACACCCATTCTCCTTAAAGTTTTCCAAAAGATAGAAGAGGAGGGAATACTTCCAAACTAATTCAATGAAGCCAGCATCACGCTAATACCAAAACCGGGCAAAGACCTCACCAAAAAAGAAAATTACAGACCAATATCCCTGATGAATGTAGATGCAAAAATTCTCAACAAAATATTAGCACACCGAATTCAAAAATATATCAAGAGGATCATATACCATGATCAAGTGGGATTCATCCCAGGGATGCAAGGATGGTACAACATTCGAAAATCCATCAACATCATCCACCACATCAACAAAAAGAAGAACAAAAACCACATGATCATCTCCATAGATGCTGAAAAAGCATTTGACAAAATTCAGCATCCATTCCTGATTAAAACTCTCAACAAAATGGGTATAGAGGGCAAGTACCTCAACATCATAGAGGTCATATATGACAAACCCACAGCCAACATCATACTTAATGGCGAGAAGCTGAAAGCTTTTCATCTAAGATTGGGAACAAGACAGGGATGCCC
Organism: Smutsia gigantea; assembly: GCA_032199065.1. Lineage (NCBI taxonomy): Eukaryota > Metazoa > Chordata > Mammalia > Pholidota > Manidae > Smutsia > Smutsia gigantea. The sequence continues at coordinate 29,876 of JAVSCE010012019.1, read as the reverse complement.
ACTCTCTCCACTGTTATTCAACATATTACTGGAGGTCCTAGCCATGGCAATCAGACAAAACAAAGAAATACAAGGCATCCAGATTGGTAAAGAAGAAGTCAAGTTGTCACTATTTGCAGATGACATGATATTGTACATAAAAAACCCTAAGGACTCCACTCCAAAACTACTAGAACTAATATCTGAATTCAGCAAAGTTGCAGGATACAAAATCAACACACAGAAATCTGTTGCTTTCCTATACACTAATGATGAACTAACAGAAAGAGAAATCAGAAAAACAATTCCATTCACAGTTACATCAAAAAGAATAAAATACCTAGGAATAAACCTAATGAAGGAAGTGAAAGACCTATACTCTGAAAACTACAAGACACTCCTAAGAGAAATTAAAGAGGACACTAACAAATGGAAATGCATCCCATGCTCTTGGCTAGGAAGAATAAATATTGTCAAAATGGCTATACTACCTAAATCTATCTACAGATTCAACACAATCCCCATCAAAACACCACCAGCTTTCTTCAATGAACAGGAACAAATAATTCTAAAATTCATATGAAACCACAAAAGACCCCGAATAGCCAAAGCAATCCTGAGAAGGAGGACGAAAACAGGGGGAATTAGGCTCCCTGACTTCAAGCTCTACTACAAAGCCACAGTAATCAAGACAATTTGGTATTGGTACAAAAACAGACCCACAGACAAGTGGAAAAGAATTGAAAATCCAAACATTAACCCAAACATATACAGTCAATTAATATTTGATAAAGGAGCCTTGGATATACAATGGGGAGATGACAGCCTCTTCAGCAGCTGGTGTTGGCAAAACTGGACAGCTACATGTAAGAGAATGAAACGGACTACTGCCTAACCCCAAACACAAAAGTAAACTCAAAATGGACCAAAGACCTGAATGTAAGTCATTAAACCATAAAACTCTTAGAAAAAAACAAAGGCAAAAATCTCTTGGACATAAACATGAGTGACTTCTTCATGAACATATCTCCCCGGGCAAGGGAAACAAAAGCAAAAATGAACAAGTGGGACTATATCAAGCTGAAAAGCTTCTGTACAGCAAAGGACACCATCAGTAGAACAAAAAGACATCCTACAGTATGGGAGAATATATTCATAAATAACGTATCTGATAAGGGGTTGACATCCAAAATATATAAAGAACTCATGCACCTCAGCAAACAAAAAGCAAATAATCCAATTAAGAAATGGGCAGAGGACATGAATAGACACTTCTCCAAAGAAAAAATTCAGATGGCCAACAGGCACATGAAAAGATGCTCCACATCGCTAATCATCAGAGAAATGCAGATTAAAACCACAATGAGATATCACTTCACACCAGTGAGGATGGCCAACATCGAAACACAAACAACAACAAATGTTGGCAAGGATGTGGAGAAAAGGGAACCCTCCTACACTGCTCGTGGGAATGCAAATTAGTTCAACCATTATGGAAAGCAATATGGAGGTTCCTCAAAAAACTCAAAATAGAAATACCATTTGACCCAGGAATTCCACTCCTAGGAATTTACCCTAAGACTGCAGCAGCCCAGTTTGAAAAAGATAGATGCACCCCTATGTTTATCGCAACAGTATTTACAGTAGCCAAGAAATGGAAGCAACCTAAGTGTCCATCAGTAAATGAATGGATAAAGAAGATGTGGTACATGTACACAATGGAATACTATTCAGCCATAAGAAGAAAACAAATCCTACCATTTGCAGCAACATGGATGGAGCTAGAGGGTATTATGCTCAGTGAAATAAGCCAAGCCGAAAAAGACAAGTATCAAATGACTTCACTCATATGTGGAGTATAAGAACAAAGGAAAAAACTGAAGGAACAAAACCGCAGCAGACTCACAGAACCCAAGAACAGACTAATAGTTACCAAAAGGAAAGGGACTGGGGAAGATGGGTGGGAAGGGAGGGGTAAGAGGGAAAAGGGGGTAATCCGATTAGCAGACGTACTGTTGAGGGGGGCACGGGGAGGGCTGTACAACTCAGAGAAGACAAGTAATGACTCTACAGCATCTCACTACACTGATGGGCAGTGATTGTAATGGGGTTGGTGGAGGGGACCTGATGAAGGGGGTAGTTTAATAATCATAATATTGCACATGTAATTGTAGATTAATGATACCAAAATAAATTATAAATTTTTTAAAAAAGATGTGTGGAGTCTACCTAGAGCTCTGCATTGGGGAACATTTATAGTCTTAGAAACATCAACTATGAAAAAACAAAATCTGAAGATCAAGAAGCTAGAAGAAGAACAGCAAACTAAATTTAGTAGAGGAAAGGAAATGATAAAGGTAAAAGGAGAAATTCTTCAAATGGGGGAAAGAAATAATGAAATAGGAAACAAATGTACAGTACAGAGTCGAAAAAACTCAGTTTTTTATAAAATTCATATTTTCGGGTATTTTTGGTTTTGAGGATGGTAAGGAAAGAGAGGGAGGCATTGACTTAGCCCGGGGTATGGTCCCCAGCATGTGGGGTGGGCCTGGTACTAGGTGGAGGGAGAAGACCTGTCCATGGAGGGGTCACGACTAGCCTGCACATGGAAGTGCCTCATCTGCCAAACCAGGACTCTGGTCAGAGCTGTTACAACCAATGGGGTGGGGTGAATATGCACTAATCACAACGGCAAGTTACCCTTGACAAGCCTCCGTTTTAAGCTCCCTTCTTTCAATAGAGTCACCTCTTAGGAAACCATACTGTCACACGAAAGGGGGAAAAGCACCACATTCCTGTAGCTAAGACCGCTCACTTACCAAACAGACTGTTAGGAAAACTTTCTTGCATATTCACATATCGAGCCACTTCACAAGTCCTACTGATGAATCGTGTAAAGGCTTTACAGTAGGACGTCTGTCCCAGGGACACCTGAGCTTCTCCAAGGGTGTGAAGTATCCTGCAGTTGAAATGCATCCAGAGAAAACTAAAATTTAATACTGATTTTTCAGGAGACAGACCATTTTACAAATTCATCAAATATAAATATAGACAAATGCCTGGCAGTCCATTTATGTCAGAAATTAAATCTTTGAAATAGTTTTCTTAATATGTATTTGTCTATGAATTCTCCAACCCTGATATGAAAAATGAATTAAAATCATCTATGGAAATACTTAAAATAGAGGACACAACAAATCAAGAGAAAAGAAAGTGGAAAATTAAAGGCTGTAATAGGAAACAAGCTTTGACGCTAAGATAAATATTCCCTATTTGACATATTTGACAATGAACTTCCTGACAGCCAAGGAGAACGGAAATTGATCACACATACAATTCACAGTGTCATTAAATAAAGACAAGGCAAAATTTCTGGAGAAATGCAGCTCCGAAGAGAAGCTGGCCACTGGTGGTTAATGTGAGAGTTTCAATTAATGTAATAAACAAGAACCTCAGTCATGGCTGCAACATAGACTAAACAAAGGTTCTAGATTTCTTGTGAAAGATTAAGCCAATGGTTAAACTTTAAAGAAGGTGTTTAATATTTTCTATTTTTATCCTTGAACATCTCTCAATTCTATCCATTCGCAGTAGGATGTACTATGTTGATCTTCACTTGAGCAGCAGAAAGCAAGAAGTCGGAATCATTTGGTTTCCAATTGCTTATAAGTTTTCCATCAAACACACACTTACACCGTGGAGATAAGCTGGTCCTTACAGGCATCAGAAACATCACCATCCCCCAGGGAGATGTCAGCTGCCAGCAGCTGGAAGAGCCTCGTGCAGGAAAGGCTTGCTTCTGACAGCTGGCGCTCCACTTCCCGCCAGCCTGGATATCCTTCAGGTACAGATTTGGACATATTCGTGTGCCCCATGATGACCTCTTGCAAAAGATGACCCTTAGCAAGAAAAGAGGACATTGCCTGTAATCCATAAAAAGATTATATGTGGGTAACAGCTGTGCATCCTTTACCTCCTCTCACTTAACAGGGGGCTCTCCTGAACCCTACCTCAAAGACCACGCGCTGGAGGACTCTGATCACCAAAGTGATGGTCCTGGACTGGAATCTTTACTCATGTTCAAGTGAATAGAGGCTCATGCAGGTATAAAGCAGAAGGAACCCTCATGTCAAGTCCATCAGTGCTGGCTGGTCCCCCTTAATGGCCCCCAGTGCACCAGGCCTCCTAACAGTCTAGTTCCTCTTCCCATTCCCACAATTAAACCAGGCTGAGCTGTGACTCATGTTAAACAACCCAATGCAGCAGAAGTGACAGGTGCCCGGTCCAGTCCTGTATTTTCTCTTACCTAGAGGTACCCCAGAAGCCACATGAGAAGTGGAGAGGCCACACAGAAAAGAGAGACACGTGAGAGGGGACAAGTCCTGCCCCAGCTGAGCATCCAGACCGCAGTCCCCACAGCCATCTGCCTGCAACCACCTGAGATGCCCAGAAAGATGCAGAAGGACCGCCCAGAGGAGTCATGAGAGATGATGACGTGTGCTTCGTCTTAAGCTGCTGAGCTCTGGGGAGGTTTGTGAGTGATAAATAGCCTAAGCCCCACAAGAAAGGCTACGCCATGTACATAACCTATAAATACACTCATAGCCTGACAACTCTTGCCATGTCCCTGCACTGTGGGGCTTCTGAGCTGGGGTTTAATGACGCAAAGCAATTTGGGATGGACTTTCTGCCAGCAAAAAGCTTATGAGCCAAGAACAGAAAAGCTAATGTGCAAACAGGTAGCGGCTTTCATGCCCACCTGCCCTCACACACACTTTTCTCTCTGCCTGGGATCTGTTCCTGATCTCCCCTTGCTTCCAAGTCATACAGCCGTTTTATAGCTCATTTGGGAAGCCAGAGATGCTGCGCTCCATGCACCATGGTTCCCTGCCCTCTCAGCCAGGACAGCCTCTCCACGTTTGGACCCTTTGGCATGCTGTCACCAGAAAGTAGGTGGCAAGAGCATCCAGTAGGCTCAGCTGCATGCACACTGTCCTTTTTGCTGTAACAGGTTATGATTCACATTTCCTTATTTCACTGGTTTTATTTCATGGTATATAAGGAAGAAGGTAAAAAATAAAATAAGTAATACTGAGAAAGAAACTGCAATAAAATGGATGTTACAGTTTGTAATGCTCAGTGAAAAAAATCCGGGCTGAGCTTGACATAACCACCTTTACAAACAAACCCTTCAACACCCTGCAGTGCCACTTGAGTGCTCAGCAAAGGCTCAGCAGAGCCTGGAGTCCCAGGAAGGCACACAATGGAAGCACATCTTTCTGGCCATTAGAATGCACAGCTTTGCTCCACCTGACTGGTCACGTCCACCTTTCTTAGCATTTGCAGATAGAAATGGAGCAGGACAGGGAACCCAGGAAACAGACATGGCATGCTGTGAACATCTGGGGTGCTCTCAGGGAGAGCCATTTAATGTCAAGTAGATTTTGGCAGAAGGGTGGCAGGCACCTCCTACAGGGTCACACAGGAGGATGGAGTCCAGCAGCAGCTGGGAGTCAGTGGGCCAACTGCCTTTAAGCAAATGGCTGATGTCAACACCTGCCTTGTAAAATTCCAGGTTAGGTACTAGCATGTTTGGGGGAGGTTAGCCTCTGAGATCAGGTAGTGGACACTTACAGTGTCCTCTGCTGACCCAAGGAGCTTGGTCAAAGCCCTGGTCTCATTGGAAGAGGTGCGGTGACACATCAGCTCCTGGAGGCTGGCCCAGACGCTGGCGTTCCCCGGACGCGGGACAGCCGCTCCCTCAGACCCATGTCCACGCAGGCAGCCGACAGTAGCATTCTTCATCAGCAGCTACAAGGAAAGTGAGGGTGGTGAGGTCGCATTCAGAGAGGCTCAGATCGGCCCCCCAGGGCCTAGGGAATGTCAAACAGAAATCAGCAACAATCACCATTTCCAAATAAGACATAAATTCTTTACTCGCTGGTACCATTCACAACAGGAGCAGACCCGAACACAGTGTAAGCTTCTTGACTGTTTTATCAACTTTACCTGCTTTAACTCCTGAAAGAACACACCCTTTTCCAGTTTCAACTGGTCAGGTCCGCCTGCTTTAGGGTCCTTAGCTGCTGTCTCCAGGCCAGCGAGGACTTCTGTAAGATTGACCAAGGGCCAGTTAGTACTCCCCTCAGGTGGGCACCTCCAGGCCAACGCCTCCACATGGCCATGAACCAATCAACATGCTTTTCAGCATACGGACCTGTTAACAGACATTCTACCATCTTCCTAAGGGAGGGAAAGTGTGCAAATCATGGCAACACCACTTCAGCCCCTCTGAGCCATGGGCCAGTGCAGTAGGAGGTGCCGGAGTTTCTCTGGGGAGCAGCAGCTCCTGCTCATTTCCTCTCCACCAAGAGGGGAAAAGCCTCCAGCCTGCCTGCCTCATGCCCAGCTGCCTCCTAGGAGGGCACAGTCCCCAGGTCCCCAGAGAGCGGCATCTGTGAACTGGGGCACCTGCTTTCCCTGCCAACACCCAGAGCAGGGCAGGAACCGTGAGGATGACGCCCAGGAGGCACTAGGTCCCTTCCAGCCTGAGCTCAGGGGATGCGGGAGGGAACGTGCCAGTCCCCTCCCCAGCCAGGGAAGCGTCCTCCTGCCCCACCCCGTCCCATATGGTGCCCGCCGTGTGGGTCCTGAACTTGTGATGCCCACAGAAAGGCAAGGATGCCAGGCCCTGGGGTGGGGGGACGGGGAATGACCATCTGCACCTGGACAAAGGCATCAGCAGCCTCAATTTCACTTTTGCGCTGGCACGAGGGTGACAGTGACAGCAGAGGTAGTTTACCTTGGGCAAAATGTAAATTCTGGGCTATGGCCTTTGTGAGAGCTCCATGGAGCCGAAGCAATGTCTTCAGAGCCGGCTGCTGGGGCAGGTTCTGGAGAACATTCTGCAATTTCTGTAGATGCAAGAATCTGAGGGGAAAATAAATAATTGAAATAAACAGGAAGCCAGTCAGTTCCACTCACAGGGAAATGATCCCCTGGGACAGAGCCTTTGTGGACCAAGAGTCCAGCTTCACTTGTATACACAGAACCAGGTTCTTGACAGGGGGCACGGCTTCCATCAGCCAATCTAGAGATTCTTTTAGGTACTAAATATGGACTAAACATTCCTTTCACCCCCAAACAGGAAAGTATTTTCCTAGCAGCATGTATAAGTGGCAACAGGATAAAGTTCCAGGTGAGATTTCAAGACATTTGCCAGGAAGCCTCCAGTTATCAGGTGCAGAAAAATATTTCAAGAAGAGTTTCAGAATATTGAGATGTGTATGGTGGCATGCAGGACCCATCAGCATGGTCCCAGCCAGTGTAAATTAGTATCTCTGGGGGCCCCAGGGATGGCACTCCTCATCTGGCACATGGGTGTTGAGATAACACCTTGCTGAGGGTCCCAGAGGCACCCCTGAGTCCTCGCCTCCTGAGGATCCATGCACCCACGGAACCCAGGAGAGGAGCTCTCAGGACTCAGCCACCTGCCAGGAGGTGACATGGACTGGAGCAGGCACCTGCGAAAAGGCAGGCCTGTGCCTCAGTAAGAAACAGGAAGGCTTAGTTAGGGCCCTGTGCTATTCTATTTCTTTCCACTGGAAGTTGTGACTTAGCAAAAGAAGAAGTATGAACACATGGCTGGAATAAGTAGTGATACAGCAGCCCAGGCCTCCCAGCTCAGACTTATGGCCAGAGCATCGTGAGTAACTGAAGGAGACTGGAGGACAGTGCACGTCGGATTTCCCAAGGGGTGTGACTGGGAATGGACACAAAAGTGCAGCTCAGGAGAGGAGGTCACAGAGACCTTGGTAGGTGTGACAAACAGCGGTGAAGGCCGCCCAGGTGGGGAGGGCCACAAGGCCTCAGTGCAGAGCAGAGCCCTAACCGCAGAGACGCCCACCACCACCCACCTGCTGGACAGCCTCTCAACCCCACCCCAGGACAGGAGAAAGCACGTGCCCCCACAACACCAGAATTCACAAGGACGCACGTGCAAGGGGGCATCCGTATAGGACGCCACTGGATCTGTGGAAAGAAGGGTGCAGGCGGGGGTGCCGGGAAGGTTGGATCAGCAGGGAGGGTGCAGGGAGGGCAGCTGAGGTCCATGAGGGCCCGCTAAGCACAGCCCCTCCATCAATCCCCTTGCAGCCTCAAGGCCAGTGGCTGATTCCTTCTTCAAGGTGAAGGCACAGGGCCCTGGGAGGCCTGCATGGAGCCTGCAACAACCAAGGGCTTGGCAACCCACAGAAACCACCCAGTGATGCTACCAGCCGTAGGGAGGTGGGGCCCAGGGAGGCCGATGGCAGGGCCAGGGCAGTACAGCTCAGGGGCTTGCCTGTCACCCGGAGGTGGCTTTGTATGACCTGTAACAAAGGTGTACACACAGAAAGGAAGGCTCACAGGAGCCCCTGCTTGCCCGGCACACGCAGCCAGTGAGGAAAACCTCATCTTCCCGCCCTGAGTGTGTGCAGGACTTAGGTGTGGTGGTACTTAGAGCCAGTGCAGCCTGTAAGGCCCCAATCTCTGAGCGAGCTAAGAGCCAGGGAGTCTTCTGGTGCTCTCTGTCCCTGGACAAAAGTGCCAGGGCCCTCTAGAGCTTTGTAGGGCCATTAAGGTGGCCTCATGTGGTATCTCTATTAATGTGCATTAAGTAACAGAGGTATTATTTTAAAACAGCTTTAAAAGGATAACACCAGGGGCCAGCAGCATTTTCAACACCCCAGGCAATGTCCTGCACTACAGAATGGTTTGTCCCTGCCCTTTGTCATCGAATGGTTGCATGGCCTCTGCTGCTGGCTCCCCCAGCTCCTGCCCGACTCTGTCATGGCCCCCACAGGCCCAGCAATCTCAAAAGCAAAACCGGGAAACTGGACCTTCCAAAGGAGATCTTCCTGCTTCCTAACCCAGCTCCAGGAAACACGAAAGGGTTGGAAGTGTCCCCAGTTCCTATTTCTTCTGTATATCATAAAAACGCCCAACCAGTCAGAGCACCCAGCTCTCTCTTCGCCTTCTGTACAGGCTGCAGGAGGGTCTGTGACCCATGCTTTGAAATGAACCCTCTGGAGACCCTGCTGGGAAGTCTTACTACTCTCTTCCCAGGAGGGCCTACATTTCAGGAGCATGAAGACACATCCTTGCTACAAACTGCACACCTGCTGAAGAAAAGAGCCAGGACCACAGCAGAGCTGGCCGTTTTGGCACACCAGTTCTGGTTTATCTTAAGAATGGAGAAGCCACAGATTCATCTTGTCCTACTTCTGAAATATTTCTGGACCTTATGTAAACATTTCAACTCTAGAATATTTCATAGTAAATATGAAAACAGGTAGTTCCTTACATGGAAGTACCACTGCAATGTTTTTGTTTATTTTAAAACAAATGTCAGACAGAAAACCTAAAATCCAGAATGGTGACGTGTTCTCTAATATTGTTTCCCCATGAGGTGGTGGTTTTCCACATCTGAGCAGGCATCCAATTGCTGCAAATAGCTCTGTGATGGTCCAAAATAAAACCTTGCATTTCCAGACACTACCTAGAAATTCATTGCCTAGCTGGAGTTTTATAGAATTCATCTCATCACATTCTTTAAAAATCACTGTTGTCTAACCTAACAGATAATCAAACAGGAATTGGCCTTACAACTGTGGAGATGCATGGCTGCCCTCGGGGCCGTCCGCCGTCACACTCTCATTCAGGAGAAGAACAGCTGTAAGCAGAGCTTCTGCCACCCTCCACGGCTCACTGTCCTCCTCAGCCTCACTCCTGAGCACCTCCAGACTGCGGGCAGCCCCTGCAAGCACCTTTTGGAGCAGGCCACCCTTCTGCCACTGACGGAACACCTACAACGTGGAGAAATCCGAATGTTATTATTAGCAACAACATATTCAGAAGAACAGTATTTAGCAAAGCAGTAACAGACCTCTAGATGACAGCCCATTCTTAGGTTGTTAGCAGTTACGTCAAATGTCTGCACGCCACACTTTAATTTCTACTCAGAAATTAGAGGTGACAAACTGTAACAATGGATGTGATGCAACTTCTCAATCAGGGCCCTGCTTCTCTCCTTCCTTCCTCACTCCCGATCCCAAAAGTGAAGGTAATGACATATATTTCTAAATGAGCGACATATACCTTAAAAACTAAACTGACATTTTTGGAATAGTATAAACATATTCATACACTTAAAATTATATCGTAATTAATACATGGTTTCTAAATACCATTTTATGGCATGGATTTGGGGATAGTGATACTAAAGGCAATTAGTGTTATGATTTATCCTCAACATTACATCAAAATCAGGTCATTCATGCCCAAATTATGAGGCATGGGTAAATAATCGCAAGCATCTCTGTGGCTAATAACCCTTAACTAACCGTGAGTTCAGGATTCCACATGCTAAGCGAGGGTGGCCACCTGACCATGTTGGTGCTGGTCAGGTCAGCACTGTCCCCTGGTCCCTTCAGTGCCACCAAGTGGATGATCACACCCACATTTTTTTAATGACCTTTTTTTCCACTAATTGAGAATTGACATTTATCAATGACGCAGTAGGAAAACAAAAGTCAAAATGTGTGAGTCCTTTGAGGGAAACGTGTGATGGGAAGTGAAAAGCCCAGGAAGATGAGGGGAGAGTGACCACTACTTGAACCTCTGCCTCACAGGGACCCCCTCCCAGAAAGACACTGGGATGGGAACCAGCCCAGGTGTCTGGGCTTCCAAGGCCGGGGCATGCAGTCACCCTGCCCTGTGCCGTGCCAGCGTGCCCGTGAACACACCAGAGCCTCTCCTCTCCGTTGCCCTGAAAGGCACAGTCACCGCTGGGGCACAGCGCTTCCTGTCAAAACTGGAGCAGAGTGACAGGCCAGCTGGCACCCCACATGCTCCAGGCCTCTGAACCTCTGCAGCCAAATGCCCAAGGAGGCGTCAAACCAGCTGGTGGCAATCCCTCAGGCCCCAAATGGATTGCAGTTCTTGTAATGCACACAGGTGTCTAAGGTGGGCTCTGCGGTGACATTTGTGTTGAGGGCCCAGCGAGCTGAGGCTAATGGATGCAATAGGAGAGGGGCACATAAGGGCCAGGATGCGGGGTTCCCAAGGTCCCTCCCTGGGAGGACACAGAGAATGATGTGGGCAAAGTGGGTGGATTTGGGGGCTTCAAGCTTTATTAGCAAAATGAGTCATTTCCAGAGACGGGCCATACAGCTTTGTACCTATATCAACAACACTGCATTATACACTGGAAAATCTGTTAAGAGGGAAAATCTCATTTTCTGTATTCTCACCGACATAAAATAAAATGACAAAAATTTTACAAATCCAACAAGTGATGCAGGAGGAAAATGAAGAGGTTCAGACACGTTTAAAAGGCACCTGTCTGTAGACTTGCAGCCAGCTGACTGCACGGACCAGATAGTGTCTGGCTGCTGACCATCTGGGGTGACAGTCTCCATGGTGACCGTCTCTGTCGGCTTCATCCTCAGAGGTGCTGGACAAGACTGAACACACCATCCTATCCAGCAAACTGTCTGTGGGAATCTGGCAACGATATGAATAGTATTTAGAAGCCAGAACATTTTCTAGTATGTTTTCCTCCTAAGACTAATACACCATCTTGCCAAAGGAAAAGCTCTGATATTGTTTGATTGAAGAAGTAACAGGTTGACAGAGTGTCACTTGTAACATCTGAGGAGAGGCCTGGGGAGTTAGGAATGAATTGTTTAGAGTTTTCAGGAGAGCCCAGCAGCGGGAACAGCTGTTCTCCAGACACAGATGAAGCATAAGCCAAACAGTCCTCGTTTCACTCTCCAGCCAAAAGCAAACATGGGCCCGTCCAGTTTAACTGACACGGTGGACTAATAAAGTTGCATTGCCAGAAATATCTTCTTTCCTAATTCTCAAAGATGCATGAAGGTGGAAGGATTCCAACGGAGTTCTGGGTCAGCCACTGTTTAACATTTGGAGCCAAATGTCCTTTATTTCTGTAGAGAAGCATTCACACCTTTCTAACGCAGCTCTGTGGAAATACTTAGGTTTGTGTCAGAACAAACCACGTCCCCCGTCACAGTTTCTCATAATTGTGGGGTCACCCTTCAGAAACTTGTTGGTGGCAGTGACCCAGGTTGCAAAGCCACTGGGTCCCCCATGGTTTTTAATCTGGTTTTTTACTTTAATTAAAAACAGTGACGGAGGCAGCAATACCACGTGGCCTGTTCGGGAACTAGGACCCAGTCCCCGACCTTAGGATGTGCACAGTCCCTGACCTTAGGACAATCACAGTCCATACGAGGTGGACAAACAGCCTTCAGGTTCCCCAGAATGGGCCCTGTCACAGGCGATCACAGTGGAGGGGCTGCTGGGGGTGAGGTCAGGAGGCTTCATCCAGGATGTCAGGGAAAATGAGTCTGTTTCTCAGCGGGGAGTGGAGAAAGTGGGGGCAAGCCCCCTCCGTTGCAGGAGCGGGATATGCAGAGGTCCCAGAGTGGGGAAGTATCCAGAATCAGGCAGGACCTGGGAACCCATGCCATGCTAGCCTTACATGGGGTGGAGGCAGGGTAATGGCCCCCCCAAAACACTCATGTCCTAATCTCAGATCCTAGGAATATGGAAGGAGGGAACTGGACTGGAGATGAAATTAAGTCTGCTAATCGGCCAACTTTCACATGGGGGATTATTCAGGATGCTCAAGTGAGCCCAGTAGAACCACTGGGTCCTTAAACGTGGAAGATGGAGGCACTAGTCAGAGTGATGGTCAGGAGACAAACTCCAGCAGCCATCACTGGCTTTGAGGAGGACGGGCCACAAGCCGTGGAATGCAGTGGCCCCGTAGCCTGGAAAAGCAGAGAATGGCATCTCCCCAGAGCCCTATGGGTGTAAATGTGTGCTCTTCAGGCCCCAGTGCTGCTAGCACCTTGTTACAGCGGCCACGGACACCCAGCCCTGTGACACACCATTTCCACGGAGCTTTGTGGATTCTTAGTGATATTCCCTGATCATTGTCCTTTTAATTCTAATCTCGAAGTATTTATCCTTTCAAGGTGAAAGTCTTCTATAATTTGACTCAAACTATATTCTAAATCAATGAGAAAATGGGGTCATAAAGTATTGAGAACACTCTAGAAAAAGCCAGTTGGCTGGACTTTCCTATCCCATCTATGACAGCATCCAGGAGAAACACCAAAGGCACAATTCCAAGTCCTACAGGAGGCAAATCATTAACAAAAGTGTGCCAGTGTGACAAGAACAGAAAGCTGCTTATATTCTGGCTATGCCCAAGACCAGCCTGGCAGAAGTTTTCCAAACACCATGCCAGAGAGGAGTCAGCAGGCTGAGAGCCCAGATCCAGAGCCCAAAGTTCAAAAGCAACAGTTTGCACCCAAACGGTAGCTGCGTTTAATGTGAAAAGAGTCATCAGGAAAGGGCCAGTTTGTGGGAATCTGAGAAATGAGCAAAACCCACCCCCTGAGTGTGGACCAAGGGGAAGGTGTGGCTCTTTTCAGAAGGCTCAGTACTTCAACCCTGACCTGCGCGCTGCTCCAGAAAAGCCCTCACCCTGGAGGAGAGGTCTGTGCACCAACAGGAGACAGGTCATCCTTGGACTGATGAAGGAGAACCACGCAGGAACAGAGTCCCTGCAGGGCCTCAGGAAGAGCAGCAGTGAACAGGGTCTCAAGGGGACAGCTAGTCCAATGCCTACATTTTATAGTTTGGAAAGTAAGGCCCCTATCTGCTGAGCCCAGTGGCCTCTAGGACCTCATCTTTGCCTGGGGAGCAGCCCCACACACTCCAGTGTCCCACCAGGCCCCCAGCAGCTGCCTCTGATCTTCAGAACTCACACCCTCACCTGACCTGGCCTCTCCAGCTGCTAGTGCCCAGAGCAATGAGGTGTTCTCCTACTTCCAAGCTTCCTTTCAGGCTGGTATAAAATGACAGGGTACAAGCATAGGGACACCATTAGGAAAGTCAGACACAGCAGGCCCTCCAGGTCCCAGGAGCTGGGATGGTAAAAGAACCCCTTGTCCTTCTGTCCTTCCTATCCCAGCACCCACCCTGCCCAGCAGCACATCTTAGAGTCACTTGCCAGGAGAAAGACAACCACGTGAGAAGCAGCTGAGCATGTGCATACCTCCTGTAATTCAGCTGGATAATTCAGGATTCGTTCTGCATGAAGGACATCAAAACCAAACCGGGATCTCAGGTCAGCCTTGACCTTCTGTGGATGCCACACCAGCTTCTGCAGGGACAGATGGTAGCCTGACTCTGCAAGACAACCAACGATTCACACGGTCAGGTGTTCCAACATTGTGACATGCTGAAGCCATTCCAAAAAGGATGCCCTCTTTGCTTTTAAAGGAAAACCCAATGCAGACCAGTTGCCATTTGGACAAGCCAAGAGGAGAAGCCAGCCAGCTATCAGTGGGTGTGCAGAGGGTGCCCTGAGAGAGCCACTCTGGGATAAATGACAGCAAGGTTTCCGGATGACAATCAGACAACATACTTCAAGAGCTTCATGAAATTCAAATCATTCAGCCCAATAATTTCACTTCTGAAAAAATCTTTCTCAAGAAACCTAGTCAGGCATCTGAAGAAAAAGTCATGTACAAAAAGGTTACTGCATTGGTTTCATCCTGCTTAAATTTGAAAACTCGAAGCCTCTAGCATGGAGAAAAAGGACAAATCATGTGATAGTCACAACATGAAAGACTACAGAGTCTTGAAAACTGTACTGCCAAAAATCACTTAAAGTCATAGACCAATGTTCCCCTACCAGAGTTAATCAAGGTATAAAACTCATCAGCCACAACCAAGAGCCCAGCAACAAACAACACTGCTGGTAAGTGGCACACCCTGGATAGAATTCTGAGACCTCCGAGGTTTGGCAAAATCTCTGTGCATATGGCCTGGCAACTACAAACCTAATAGCCCATAAATCCGTTTCAGATCCTGATTCAACACCATCTGCTGAGTGCCTACATGTGCCAAACAACACGAAGCCATTTTCCCATGCACGAGCTCACGGTGCCCCTAAATGAATGCTGTGGATCCACAGAGAAGGCACAGTCCTGCAAATGAGCCCAGGTGTGGGAACTGTGAGAAAGAACTGAAGGTAGGGCTGACTCCAGGAATCCAAGACTCCTGCCTCCAGGCTGACTGTCTGCCTGGAATCCCAATGAAAGGACTGGGCTTGAGATTGAAACTAGCATTTGTTGTGTGTCAAAGAGGTACCAGGTGAGCCCTCCAACAAGAGGGCAAGCAGGTGCAATAATATCCCCCTTTTGGGGAGAAGGCAGCAGATGCTGAGAGGCACTTAAGATCAAACTTCTACATCAAGTCATGGTTCAAACCCAGATCCAGTTTCCAAGCCTGCATTGCAACTACTCATCTCCACTGTTCTCAGAACGTTTTGGAACTATTCACAGAAAGGAAGAGGGAAAAACAGATAGTAGCATCAGTCAGTGAATGGGTATAACACCCTAAAATCACCCTGAAACGTAAAAGACAGCTTAGGTTCTGAGTGTCCTTACTGAATGGCAGAGTTCCAAATGTGCAGGTTAATGATTCCAATGAGTGACATGACTGGGCCATTAGTCTTACACCACTGACAGGCACGTCCCCTCCCCACCACACACTGTAACCTGCTCATGAGGCAAAGGATTTTTTCTTGAAGACCAGAGAAATGGAGGTAATTTTCATTGCCTCTAGAATATGTTTTGTAATTGCATTCCTCAGCTTTCATGCGCTGGCAAGTTGATAGAAAATAGCTTATTTTAATTACACTCTTAGCTGTAATTACATTTTCAATTGTAAGGTAAACCGATTGCTCTAATTTGGATCAGGTTCGAAAACTTGAGCTTTATAATGAGTCTGTTAAACTTGAGGTCACTGGGGAGACTTCAGCGAGGTGTTCTGTGTACCTCCCTCCACCTCTGGTTTTGTTCAGAGCACAAGGAATAATCCCCACTGGAATTCACCTGTGGGAGAGGCGCGCTCAATAGCAATGACCTGGCTGCCCTCTACAAAGTGCACAAAGAAACTGCTCCTCTCTGCGGGGCTCCTGCTACAAGGAGTCCCCAGCCACAGGACCTAGGGTGTGACTGGGGAGATGCAGAGCATCAGGGTAAGCTATTCCATGGACAGGAAGTCTGCAAGGGTTCACAGGAATCTATGTATGCACCCATTTCAGTATTCAAATAGGACATTTCCAGAGGAGAGCAGATGGAGGGGATGTGATCCTGAACCCCTGACTGCGGGTTGGCCACCCCTCACCCCTGCCCCAGGGGAAGCTCCCTACAACACAGACCCAACTATCCTGTTCTGGGGTTCTCCTGTGATCTGGCCTGAGCTCTTTCTCTGAACTACGTCCTGCCATTGCCCACTACCCCACACAACCTGAATGCCAAACACAGGGCCCTCGCCAAGCCCCAGAGCATCACACACACTTCTCCCTCTTCCTGGAAGTGCACCCTGTCTCTTTGCTGAACTCTGACTCATCCTTCAAAACTCCTCCTTGAAGCTTTTCCTGAGAAAGATGTCAATACCCTATCCTGTGGCCTTTCCTTTTTCTTTATCAATACATGTCTCTTTACTAAATATGACTTTCCTCAGAGCAAGAATCATGTCTTATTCAGTTTTTATTCCCACTGCATGGAACAATGTTTGGTTCATAGGAAGTGCTCACTAAGTGTTTACTGAATGAAGGATTGAGTAAATGGATGGATGGATGGATGGATGGATGGATGGATGGATGGATGGATGGTGGATGAATGGATGGATGGATGAGTGAGTAGATGGATGGGTGGGTGGGTGCATGGATGGATAAATGGGTAAGTAGTTGGGTGAATGGGTGGGTGGATGGATGTATAGATGGGTGGTAGAAGGATGGATGGATGGATGGATGGGTGGGTGGGTGGATGGATGGATGGGTGGGTGAATGAATGGATAGTTGAATATAAATTCTAACTCCACTGTTCTCTCCCTGTTGCTCCTTACAGAAAGAGACAGAAATAGATAAGGAGATTATTAAAAGTGAAATGTTTAGATCTAGTTGATAATTTAAGAAAAAATACTCCAAAAAGAGAGTATAAAAGTGGTTGCTGGTGTTTTGGGGAAATGAGGAAATATTGGTAAAAAGGTACAAACTTTGAGTATAAGATGAATAAATTTTGGAGATCTAATGAACAACATGGTGACTATAGTTAATAATGGCATATTGTATACTTGAAATTTGCTAAGAGATCTTAAGTGTTATCACCAAAAAAAAGGTAACTGTGAGGTGATGGATGTGTTAGTTAATTTGATTGTAGTCATCATTTCAGTGTATACACATATCAAATTATCCCACTGTACACTTTAAATACATATAATTTTATTTGCCAAAATAAAATAAAATGAATTTTCAGTGAAAAAAAGAAAGAATATCATGGGTTAAGAATAGAGCTAAAGAATTCCATTCCTTCCCTGCAGAAGGGCTGTCTATTCAGTGGTGAGATTTACCAATCCACATCATTCTGCCTCCTCTCACTGGCTTTCAAGTATTTCTCCCTAATAGGAGCTTAGGAGAGAGGAAAGATCAAACTCACAGGTACAGTGATAGGTCTAGCCTTAGAGAATATCAAGTCGAAGAATTTTAAAATCAGTTATTTTTAATTAAAAATATCACTGTTATTAGCAATGACTGCAGAATTTCAACAACGGCAGACAGTCAAATTCATTTGTGAGCTCCAAATTTTCAGTCCATTTCTCTTCTATTAATAGAAACAACTAATTCCTTTTGCACTCAATATTTTAATTCATCTCTTTGAACAGCATTTTAGCTCTACAATGGCCATCAGTAAATGTAACTAGTGAGCCGTCTGAAATACTGAAATAGCCCTTAAGTGCCCATACCAGTAGCTGCTGCTCCATTTTCCTGCAGAAACGTCAGCATCGAAATGGTCACATTCAGCATGATTTCAGAGACCGTGGAAAAAGTATGGTTGAATGGCAACCAGTCTAAGTCTTCCAGGGATGTGACAGAGCTGGAAACAAAATAGAAGCAGTTCCATGTGAGTTGGTCGTTAGCAAACCAAGTTTCCATATTTACGGGCCCCCAGCCAGGGCACAATGTGGCCAGATCACTTGCATACCAGCATTCATCATGCCTTTATCACAACCCTAACTCCCTGGACTAGGGGCTAAGCTTAAGAGTTAGGACCTTTCTTATGTCACTGGGGCAGCGACAAGTCCAGTCAGGGCCCAAGTGCTCCAGTCTCAGAGAAGCAAAGGAGCAGTCAGCCTGGGGGCTCTGCATTCAGCAGTTTGTTTCCTATTTGGAGGCAGCCCTCTGGAATGCCCCACACTGCAGTCCTCCACTCGCCTTAGCCCGTGTATCTGAGTATGTCTGTGCTTGTCAAACTGTTTCCCGGCACAAGAGGCTCTGGGGAGTGCATGTGTACATAGTGCTAATTTGGTCCTTTAAATAACAATAGTTTATTTTGTAAATAATTACACCTCAACTTGTAAATTAGAAAATCCTTTCAACTGAAGTGAGGATGTATCTAAATGTCAGCGGCAGGAGACCAACACTACATAAGTTATGCTTCAAACACGTTCTTTTCCTGTAACTTCTCATTAAGGAAAATCTCTCCTGGCACCCTTGCACATTGAAAAGTATCCTAAAGCTGTAAGATATACCAGCAGAAAACTGGCACCACATGCAAATACTGATATTGAGGACTGCAGATATTCTGGATATTGGGTCATTGCAGCGAAAATAGAAGCAAACCTGGTGCTGGAGCTCAAAGGGTTCAACAGCCATCATCAGCAACTCCTAATTCCAAACACGGGTCTCTCTCCAGAGAGCCCAGTGCAACCAATGCCAGTGCTAACAGGTTCACAGCTGGGAGCAAGAATAAGAAGGGAAGTGCCCCCACTGTGCTCAAACATTTACCCGACAAGTCAAACCGGCAAACTGTCGAAATATGTTCCATTCTCCCATATTGAAAAATACAACTTGGAAAGCCACATTCAAACTTAGAATTTTCCCACCCTCAGGGTGTGCGCCAGAATGGGGGCTTGGGGAGCACCCACCCCGGCACCACTTGCCCCCTGGCTCCATCAACACCTAAAGGGGCCCCGTGTGCACACATGTGGACACTCAGGCCTGCACTTCCAAGCACCATCCACAGACTCCACCCCGCACTCCTGCCATCAGCTGCGGCCGGACCACCTGGGGCCTCAGGGGCACGCTCCAGGGAGGAGGGCTGCCCTCAGAGGGCACTCCGCCCGGAAGTGGGCTCTGGCCACTGGAGCAGGGGCTCTCTGAGCACATCTGCCGGTCCCTTCCTCAGTTACAGGCAGAGGCCCGGCCTGCAGAGGGCTTTCCTTTAAGGCAGGCACCCCCTAGCTCGGGCCTTGCCCTTGTGCTGATTGTTCTTACTGATGGCAGATAAAATGAGTCACAGTTAAAAATCTGAAAAGACTATAAGCTTTCACTAATACAATATCATAATCATACAATAGGTTTAAGAGAATTCAATTGAACAACAAAAAAAGACAGTACTGCTCAAACAGTTCACTGTGCCCTCTCAAAGGGAACCCCCGTGTAACAGGGGTGTCGGAGCCATCAGAGGAGACCAATGTTCAACCCCTCAGAGAACTGAGCTTTTCAGCTCCGGGTGATATTTTGGGCAATTCAGCATAATTCATTAAGAAATCAGTTGACATTATTATATGCATGTCACATCTCCAGTAGTGATAAAACTTAGAAACAACCAGAAGTCCAATTATAAATCATCGAGAAAATTGTTTATGATACGTTTCCAAAACAGAATAATATGAGGCCATTAAAATAATCATTTGAAGACTACCGGAACATATGAAACAATAACGATGTAATGTTAAATCATTTAAACGAGGGAGAACATGCTCTGCACAACATCACTGCACTTATGTAAAATAATTACAGGCAGGCGAGGGACAGGCATGAGATGTAAGAGTTCCAGCTATCCCAGGGTGACATCATTCTGGAGTTTTTCTTGTCTAAAACAATTGTACTCAGAGATACAGATTTTCCCATTGAAAAACGAAGAGGAAACCCCAACACACCTTCAGTTAGTTATATTTTTCTTCTTAACTTACTTCAAAACTGCCTGGAGGAGATGCACTGCCCCGCGGATACCATCTTCAGTGCCAACATTATCCGCATGCAGTTCCGGCAGGAAAAGCAGAAAATCCCAGATGTGGGGCTGCCGGTGCAGGCTTTCCAACTTCGATATCAGCTCCTCCATCTTATTGAGATCCATCTGAGAGGAAAAAGCACCAGTTTCCCTCTTAAGTCTTCTTAATTAATTAAATGATGTGGGTGTGGGGGGCTGCTGACACCAAGGGGTAAGAATGCAGAACGTCTGTTGCTGGGGACTCATGCCCGATATTCTGAAAGGACAGATTTAAAAATTGTCCTGTCAGGTTGGTTTTTTAAACGTTGTGAAAGTATGGAGGAAAAGAGAGATACAGGTCTGTTTTTGTAACAGGCTATACCAATTTCTAAGACTTTGAGAAATCTTGGAAATAAATGATGAGTTGTTCAACTATGAACAGAAGTGGAATACTATGGTGATTTGGGGTTTTTCTTTTACTGCAGCTGAGCCCAGTCACAATGGATACAAGGTGGCAATAACTGAGAACCGTGCCCACTGCACACAAACCCCTGACTCCATCCATACCCCTCAAAGATCTGGTTTTCAGGGCACAACCAATAGAAGCTCAGTCTGGAAGAAGGGAAGTAAAAATTTATGGCGGAAAGAATGTCCTGACAACACAGTCATGGAATCGGAAACTAGAGACCAGATTTCTTGTTCTTGGAAAAAAAGAGACCCAAAGGAAAGAAGTAAAGATATTCATTCCAATGGGGCAGCAGCCAAGCCCTTTCTCCCCAGGCAAAGGCCTAAGAAGTGGAGATAAAACGGTTTTTTAACCCATTAAAAACTCAGCTCATAAGTCAAGCAGGAAAGGGTTGAACACCAGGGCAGTGCTTAAAAGCAACAGAGAAAAGGGTTATGTGGGAAGAGCAGGAAAGAAACCCACATTTTACTGAGCATTGGCCGCTTGGTCATAGGCACCCCTGAACAGCTGGCACGCGGCACAGACCCTTGCGATCCTTCTAGATCCCTGTGCTTTTCATACTATACACTGAGAATGGCAAAGAGAGAAAACAGAGCAGGGGTCTCCAGGCAGCCCTGAGCCACCCAGCCCCTCACAAGCCTGCTCTGTCTGTGTTGCGCTCCCAATTCCTGGCCCCTTGTCCACCTGCTTCTCACCCCTCAATAAGCTGCTGAGTCCAGAGGTCACACGTTTACCCTTCAGAAGGCATACGGTGCTGCTATTGTTTTCAGATGGCTCCTCAGACCTGCAGACGGTCCCAGAAGGCGCCGCTTCCACTCCAACTTCAGTGGGAAGCGGGGGTCCCGTCCTCCTGTTTCGGACAGGGCCCTGACTCACTGCCACTCCCACCAGCACAATGCCTGCCTGTCCGGTGCCTAGACACTCAGCTTCTCTTAGGTGAGACAGTGACCCTTGCTCCAGGCTCCCAGGCCAAGACCTTGACCTTTTCACTAGTCATGGCAGCCCCGTGCCCCTCCATCCAGCTGCCTCCCAGCTGCCTGTACAGCTCCGAGTCCCCCCATCACTGCCACCTGCTCTCCTTCTTGCTGCCCTCTGGGCCCTGGCCACTTCTCCTCAAACCATGCACTCCTCTGCTCCCACGCTCCTCACACCTTCCCTTGGAAAATGTCCAGCTAGTTACAGTCCTCAGCTGCCCAGTCCCCACAGCCCCTGGCAGCTGAGGACACTAGGCACACCCAAAGTGACAACGACTCCCCCCACCAAACCCATCACTGTCAAATCAGACAACCAGTTACCATTGTCGTACATGCCACTGGAGCCCGAACTAGTTACCTAGCTTGACAGTGTCTGGACACATGTTTGACTCTCACAGTGTTGGGGAGCGGGGGCAGCCAGGAGGGGGGTCTGATGGCACTGAGACAAGTGAGGTGTGTAGCCCTAGGTTTGGAAGGTCTTGAGGGGGACGGGGAAGAAGGCGGAGGAAGTTATGTGCCAGATACATGAATCTCAGACCTGCTGAGATCAGGCACTTCAAGTCCGTCTTATAAAGCCACTCACTCTGGTGACCTACCACCCACGGGCCTCAGCCTTCCCCTTCTGCTTTCTCTAGGCTCAGAGCCTTGCTGGACATTAAAACTCCCCTTTCAACCCATCTCTTGAGTGATTCTGGCTGTCTAAAATAGTGTTACTAAATATCAAATCATTAGGAAAAGCACTTGAAAAAAAGTTAAAAACCAGTCTTTTGAGATAACCAGAGATAATAACTATATCTCTGAAGACTAAGTTTCAAACTTTTGTTAAGATACTCTAAAGGAAATAAATCTCCCACGTGAAGTGTACTGTCCATGCACCCAGAGGGTAGACGACATTCTTAAGCCCAGAGATGGGGAATTTAGAGCAGAGAAGGCTGCATAAACAAATGCTATTTACTTTCCCTAACTTAGACCAAGGTCGTTTAGAATTCCTTCCTCACTAATTGAAGCTCCCAAACCTAAGTTTTCTTTTTCTTGTGAATTCCTCACATATTTATTGTCTCTTTGTCTAAAATGCATAAAAACTGTCTGCTTTGGTCATTTCCCTGGGTCTCACTTTTATTACTGGGTCTCCTGTTAATCTGTCTTTGATTCTTGGACCAGCGGGAAGAACCGTGAAGGGCAGAGGAAAACCCTTCCCCCCAACAATACTTACAGCTGGAAAACTGGAACCATAAGAAGAATCTGTGATAAAGAAGATTTCAGAGATATTAGCTCAACAGGCAATCAGAAAGCATTTGCTGAGGTCCTATTTTAGTTCTAAAACCAAATGGACGATCACAGAGTCCCAGCCCAAGAGATGATTACACCCAAACTGGAGAATGACTCTGAAAGGAACAGTCACTTTCGATTTCCAGAACACATGGATAATAAATAAACTCCTGGAAAATGGTTAATTAATTAACCAAATTTCAGAAATTTGCCAGAAAGTATGTATTATTTTACCAATATCTAATTCCACAGGCCTTGTGAGCATTCAGGACAGGGCAGACTGAGTAAAGGGAAAAGAAAGAAAAAAGTTGAGGAGGGAGAGAAGAGTGAAATTATGATTTTCCAGGTTATATTTGGAATCACATTGTGACATATAGGAAATACATATATTGGTCTCTGCCCCAGGTCCCTAACACAGAGCTCCTGAAACCCTCATAGTCTCCTGAGCGATGAGGATGATAGGAGCTTCTCTTGTTATATAGTATTTGGTCTTAGTCCCTGGACCTGACCAAAAAGCTTCTAGGACTTTTGGACTCTCTAGAATGATCCCATGTCTTTTGTATGCTAATGATATGAGTAGACAGCTTGCGGGTGGGGCACTGGTCCCCAGAATGACCCAGGTGGGGTTAGAGCGTGAACTTCTACCACCCTACGCCTGACCTCCAGGGAAGGGCAGGAGGCAGTTAGTTAATCGCCCAGGAGCAATGACTGAATCAACCATACCTACTGAATGGACTCTTCACAAAAACCCTAAGTGCTTGGGTTTGGAAAGCTTCTGGCTGGTGAGCAATCCACAGGCCAGGAGGTGACAGACCCTAACTGCATGGGGACAGACACTCCTGTGCTCAGGATCCTTCTGGTCCTAGCCCTATAAACTTCTCCATTTAGCTCTTCATCTTCATCCTTTATAATATCCGTTATGATAAACCAGTAAGCAAGGTGTTTCCTTGAATTCTGTGAGTCATAGCAGAATCCGAGGACGGGGACCATAGGAAATGATTTACGTTGGACCGAAGTGTGGGTAACCCAGGGACACTGCATGGAGTCTGAAGTGAGGGCAGTAGTGGGGCTGGGCCCTCCATCTGTGGGGTCTGTGCTCATTCCAAGTGGTCAGCATCAGAACTGATTAAATGGTAGGATACCTGGGTGGTGTCCACAGAGAACTGGAAAACTTCTTGGTGTGGAAAAGCCACATATTTGGTGTCAGAAGGGTTGTGAGTAGAGGAACAGGTTTTCTTTTACACATATCCCATTGGAGAGGGCTCAGATCATAGCAAATTGAAAAAAAGTGCAGATGGAGAGCTCATCTCAAAAAAAAATCAATTAGTTCTCTGTGTAACAGAATGCTGAACACCTCACTTGAAAAACAAATTTCATAGAAGTAAAATGATCCCCTAAGAGCACCTAACAGGAACTCCAGCATTTGGTGTCTGAAGCTATTCTGGTCTTTCACTGGTGCATCTGGGTCCCTGGAGAAATCTGCAAAGACACCGTTTTGTCTTAGAAGTTACATGTTGTGTCACCTCCTCTGGGGAGCCTGTTCTCCATTTTTCTGCCAAATTCTTCATGCTCCATGAATAGAAAAAGGTTATATGAAAAGACAAATTTGAGATGGGTACTTAGAGTTGCCAAATATAACAAATAAAAACACAGGATGTCCAGTTACATTGGAATTTCAAATAAACAACAAATAATTTTTACTATAAATATATAATTTTTACTATAAGTACATACTTATACTAAGAAGTTATTCACTGTTTACCTGGAATTTAAATGTTACTGGATGTCCTGCATTTTTTCTGGCAGCTGAGGTTAGAACACTGTTAGAGGGGGGCCAGGATCACTGGACCCCAGTTGATCAATGAAGTTCACACTCAGCAAAGTGTGAAGTTAGAGGCCCCTTGCCAAGGTCCAAGCTTCTCCATCAGCAAGCTCAGCTTTCAGTGAGCTATATATCCAGTCTCACTTTCTCCATTGTTAATTTATAAATAAGGGTTGAAGCCTCTTAGAATGTGGATATGCTTCATAATGAAAAAAATAACTGACCCCAATAACACAAAAGCTTTGTCATCAAAGCAAACTAATCAATCAAAGACCATAATTAAAAGGTTGCTAACATGGAGAGATCAATCCAAGTCAACCAGAGGTGGGGAAAGGAATCAGAAGAGAGAGAGAGAGAGAGAGAGAGACTGTGTGTGTGTGTGTGTGTAAGGAAGCCAGCCAAAAAGGAAAAGAGAAGGCGTGGAGGGGGCTGCAAGAGATAAGCAGGGGATGCAACGCCTTGAGACTGCCCTGCTCAAGGTGTCCCCACCTCTCAGGGAGGCACAGGCATCCAGCCCACCCTCCATAGCCCACGTGGGCGCCGACCCTGCTCCATGAAGGGGCCCTTTTCTAAGACCCACGAGGACAGCCTGCTGCACGAGGGGGACTCACGTGCAGACAGCACATAAAGACACACGTTCTCACAGCCCCCGGCCCCAGGCCTGAGTCCATGGAGGACGGTGATGGCCAGGACAGCTTTACTTACCTGGTGTCTTGGATCTTTTTACCCAAAGATGCTGTAAGTTTTTTGCCTTGTCCATCATTTCATAAATTTCCTCGGCAAGGTCCTGTATCTCTTTCAGGAAGACCAGGTCGTCCACCTGCTCGCGGTGACCCGCTGCAGCTCGGAACCTAGATGAACTTTAAATGAATGGAATTAATACCCCCAGTAGAACTCTCCGCAGGCACATTTCCTCTGCATTTTTAAGGTTGTCATACCCAAGGCCAAAGCATTTTCAATTCAACTGGCCCCCATTTACACTTCCAACTGCTCTTTTGAGCTCATTTACTTGACCCTCATCCAAAATGGAAATTATCCTTTTTAAAAATCTTTGCTTTAAAAGGAGAGATTTGTTCTCAATCATTTTGTTATCTGTGATGCTCAGCCGTTTTATATGTTTAGAGTCGTTTTGTTTTTCCTTTATCTGGCATATATCAGGCAGCCTGCCCTCTGGAAGGCGCCAGGGGCAGTACCTCAGCAAGCAAGGGCCGCCCTGCAAACAGAGGACACTGGGCGGAAGTGGACAGACACACTGCATAGCTGAGGGTTGAGGTAAATGCTAGCAGGAAAACCACCCTGGCCATGAGCTGGGGAATGGTGGTGGGTGGGGAGAGACCCTCCTCTGCAGTCTTTTCAGGTTAAAACCTGAAAAATGGAATGGTCCATGGCTGGAGAGGTGCTGGGGGCAGGGTCCTGCTACCGGAAGGAGCATATGCAAAGCCCAGGGACTGCAGGTGGCTGAGGGCCAGGGATGAGGGAGAGACAGGGAGGAGAAAGAGACAGAGAGAGGAAAGCGTTCAGTGTGAGAAATGGGGCCACACGCTCAGCTGTGGGAGGGAGTCCGCCTGGGTGCCCGGGCAGTGGGGAGCTGGGACGTTTCCTCAGGAACCACATGGTCTGATTGCCATTAAGAGTCCTCAGCTGCAAGGTGGAGGCAGGCTTCAGAAAGCCAGGGAGGAAACCAGGTAACAGGTTAAAACGCTTTGGAGAAAGAGGGAAGTAGACACAGAGGATCTTTCATAACTTAATGCACACTGTTACCCATGCCTTTTATTTTTGTGCTTCTGAGGCTCTGAAAGCTGGAGGGCCTTGATGACTCTGAGCCTGGAGGGCTGACCCTCCCAGAGCCACCCAATGCCTAGCAACAGGAAGGGGGACTCACCCACTGGGCACTTCATGTCCGCAGGTGTCACACACCTGCCCAGGACAAGTCACAGGCATCTAGAAGACAGGCTTCCCAGAGACGAAATCCTGGAGGACTTCCAGGTAGTGGTGGACACTGCACCACCTCCTCATGAGAGGACAGCTGTGCATGGTGGAGATGGAGCATCCCTGAGACCCAAGCCTGGGATACCCACCCGACACAAGGAGAAAATCAGAGCACCTGCACCTGGGGCCTGCAGTCAGGAGGGGCCTGGAGGGTCGCAGCCTTTGCCCCTTTTCTTCCGGGATGCTCACTGTCTTCTTCATGTGTACCACAGTATCCCTTTGTCACATTTGTTAGAAATATATCCTCAGGGTGTTTTATTGGCCTTTAATTTTATTTTAGCTGTGAGTAGTTTTCCTGCTAGAGACACTAATAGATGTAAAATACGTAACAATAATGTCATCAGAGCACTACTCTAATGGGGAAAACTTCCAGGAAGCCATAAACATCTGTTACAGAGAACAGCTAAAGGTGCGAGAGCACGTGCTGTGAAAGGATTTCCTTTCCTCTTTAAAAATGGAGCCCCTGCAAGTGGATTCCCGTGCGGGGGTTGGAGCTGCACGTGCTGACAGACCTCTGAGGGAGCTGGGTCCAAACCCCAATCTAGTGGCCCAGGAATGTCAACCCACACCGCCTACAAGCCCTGATACATATGTCTGTGTTCCAGCCTCATGGCATGGGAAATGCACACTATGCAATTCCGGTTGGAAAATAATGATAAAGTTCCTACATGTACCATGTATTGGGGGAAAAGAGAATTTTTTTTTTCCAGTAAACAAGAGAAAACATTCTCAGGACCTTTGAAATCAGCATCATCCATCCAGTCCATGACTAAGCTCAAATTCAGTGGGAACTGATTTTTGATCACTAAGAAATGATTGATTCAAAATGAAATAGGACTCATTTCACAAGTTGCTGGAAACTTGTTAAAGTGACTAGGTGTGCAGTTCCATTTAGCGTAGCCAAAAGGGAAAAAAGTAAAACTGGGGGAAATTTTCCCGGCTTACAAAGTTACAGAACCTATTAGATTTTTTTTTTAATCCCAATTCCTTTATTTTACAAGTCAGAGAATACTGGGAACATGAAGTAACAGTCGCCAAGGGCAAATTTACCGTGAAATAAAAACTAAGCTGGCACGATACCTCCACAATCTAGAATAAAGTCAGAGCAGGTTCCACAGACGCTGACCAGGGAATAAAACCATCAGTGCCCTTCAGGTCACAGTCCACTCAGAGCCAAAGAAATGAGGCCTGAGAAGCCAAGTAACTTTGGTAAAAACACAGCACAGAGAGGGAGGCCAGGCCAAGGGCTGATCATGGGCTTAGCCACCTTCTGTGCACGTGACAGAATCTCACCATTTAGAGGGTGGCCTTTAATTTGAATGGGTCAGAATTCCAAAATCACAAGAAATCAGTTATTGCTTCTGCCGTGTGATTACCGGGCTTAGAAATACCATCTTTTGATGAGAAGTGCCTTTGTTATGGCGGAAGCAATGCCAAGTAGAACATCTGGTTTGCCAACTGCCACTGTCCTCAAAGCAGTGTGCCTCGCCCCTAGCTTGGCGCAGGGCTCCCAGCATGACCCCGAGCTGGGGCCCATGTCTCAAACCCCAGCACAGACTGCCACACCCAGCCCGTTCTGGCTGAGCCAAGGTCTTTAGGCAGAGGAGTTTCTCAAGGGATCTGTCCAGGCTCCTGAGGCTCACATCCCTTCAAGATTTCAATTTCTCTCCATAATAAGAAGTCAAAGCAATAGGAAGAGTGAGGGACTCTCAGAAGCTACGACAAGGCGGAGGCAGCACAGCCAACTCAAGGATGGGACGGTAAGCTTGCCGCAGACCAGGAATACCCCACCCTGGGCCTCCCTCCCTCCCTCCAGCATGCCCTCTCCTCCAGCCACTTCATAAGCCCGGCTGTGGCTCCATCCTTAGAATGACTGTGATTTCATTCTTTGCCTTGACAAACATTGCCTCCTGTCAGTCATCTTGAGGCCACTCTCAAATGGCAGGACCATGACTGTTCACAAAGGCCAAATACAGGATGCAGTGCCCCACCCCAGCCCCTCTCTCTCCCTGCATGCATCCAGAACTCCAGAACGCACAAGCCCAAGCTTCCTCCTAGCTTGCTGAAGCACTTACACTGGAAGCCCTGAGCCGCCATGTAAGAAATCCACCACGACGTGAGGAAGCTCAACTAGAGTCTTAAGGGGACCACAGGAAGAGGGAGAGACGCCCGGGCCCAGCCAGCCTCTACTCTCTCCCACCCTTCACTCTTCCAGATCCAGCCACTGTATGACTGGAACTATATGATGGACTCTGAGCCAAAACCACCCAGCTGAGCCCTTCCCAAAATTTTTACCCAAGGAAAACATAAGAGATAATAAAATGATTTTTGTTTTAAGCCCCTAAGTTTTGGGGTGGTTTAACACATAGCAACAGATAACCAGGACAAGGGGCCAACACCAGAGCGACTGCAGGGAACAAACAGCTCTTGGATCCTCCTCCCAGGAGCCAAACCTGACTTCACTCCCCACACAGCCCTGGTCTTGCTGTGGGACAGAAGAGGATGCTCTGTCCCTTCCCCAGGGCGCCGGTGCTCCTGGCTCAGAGAGCACCCCGAAGCATCCACTCAGACCCCGCAACCACACGCCTCGGACCCCTGGGCACCACTAAGCCCACACAGCGAGGACTCCTTTCCCCATCCATCAATCCAGAAATGAAATAAAGATCACCTCTGAGCACTCTACGATGGAGCTAAGACGTCTGGGTTACTCATGTTTCCAGGTAAGACAAGACAACGCCAAAAGCAGTGGTTCTGATGGGAAGCGCAAGTGGCACTGTGATCACCATCATCATCGCTGCCACCACCTCACCGTTATAACCACCATCATCACCGCCATTTTCACTATCGCCATCACTGTCACCACCAGCACCACCACCACAGCAACACAGGGACGATTACTGAGCACTTACCATGTACTGGCAACTGTCCCAAGCACCTCAAGTGCACCAGCTTGTCGAAATTTCATCACGTCCTCATGATGTGTGGTCCTGCTACCATCCCCGCCTTACAGATGAGAAGACAAAGTATTGGGACAGTTGTACAACTTGCCCACAGCCGCCAGCCACAGGGAAGTGCTGGGATTCTAACTGCAAACGCACAAACCCCGAAGGCCGTGCCCACTCTTACCTGCTCTGCCTCCTTTCCCCTCAGGCCCACTCCGTGGCACCTCATTCTCAGTTGCTTTTGGAATGTTCTACTGGAGAGTCCAGGCCCCAGATACAACCCTGCAGTGCCTG
>JAVSCE010012018.1:0-55511 GCA_032199065.1 Smutsia gigantea | reverse complement strand
GGCCTTTATGATGTTGAGGTACTTGCTGTCTATACCCATTTTGTTGAGAGTTTTAATCATGAATGGATGCTGAATTTTGTCAAATGCTTTTTTCAGCATCTATGGAGATGATCATGTGGTTTTTGTTCTTCTTTTTATTGATGTGGTGGATGATGTTGATGGATTTTCGAATGTTGTACCATCCTTGCATCCCTGGGATGAATCCCACTTGATCAGGGTGTATGAACCTCTTGATGTATTTTTGAATTCGGTTTGCTAATATTTTGTTGAGTATTTTTGCATCCATGTTCATCAGGGATATTGGTCTATAGTTTTCTTTTTTGGTGAAGTCTTTGCCTGGTTTTGGTATTAGAGTGATGCTGGCTTCATAGAATGAGTTTGGAAGTATTCCCTCCTCTTCTATTTTTTGGAAAACTTTAAGGAGAATGGGTGTTATTTCTTCTCTATATGTCTGGTAGAACTCAGAGGTGAATCCATCTGGTCCGGGGGTTTTGTTCTTGGGTAGTTTTTTGATTACCGCTTCTATTTCGTTGCCGGTGATTGGTCTGTTTAGTTTTTCTCTTGTTTGATCAGTCTTGGAAGGTTGTATTTTTCTAAAAAGTTGTCCATTTCTTCTAGGTTTTCCAGCTTGTTAGCATATAGATTCTCATAATATTCTCTTATAATTCTTTGTATTTCTGTGGGATCCGTCGTGATTTTTCGTTTCTCATTTCTGATTCTGTTTATGTGTGTAGATTCTCTTTTCCTCTTAATGAGTCTGGCTAGGGGTTTATCTATTTTGTTTATTTTTTCAAAGAACCAGCTCTTGGTTTCATTGATTTTTTTCTATTATTTTGTTCTTCTCAATTGTATTTATTTCTTCTCTGATCTTTATTATGTCCCTCCTTCTGGTGACTTTGGGTCTCATTTGTTGTTCTTTTTCCAATTTCAGTAATTGTGTATTTAGACTATTCATTTGGGAGTGTTTTTCTTTCTTTAGATAGGCCTGGATTGCAATATACTTTCCTCTTAGAACTGCCTTTGCTGCGTCCCACAGAAGCTGTGGTTTTGTGTTGTTGTTGTCATTAGTCTCCATATACTCTTTGATTTCTGTTTTGATTTGGTCATTGACCCATTGATTAATTAGGAGAATGTTGTTAAGTCTCCATGTATTTGTGAGCCTTTTTGTTTTCTTTCTGAAGTTTAATTCTAGTTTAATACCTTTATGATCCGAGAAGTTGGTTGGTATAATTTCAATATTTTCGATTTTACTGAGGTTCTTTTTGTGGCCTAGTATGTGGTCTATTCTGGAAAATGTTCCATGTGCACTTGAGAAGAATGTGTATTCCGTTGCTTTTGGGTGTAGAGTTCTGTAGATGTCTGTTAGGTCCATCTGTTCTAGTGTGTTGTTCAGTGCCTCTGTGTCTTTTCTTATTTTCTGTCTGGTTGATCTGTCCCTTGGAGTGAGTGGTGTGTTGAAGTCACCTAAGATGAATGCATTGCTGTCTATTTCCTCCTTTAATTCTGTTAGTATTTGTTTCACAAATGCCGGCGCCCCTGTGTTGGGTGCATATATATTTAAAATGGTTATATCTTCCTGTTGGATTGACCCCTTTATGATTATGTAATGTCCTTCTTTATCTCTTGCTACTTTCTTCATTTTGAAGTCTATTTTGTCTGATACAAGTACTGCAACTCCTGCTTTTTTCTCTTTGTTATTTGCATGAAATATCTTTTTCCATCCCTTCACTTTTAATCTGGGAATATCTTTGCGTTTGAGGTGATTTTCTTGTAGGCAGCATATAGATGGGTCTTGCTTTTTTATCCATTCTGTTACTCTGTCCTTTGATTGGTGCATTCAGTCCATTTACGTTTAGGGTGATTATCGAAAGATATGTACTTATTGCCATTGCTGGCTTTAGATTCGTGGTTACCAAGGGTTCAATGGTTGCTTCTTTACTATCTAAGAATCTAACTTAACTTTCTTGTTAAGTTATGGTGAACACAGTCTGATGTTTCTTTATTTCTCTCCCTTCTTATTCCTCCTCCATTCTTTATATACTAGGTGTTTTATTCTTTGCCTTTAGTTAGTTTTGGGTGTTCTGCTTTCTTGCTATGATTTTATTTTCTCTGGTGACAGCTTTTTAGCCTTGGGAGTGCTTCCCTCTAGAGCAGTTCCTTTCAGATGTCCTGTAGAGGTGGTTTATGAGAGGCAAATTCTCGCAGCTTTTGCTTGTCTGAAAATTGTTTAATCCCGCCGTCATATTTAAATGATAATCGTGCTGGATACAATATTCTTGTTTCGAGGCCCTTCTGTTTCATTGCGTTAAGTATATCATGCCATTCTCTTCTAGCCTGTAAGGTTTCTGTTGAGAAGTCTGATGTTAGTCTGATGGGTTTTCCTTTGAAGGTGATCTTTTTTCTTTCTCTAGCTGCCTTTAATACTCTGTCTTTATCTTTGATCTTTGCCATCTTAATTATTATGTGTCTTGGTGTTGTCTTCCTTGGGTCCCTTGTGTTGGGAGATCTATGAGCTTCGGTGGACTGCGAGACTACTTCCTTCCCCAGCGAGGGGAAGTTTTCAGCAATTATTTCTTCAAAGACACTTTCTATCCCTTTTTCTCTCTCTTCTTCCTCTGGTACTCCTATAATGTGAATATTGTTCCGTTTGGATTGGTCACACAGTTTTCTTAATATTCTTTCATTCCTAGACATCCTTTTTTCTCTCTCTGCCTCAGCTGCTCTGTGTTCCTGTTCTCTGATTTCTATTGCATTAGGAGTGTCTTGCATCTTGTCCAGTCTGCTGCTGAGCCCGTCAATGGCTTGTCTCATTTCTGCATTATCTTTCCTGACTTCCCTCACTTCCTCCCTTAGCTCTTAAATATTTCTCTGTAGATCCATCAGCATGGTTATGACTTTTATTCTGAATTCTTTTTCAGGAAGATGCTGCATTTCCATCTCTTCAGATTCCTTCTCAGAGGGGCTCTGAAACTTGGTGAGCTTTTTCTGTATTAATTTCCTCTGTCTTGTCATGCTGGCAGGAGTGTTCGCTGGCAGGTGCCACTTATGTCAGCTGGGCTCTGGAATGGATTCTCTACGCGTGCTGTAGATGTTGCTGTTGCTCCACTAATTCGCAGCTGCAGCCGCGCCGTTTTTGTAGGTAGGAATGAATGGGACGCTGTTGTTTTCTGTATAAAGTTCCAGCGTGGTTGCTCCCTTGTTTCTGTCACTAGCGAAGGGGACCGAAGTTCCCTAGGACTTCCAGCCTGCAGGGCTGAGCCCGCCGGGGCGCTGGTGCTCCCTCGCTGGGCCTGCCGTCTCTCCGAGACCGCTACAGATGGTGCGCGCTTTTCTCTTGTCCCTGGGCGCTGGCTGCACTAGTGAAGGGGACCGAAGTTCCCCAGGACTTCCAGCCTGCA
This sequence comes from Smutsia gigantea, assembly GCA_032199065.1. Classification (NCBI taxonomy): domain Eukaryota; kingdom Metazoa; phylum Chordata; class Mammalia; order Pholidota; family Manidae; genus Smutsia; species Smutsia gigantea. The sequence continues at coordinate 52,113 of JAVSCE010012018.1, read as the reverse complement.
GGGCTGAGCCCGCCGGGGCGCTGGTGTTCCCTCGCTGGGCCCCCTGCCTCTCCGAGACCGCTACAAATGGCGCGCGCTTTTCTCTTGTCCCTGGGCACTGGCTGCACGGTCCCGGCTCCTTCCCGGCTCAAAACCTGCACCTTCTGCCTCTCCAATGTCTGATGCACTGTGCGATGTTTGTCAGCGCTCCCAGTGCTCCGGCGCAGACCACTGGGGCTCGTTATTTCGCGGGCCTGCTCTTCCACTCCCTCCCGGCTCCGACTCCTCTCCTCCCGCCGGCACACTGGGCTGGGTGAGTGTTCGGGTGCCGCCAGGTCGCGATTCTGTATCTTACCCGCCTTGCGGGGTGCTGAGTCCTCCCAGGTGTGGCTGCATGCTGTGCATTTTCCTGTGTGCTCTGATTTCTCTTTTAGGAATAGTTGTATTTACTGTGTTTTCATAGATTTATATGGTTTGGGGAGGAGATTTCTGCCGCCCTGCTCACACTGCCATCTTCCTGGAAGTCTCTCTTTAGTTTTTTTTAATATACAATATGATGCATCTGCAAACAGGGACAATTTAACTTCTTCCTTGCCAATTTGGATGCCTTTTATTTCTTTGTGTTGTCTGATTGCCGTGGCTAGGATCTCAAGTACCATGTTAAATAAACGTGGGGAGCGTGGGCATCCTTGTCTTGTTTCTGATCTTAGAGGAAAAGGTTTCAGCTTTTTGCTGTTAAGTATGATGTTCGCTGTGGGTTTGTCTTAATATGGCTTGTATTATGTTGAAGTACTTGCTCTCTATACTCATTTTGTTGAGAGTTTTTATCAACATGGATGGATGGATGTTGAATTTTGTCAAATTCTTTTTCAGCGTCTATGGAGATGATCATGTGATTTTTGTCCTTCTTTTTGTTGATGTAGTGGATGATATTGATGGATTTTCGAATGTTGTACCATCCTTGCATCCCTCGAATAAATCCCACTTGATCATGATGTTTTATCTTTTCAATGTATTTTTAAATTCCATTTGCTTATGGTTTGTTGAGTATTTTTGCATCTATGTTCATTAGGGATACTGGTCTGGAATTTCTTTCTTTGTGGTGTCTTTTTCTGGTTTTGGTATTAGAGTGATACGTACTCCATAGAATGAGTTTGGAAGTATTCCCTCTTCTCTACTCCTTGGAAAAGTGTAAGGATGATGGGTATTAGGTCTTCACTAAATGTCTGATAAAATCCAGTGGTGATTCCATCTGGTATGGGAATTTTATTCTTGCGTAGTTTTTGATTACCAATTCAATTTTATTGCTGGTAATTGGTCTGTTCAGATTTCCTGTTTCTTCCTGGGTCAGTCTTGGAAGATTGTATTTTTCTAGAAAGTTGTCCTTTTCTTCTTTGTTATCCAATTTGTAGGAATATAATTTTTCATACTCTTCTCTAATAATTCTTTGTATTTTGGTTGTGTCTGTAGTGATTTTTCCTTTGTCATTTCAGATTCTTTTATGTGTGTAGACTCTCTTTTTTTCTTGATATGTCTGCCTAGCGGTTTATCTCTTTGGTATTTTCTCAAACAGCCAGCTCTTGGTTTTATTAATTCTATTGTTTTATTCTTCTTAATTTTATTTATTCTCTGGTCTTTATTTTGCCCCTCCTATTGACTTTTGGCCTCTTTTGTTCTTTTTCTTGTTTCATCAATTGTGAATTTAGAATGTTCATTTGGGATTGTTCTTTCTTGAGATAAGGCTGAGTTGCTATATACTTTCCTGTTAGCACTGCCTTCGCTGAGTGCCACAGAAGTTGGGGTGTTGAGCTGTTATTTTCATTTGTCTCCATATATTGCTTGATCTCTGTTTTAATTTGGTCACTGATCCATTGATTATTTGGGGGTATGTTGTTAAGCCTCCATGAGTCTGTGGGCCTTATTGTTTTCTTTGCACAGTTTATTTCTAATTTCATACCTTTGTGATCTTAGAAGTTGGTTGGTACAATTTCCATCTTTTTGAATTTACTGAGGCTCTTTTTGTGGTATAGTATGTGATATATTCTTGAAAATGTTCTATGTGCACTTAAGAAGAATGTGTATCCTCTTGCTTTTGAGTGGAGTGTTCTGTAATGTCTGTTAGGTCCATCTGTTCTAATGTGTTGTTCAGTGCCTCTGTCTCCTTATTTTCTGTCTGGTTGATCTGTCCTTTGGAGTAAGTGGTGTGTTGAAGTCTCCTAAAATGTATGCATTCCATTCTCTTTCCCCCTTTAATTCTGTTAGTATTTGTTGCACATATTTGCGTGCTCCTGTGTTGGGTGCAATGATATTTATAAAGGTTATATCCTCTTGTTGGACTGACCCATTTATCATTATGTAATATCCTTCTTTGCTCTTGTTACTTTCTTCATTTTTGAAGTCTATTTTGCTTGATGCAAGTATTGCAACTCCTGCTTTTTGTCCCTGTTGTTTGCATGAAATATCTTTTTCCAACCCTTCAGTTTTATTTTGTGCGTTTCTTTGGGTCTGAAATGAGTCTCTTTTAGGCAGCATATAGATGGGTCTTGCTTTTTTATCCGTTTTGCAACTCTGTGTCTTTTGATTTGTACATTCATTCCATTTACATTTAAGGTGATTATCAACAGATACGTACTTATTACCATTGCAGGCTTTGGATTAGTGGTTACCAAAGGTTCAAGGGCAGCTTCTTTACTATCTAACAGTCTAACTTAAGTTGCTTATTACGCTATTATAAAGACAATCTAAAATTTCTTTTTTTTTTCTCGGTTCTTTCTCTTCCCCCTCCACTGTTTATATGTTAAGTGTTATATTCTGTATTCTCTGTGTATCCCTTGACTTATTTTATGGGTCACTGGTTTAGTTTTGTATTTGGTTAATAATTAATTGGTCTACTTGCTATACTGTGGTTTTATTTTTTCTGGTGAAAGCTATTCTGGCTTAATAGCACTTCCATCTAGAGCAGTCCCTTTAAAATACACTGTAGAGATTGTTTGTGGGAGGTAAATACCCTCAACTGTTGCTTATCTGGAAATTGTTGAATACCTCCTTCAAATTTAAATGGTAATCTTGGTGGGTAGAGTATTCTTAGTTTGGGGCCATTCTGTTTCTTTGCTTTGAATATATCATGACACACCCTTCTGGCGTATCAGGTTTCTGCCGAGAAGTCTGATGATAGCCTAATGGGTTTTCCTTTGTAGGTGATCTTTTTTCTCTCTCTGGCTGCTTTTAATACTCTGTCCTTGTCCTTGATCTTTGCTATTTTAAGTACTGTATGTCTTGGTGGTGTTATCCTTGGGTCCCTTGTGTTGGGAGATCTGTGCACTTCCATAGCCTGAGAGACTATTTCCTTCTCCAGATTGGGGAAGTTTTCAGGAATTATTTCTTCAAAGATGCTTTCTATCCCCTTTTCTCTCTTCTTCTGGTACCCCTATAATGCGAATATTGTTCCGTTTGGATTGGTAACACAGTTCTCTTAATATTCTTTCATTCCTAGATTCCTTTTATCTCTCTCTGCCTCAGCTTCTTTGTATTCCTATTCTGTAGTATATATTGCATTTGTCGTCTCCTATACCTCATCTAATCTGTTTTAAATCCCTCCATTGTATGTTTCATTTCAGCTACTATATTTTTCAAAGTGTCTGTCTCCCTCTTGAATTTGTCTCTTAGCTGTTGAATATTTTTCTGTAGCTCCATTAGCATGCTTATGAATTTTATTTTAAATTCTTTTTCAGGAAGATTGGTAATTTCAGTTTTACTGAGCCCTCTATCTGGTGTTTGTGGGATTTTGGATTGAACAACGTTCTTCTGCTTTTTCATAATCCTACTGGATAATTAGAAATATTAAGTTTGTGTAAGTGGGGCCCTCTAGTGCCCAGAAACTCTGCTCTTCAGAGCTGCCCAAGACCTGGAGCGATGGTAGTAGTCGCAGGCTTGTGGTGCCAGTGCCTACCCTAAAGAGAGAGCTCTTTCCTGCTTCCTGGTCACAGTGCCTGCCTCCGCTGTCAGGGCTAGTGAGCTGCCCATGCAGAGAGCAGCCTCTGTATTAAGCCTTTGTAGTTGCCATAGGTGGGGCTGCCCTCTGTCTGGCCTGGAGCGATGGCGGGGGTCATAGGCAAGCCATGCTGGTGTCTGCCAGGAGGACAGAGCCCTATCCTGCTTCCAGGCTGCAGTGGCTATATCCGCTGTCAGGACCAGTATCTGTGCACAGGGGGCAGCCTCTGTGTTAAGCCTTGTAGTTGCTGTAGGTGGAGCTGCCCTCCGGCTTGCCTGGCACTATGTCAGGGGCAGCAGGTTTGCACACAGGTGCTGGCTGGGAGGAAGGTGTGGCAGGCTGCTTATCACCATGGTGGGTGCTCGGGGCTGTGTTTCCAGCCAGGGGAACGGAACACTTGAAGCTCCTGAAAGTTCCCAACCTGCTGGTCTGAGTGTGCTGGGACGATATTGTCCACCTGTTCCTTCTCCTGAGCAGCAAGCTCTGTGTAATCCTTGCCCCTTTAGCAGCCTTCTCACTGTTGGGATGTCTTTCAAAGTGCCTGCCTTTCTTTTGTTCCAGAGCAGCCAGTTGTGGGAACCTTTTTTCCACAAGCGACTGGAATCTGTCTCTGACTTTCTTTTCAAGCCCTCTGATCTCCAGAGCACCATGCAGTGTCGGATTGTGCTGTTACTTTACCCTTTTCCAAGATGTAAAATTTCCGCTCTTTTTTTCCCAGATGTAGACTGGCTGGTGCAATCTTCTGGTCACTCATTGAGGAATAGTTGTATTTGCTGCATGTTCGTATTATATGTTTTTTGTGAGGAGATTTCTGCCTCATTTCTCATGCTGTCATCTTTTTTCCCCTCCCATTTTCACATTCTTAATTCTTCCTATCCATGAGCATAGGATGTATTTCCACTTATTAGTGTCTTCTTTAATTTGTGAGTGTCTTGTAGTTTTCAGAGTATAGGGCTTAAGCCTCCTTGGTTAGGTTTATTCCCAGGTATTTTATTCTTTTTTTTCTTGCTATTATTAATGTACAGTTACATGAGCAATATCATGGTTACTAGACTCCCCCTATTATCAGTCCACACCACATACCCCATTACAGTCATTGTCCATCAGTGTAGTAAGATGTATAAAATCACTACTTGTCTTCTCTGTTACACTGCCTTACCCGTATCCCTCCCCCCGCAGCTACATTATGTGTGCTAATCGTAATGTCCCTTTTCCCCACTTATCACTCCCTTCCTACCCATCCTCCCAGTCCCTTTCCCTTTGGTAACTGTTAGTCCATTCTTGGGTTCTGTGAGTCTGCTGCTGTTTTGTTCCTTCAGTGTTTTCTTTGTTCTTACACTCCACAGATGAGTGAAATCATTTGATACTTGTCTTTCTCTGCCTGGCTTATTTCACTGACAATAATACCCTCTAGCTCCAACCATGTTGTTGCAAAAAGTAGAATTTGTTTTCTTCTTATGGCTGAATAATATTCCATTTTGTATATGTACCACATCTTCTTTATCCATTCATCTACTGATGGACACTTAGGTTGCTTCCATATCTTGGCTATTGTAAATAGTGCTGCGATAAACAGGGGTGCATCTGTCTTTTTCAAACTGGGTTGCTGCATTTTAGGGTAAATTCCTAGGAGTGGGTTTTCTGGGTCAAATGGTATTTCTATTTTGAGTTTTTTGAGGAACCTCCATACTAGTTTCCACAATGGTTGAACTAATTTGCATACCCACCAGCAGTGTAGGAGGGTTCCCCTTTTTCCACATCCTCGCCAACATTTGTTGTTGTTTGTGTTTTGGATGTTGGCCATCCTTACTGGTGTGAGGTGATATCTCATTGTGGTTTTAATTTGCATTTCTCTGATGAATAGCAATGTGGAGCATCTTTTCATGTGCCTGTTGGCCATCTGAATTTCTTCTTTGGAGAATTGTCTATTCAGATCCTCTGCCCATTTTTCAATTGGATTATTTGCTTTTTGTTTGTTGAGATGCGTGAGTTCTTTATGTATTTTGGATGTCAACCCTTATCGGATATGTCATTTATGAATATATTTTCCCATACTGTAGGATGTCTTTTTGTTTTACTGCTGGTGTCCTTTGCTGTACAGAAGCTTTTCAGCTTGATGTAGTCCCACTTGTTCATTTTTGCTTTTATTTCCCTGCCCAGGGAGATATGTTCATAGAGAAGTTGCTCATGTTTATGTCCAAGAGATTTTTGCCTATATTTTTTTCTAAGAGTTTTATGGTTTCATGACTTACATTCAGGTCTTTGATCCACCTTGAGTTTACCTTTGTGTATGGGGTTAGACAATGATCCAGTTTTGTTCTCTTACATGTAGCTGTCCAGTTTTGCCAACAGCAGCTGTTGAAGAGGCTGTGATTTCCCCGTTGTATATCCATGGCTCCTTTATCATTTATTAATTGACCATATATGCTTGGGTTTATATCTGGGCTCTCTAGTCTGTTTGACTGGTCTGTGGGTCTGTTCTTGTGCCAGTACCAAATTGTCTTGATTACTGTGGCTTTGTAGTAGAGCTTGAAGTCAGGGAGTTTAATTCCCCCTGCTTTACTCTTCCTTCTCAGGATTGCCTTGGCTATTCGGGGTCTTTTGTGGTTCCATATGAACTTTAGAACTATTTGCTCTAGTTCACTGAAGAAAGCTCTTGGTATTTTGATAGGGATTGCATTGAATCTGTAGATTGCTTTAGGCAGGATGGCCATTTTGGCTGTATTAATTCTTCCTATACATGAGCACGGGATGTGTTTCCATTTATTGGTTTCTTCTTTAATTTCTCTCATGAGTGTCTTGTAGTTTTCAGAGTATAAGTCTTTAACTTCCTTGGTTAGGTTTATTCCTAGGTATATTATCCTTTTTGATGCAACTGTGAATGGAATTGTTCTCCCGATTTCTTTTTTTGTTAGTTCATCATTAGTGTATAGGAAAGCCACAGATTTCTGTGTATTAATTTTGTATCCTGCAAATTTCCTGTGTTCAGATATTAGATCTAGTAATTTTGGAGTGGGTTCTTTAGGGTTTTTTATGTACAGTATCATGTCATCAGCAAATAGTGACAATTTGACTTCTTCTTTACCAATCTGGATGCCTTGTATTTCTGTGTTTTGTCTGATTGCTGTGGTTAGTACCTCCAGTACTATGTTGAATAACAGTGGAGAGAGTGGGCATCCCTGTCTTGTTTCCGATCTTAGATGAAAAGCTTTCAGCTTCTCGTTGTTAAGTATGATGTTGGCTGTGGGTTTGTCATATATGGCCTTTATGATGTTGAGGTACTTGCCGTCTATACCCATTTTGTTGAGAGTTTTTATCATGAATGGATGTTGAATTTTGTCAAATGCTTTTTCAGCATCTATGGAGGTGATCATTTGGTTTTTGTTCTTCTTTTTGTTGATGTGGTGGATGATGTTGATGGATTTTCGTATGTTGTACCATCCTTGCATCCCTGGGATGAATCCCACTTGATCATTATGGATGATCTTTTTGATGTATTTTTGAATTCTATTTGCTAATATTTTGAGTATTTTTTCATCAATGTTCATCACAGTTATTGGTCTGTGATTTTCTATTTTTGTGGTGTCTTTGCCTGGTTTTGGTATTAGAGTGATTTTGGCTTCATGGAATGAGTTTGGGATTATTCCCTCCTCTTCTATGTTTTGAAAAACTTTAAGGAGGATGGGTATTAGGTCTTCACTAAATGTTTGATAAAATTCAGCGTTGAAACCATCTGGACCAGAGTTTTTTTTCTTAGGTAGGTTTTTGATTACCAGGTCTATTTCGTTGCTGGTCATTGGTCTGTCCAGATTTTCTGTTTCTTTCTGGGTCAGCCTTGGAAGGTTGTATTTTTCTAGAAAGCTGTCCATTTCTTCTAGGTTATCCAGTTTGTGAACATATAATGTTTCATAGCATTCTCTAATAATTCTCGTTATTTCTGTGTTGTCCGTAGTGATTTTTCCTTTCTCATTTCTGATTCTTTTTATATGAGTAGACTCTCTATTTTCTTGGTAAGTCTGGCTAGTTGTTTATCTATTTTGTTTTTTTTTCATGAAGAAGCAGCTCCTGCTTTCATTTATTCTTTCTATTGTTTTATTCTCGATTTTATTTATTTCTGCTGTAATCTCCATTATGTCCCTCCTTCTACTGACTTTGGGCCTCGTTTGTTCTTCTTTTTTTAGTGTTGTTAATTGTCAGTTTGGACTGTTTATATGGGATTGTTTTTCTCTCCGAGGTAGGCCTGTATTGCAATATAGTTTCCCCTTAGCACGGCCTTCGTTGCATCCCAGAGATTTTGTGGTGTTGAATTATTGTTGTCATTTGTCTCCGTATATTGCCTGATCTCTGTTTTTATTTGGTCATTGATCCATTGGTTATTTAGGAGCATGTTGTGAAGCCTCCATGTGTTTGTGGGATTTTTCATTTTCTTTGCGTAATTTATTTCTAGTTTCATACCTTTGTGTTCTGAGAAACTAGTTGGTACAATTTCCATCTTTTTGTATTTACCGAGGCTGTATTTTTGGCCTCGAATATGATCTATTCTTGAAAATGTTCCATGTGCACTTTCGAAGAATGTGTATTCTGCTGCTTTTGGGTGTACAGTTCTGTTGCTTTTGGGTGTAGAGTTTTATAGTTGTCTGTTAGGTCCATCTGTTCTAATGTGTTATTCAGTGCTTCTGTCACCTTACGTATTATCTGTCTGGTTGATATGTCCTCTGGAGTGAGTGGTATGTTGTAGTCTCCTAGAATGAATGTATTGCATTCCATTTCACCTTCTAATTCTGTTAGTATTTGTTTCACATATGTAGGTGCTCCTGTGTGGGGTGCATAGATATTTATAATGGTTGTATCTTCTTGTTTGATTGACCCCTTTATCATTATGTAATGTCCTTCTTTTTCTCTTGTGACTTTCTTTGTTTTGAAGTCTATTTTGTCTGATACAAGTACTGCAACTCCTGCTTTTTTCTCCCTATTAGTTGCATGAAATATCTTTTTCCATCCATTCACTTTTGTCTGAGTATGTCTTTGGGTTTAAGTGAGTGTCTGTAGACTGCATATAAATGTGTCTTGTTTTTTTTATCCATTCAGTGAGTCTGTGTCCTTTAATTGGTGCATTCAAACCATTTACATTTAGGGCGAATATCAGTAGGTATGTACTTACTGCCATTGCATGCTTTAGATTTGTGGTTACCAAAAGTTCAAGGTTAACTTCCTTACTACTACTAACTTACTTACTAACTTAACTCACTTAATATGTTATTACAAACACAATCTAAAGGTTCTTTTTTTCTTCTCCTTTTTCTTCCTCCTCCATTCTTTATGTATTAGGAATCATATTCTGTACTCTTTGTCTATCCCTTAATTGACTTTAGGGATAGTTGATTTAATTTTCTATTTGCTTAGTAATTAACTGTTCTACTTTCTTTAGTGTGCTTTTATTACCTCTGGTGACAGCTATTAAACCTCAGGAACACTTCCATCTATAACAGTCCCTCCAAAATACACTGTAGAGATGGTTTGTGGGAGGTAAATTTTCTCAGCTTTTTCCTATCTGGAAATTGTTTAATCCCTCCATCAAATTTAAATGATAACCTTGCTCGATAAAGTATTCTTGGTTCGAGGCCCTTCTGCCTCATTGCATTAAATCATCATTCCACTCCCTTCTGGCCTGTAAGGTTTCTGTTGAGAAGTCTGGTAATAGCGTGATGCACTTTCCTTTGTATGTGATTTTATTTCTCCCTCTGGCTGCTTTTAATAGGCTGTCCTTATCCTTGATCTTTGCCATTTTAATTACTACATGTCTTGGTGTTGTCTTCCTTGGGTCCCTTGTGTTGTAAGATCTGTCCATCACCATGGCCTGAGAGAGTATCTCCTTCCCCAGATTGGAGAAGTTTTTAGCAATTATCCATTTTTGTCTCTCTTCTTCTTCTGGTACCCGTATGATGCGAATATTGTTCTGTTTGGATTTGTCACACATTTCTGTCAATATTTCATTCTTAGAGATCCTTTTTCTCTCTGTGCCTCAGTTTCTTTGTATTTCTATTCTCTAATTTAGTTTCATTTATCTTCTCCACCATATCTAATCTGCTTTTAAAACTTTCCATTGTATGTTTCATTTCTGATACTGTGTTCCGTAATGATTGGATTGCTGACCAGAATTAATTGCTGAGTTCTTGAATATTTTTCTGTACCTCCATGAACATGTTAATGATTTTTACTTTGAAATCCCTTTCCTGTAGATTCATGAGGTCGATTTTATTTGAATGTTTCTCAGGGGTTATATTCATAATTGTACTTTGAACCAGGTTTCTTTGGAGTTTCATATTTGTATATGGCGCCCTCTACTGCCCAGAAGCTGTACTCTCTGGAGGTGCTCAATCCCTGAAGCAATGTCGGGTGTCTCAGGGGAGCAGTATTGGTGCCTGCGCGGAGGAAAGAGCTGTTTCCTGCTACCCGGCTGCTATGCTTGTCTCCACTGCCTGAACCAGTGGTCTGAGCACATAGGTATAAGCCTCTGTGCTTTCAGTTTGTGGTTGCTGTGGGTGGTGTTTCCCTCTTGCTGGCCTATTGCCATGGTAGGGTTTGCTGGTTTGCGAGCCAGGTTGGGCTGGACGGGAGAAAGTCTCAGTTGGCTGCGTTCACGGAGGGGGTCCTTGGAGCTCTGTTGCCAGACAGGGAGCTGGAGCTCCTGAAGATCATGAAAGTTCCCAACCTGTTGGGCAGAGTGCACCTGGAGAATTTCTCTACCTGTCCTTTCTCTTGAGCAGTAAGCTCTGTGCTTTCCTTGCCCCTTTAGCAGCCCTCTTGCTGTTAGGAGTCTCTCAGGCTGCCCTCCTATCTTTTGTCCCAGAGCAGCCGGATATAGATTCCTGCCCTCCACAAGCAGCTGGAATCTCAGTCTCTCCAGGTATTCAGCCCATCTTAGCCTCCGACCCCCTAATCATGAGAGTACCATGAAAACAGCATGAAATGTAGGTTTGTAGTCCCAGATCAGATCTCCAGAGTTGGGTATTCAACAGTCCTAGACCTGCACTCACTCTCTCCTCTGTATCTCTTCCTCCTGCTGGTGAGCTGGGGTGGAGAAAGTGCTTGGATCTTGCCAGGCACGGCTTTGGTATGTTACCCTATTCCATGAGGTTTATTCTTTTCTCCAGGTGTATGCAGTTTGGTGCAGTCTTCTTTCCTGTTGGTCTTTCCGGATTAGTTGTATTAATTATATTTTCGTATTATATGCAATTTTAGGAGGAAGCCTCTGTCTCATCTCTCTCATGCTGCCATCTTTAATCCTAATCCTACATCATGAAATTTAAAAGATAGATTATCTTTTATGAAAAGGTAAACTGTATTAAAAAGCTTTCTATTAGAAACTGTAATCTTTATTATGTCTACCTACTACTTAAACGTTTTATTAAAAAAATAAGGGGGAGATGTGGGATTAATATGTAAATCAAGTATAGAAATCAAATGTGTAATCATATGTGACTTGATTATTTTTCCTGTAATTCCTGGTATGTGATCAAGAACAGAACAAACAAGACCAAAACAGTGTCTGTGACATAATTGCCTCTGCTATTGTTTCAATACCATGTAAGACCTCGCACCCCAGGAGACTGGAGACTGCCGAGGATTAAGTTTAGAGTTAGTTAATGATTGTGTATTGTCGCTCACACAGAAATCTATTGTTGTTAACATTTATTTGCTCAATAAATACGAAAGGTGCCCTCTCAGCACGACTCTTGTGCTGTTAAGCCTTGAGTTGCCTGGCTGGTCCTTTCAGAAGATTGCTATCTCATCATGTCTACTCTCTTATCTGTGGGTCAGATGCAGGGAGGGTCTGGCAAAGACAGGCTCCACAGCTAGTCTAAAAGTGGCTTGAGAAAGCAAGAAACTGTCAGATTGTTTTCCAGAGTGACTTTGCCATTTTACATTCCTAGTAGTAATGTACAAGTGATCTAGTTTCTCTGCATCCTCAACAGCATTTAGTGGTGTCATTTTTTTATTTTTTCTATTTTTATAGGTGTGTAGTGATAACTAATTATGATTTTAATTTGCATTTCCCTGATGGCTAATCATGTTGAATATCTTTTCATGTGTTTATTTATCTGTATGTCCTCTTTGGCGAAATGTATCATTATGTCTTTTGCCCACTTTCTTATAAGATTATTTGCTTTTTTTCTACTGTTAAGTTTTGAGAGTTCTTTATATAATTAGATACTAGATCTTTGTGAGATATTTGGTTTGTAAATATTTTCTTCTTGTCTTTAGCTTGTTTTCTTCTCTCAGCAAGGGTCTTTCCAGAGCAGAAGTTTTTAATTTTGATGAGGTCCAATTTATTGGTTTTTCCTTTTATGGATTGCATTTTTGGTATCGATTTTAAGAGTTCTTTGGCCTGAGGAATTTTCTTCTGTGCATTTTTTTCTGAAAGTTGTATAGTTTTATATTTAAGTCCATGATTCATTTTGAATTGTCTTTAGTGTAAGATGTAAAGTTTAAGTCGACTTTCATCATTTTGCCTGTGGATGTCCAGTTGGTTCAGTAGCAATTATTGAGAAGACTATCCTTCCTCCTTTGAATTGTTTTTACACCAAAAATCACTTGGGCAAACCTGCAGGGGTAGACTCCTTTGTAATGATGTGGCCTACAGCACAAGCTTCTTCCCAGGGTGTGAAGAAACAAACATTCTTTGAGAGGCTGAAATGTTCCCTAGGTAGTTTTTCGCTCTTTTTTTTTGATCCTCACAATCACCCCCCATTTTATACAGTGAGGCCACAGAGATTTCAAGAGGTTAAAATGGTGTGTCCAGGTCATATAATTCAGAAGCTGGATTTGATCCCAGGTGTGTCTGCATGTTCTCTACTCTCTCCACTAAGCTCTGCTGTCTCCTGAAAGTGGAGACCTCTTAGTCTCTAACTGTGATGAATTTTAATTTAAAATGAGTTTCTTATAAAAAGAAATAGAGTTGAGTAGAAAGCTGGATTACTAGCTTACAAATTGTAGTTCTTAACCCTTCGGTGGATCACAAAATCATTTAGGGGATTCCCAGTCAGAATTTGTTTCGTTTTTTTATTACTTGAGATGTTTTCAAATATTCAGTATTAGTAAAATCATATTTGATACATCAGTTGTTGCATTTGTGTTGGTCTATTTCAGGTTTTTCATGTCTGTCTTCCTCCACCAATACCACAAAGTCTTGACTTCTGTAGCTATAAGTCTTGAACAGATTCCTCCCATTCTTATTTTCAAAGTTGTTTAGGCTACTTTAGTTTCTTTGCCTTTCTACATAAACTTTAGAATAATCTTGTCTTTATCTGCAAAAAATCTTGCCGAGATTTTGATAGGAATAGCATTAAACCTGTGTATCTATTTGGGGAGAATTAACATCTTTATTATCTCGAATCCACCAATATGTGAATATGGTAGGTTTATCCATTTATTTAGATCTTTTTTTATTCTTCCACTAGCCATTTGTAGTTTTTAGCATATAAGCCCTGTACATTTTAGTGTATTCCGGGATATTTTCTTAGTTTACCTGAATATGTAACAGTCTAGCCCGGCTTTCCTTCATACTGGCAGGCACCACTGTGCAAATGTTCAAGCATCCAAAAATAATCCCAAATTGCAGGATCTGGCTGTACCACCATTTTCACATCTCTCCTGAACAGTAATATTGGTTATTTCAGTCTCTTGCCAGTGACGTCTGATGTCCCAGAAAGTGGCATTGTCCGCTACAATGCTGAAAAGATACTCCTGAGTTCCCAGCAGCGACACAGCCTCCATAGACTTGGTCACACCCAGCTGGGTAGACCCTGAATAAGAGTGATGCCTCCAGGCAGGTGGTATGCTGTCCGTCCAGCTCAGGCCCAGGCTTCAAGGGAGCGAGGGCACCTTCATATGGTAAAGAAAGAAGAAGAAGATGAAGGCTATACTTCAGTGCAGGCTGCCAGGCCACAGACACTCAACCGTCCTGGCCAGGAGCTGTTCCGCCAGCTTTTCAGACAGCTTCGCTACTATGAATCTTCTGGGCCGCTAGAGACCCTGAGCCGTCTCCGGGAGCTCTGCCGCTGGTGGCTGAGGCCTGATGTTCTCTCCAAGGCTCAGATCTTGGAGCTGCTGGTGCTGGAACAGTTCTTAAGCATCCTACCTGGGGAGCTCCGGACCTGGGTGCAGCTGCATCACCCTGAGAGTGGTGGGGAAGCTGTGGCCCTGTTGGAAGAGCTGCAGGGAGACCTTGATGGGACACCATGGAGGGTGAGTGTGAACAAGTGTGTGGTGCCAAGTGAACTCTGCCTGCCAATGACCTAGCTTGTCTGGGGTGAGATGGGCCTCTGAACCCTCATTGTTGAGGAATGCAGGCTAAGTCTTCTCATTCCCTTGGCACCTGAACAGTTGAGAACTGGACCCTAAACCAAGGATCTTTTAGCAGGCAACCCTTCCTGCCTTCCCAGAGGACTTTCAGCTCCAGGAACACTGTCTTCCCCAAGGCCTACACTAGAGGCTAGGGAGGATAAGGGGTGAAGGGATCCTCCCTGGGCTTTTTCCTCCTTTCCCCTCTGCCTGTATAGGTGATAAAGGGCCTAGCTTGTGCTTCCCTGGGCCTCTCCCCTTTAGAGATTGGCCACCTGGCCTCTTCTCTGAAATTGCTTTCTGATTCCCTATGGGGCTCATCTCACAACATTTTCTTCTCACCAGGACCCAGCCCCTGCCCAGAGCCCAGATGTGCATTGGATGGGTACAGGAGCCCTGCAAGCCGCACAGATATGGCCCCCTGCTTCACATCTCAGGAGCAGCTCTGCTCTGGGGGACCACTTGGAGCCTCCCTATGAAACAGGAGTGCGTGACTTCCTCGCTGGGCAATCCGGTACTCACTGCCTGGCTCTAAGACCCCAGCCTTGTGCCACACTTCCCAAATTTCCTGTAGTGCCCTCTTTACACAAGCTGTCTTCATGAGAATCGCTTTCTTTGCTGGCCTTTAGCTCTATGTCCTTTCTACCCATTCTGTGACCCATAGCTTCCTAGGTCCTCCTCCCATTGCACCCCCTTCTCCTCACTGCCAGCAGACACTGGGTAATGTGAAATGGGTGTTTAACAACAGTCCATACCTGCTTGTGGGCCCAGGGGGAAAAAGTGGGCTTCTCAATAGGGTACCAAGAGCTGGGCTGGCCTCTCTCATTGCTCTTCCTTCTCCTTCAGATTTTACTGCTGCACAGGCACCTGCCCTCTCCCAGAAAGAGGGGTGCCCAGAAGACCAGGTGACAGCCCAGCCTCAGGTGAGCCATATGACTTTTGGTCCTTCATGACTTCCCAGTGTTGCTGCCTAATAGAGTAGCTGCACCTCCTCCTCATCCTGAATCTCTGGATGTGAGGTCCAGAGACTAGATTATTCCCCTTCATCCCAGAGTTCTTCTGCTAGGTGTTGGTCTTTTACTTTTACCAAATCCATCCTGTACTCTTTCAGAACCAGCCCCATTCCCTGCCCCTTTCTAAAAGCCAGGAGCTGTGCACAGGCTCAAGGTATAGGACATGTTTTTCAGGAGGCTGTGACTTTCAAGGATGTGGAGGTGACCTTTGCCCAGGATGAGTGGGGATGGCTGGATTCTGCTCAGAGAAACCTGTATAAGGATGTGATGCTGGAGAATTACGGGAACATGGCTTCTCTGGGTAAGGCATTAATACCCCCATGCTTCCACCTTTATTTCTGCCTTATTAGTTTTCATTATGGTAGCTAGAAAGGCGCCTGACCTGAGATTAGATCCTGGCTCTGTAATTACGAACCGAATCGTTAACCTATCTTGAAAAACAGGTATAATAGCACCTATTAACAGTAACTCAAGCAGACTTGCTGTACAGATTAAGTCATGTGTTGAGTTCCTAGTCCCTTTAGACATCTACAACATGTTGGCTTATTTAACTGATTGTCATGTGGTTCCCACCTCCAGAAAATTCTAGTGATATTTTTGACTGTGACTTCTCTGAGCCCCTCTTGTCTCTGCTCAAGGCTCTTAGAAAATGGTATCTGGACCTCCTGCCCTATACCTTTGTCTACCTGCCTCCCTGGTCTTTCCCTCCTCCCTACCAGGATCTCAGGCCTTAGAGGGTCTTAGAGAGTAGTTCTGTACGATTTACCTACCTTCCCACCTATCCTCTCCCCTTCTCTTCTGCAGTGGGGCCATTCACCAAACCTGCTCTGATTTCCTGGTTGGAGGCAAGGGAGCCATGGGGCCTGAATGTTCAGGGAGCTCAACCTAAGGGGAATCCAGGTGCCGCCCCTGCAGGTGAGTCCCAGAAAACCTACCAGAACCTGCTCTTTCCACATCTGCTCTCCTCTTCAGGTCTTTTACACCAAGAAAATCACAGGGAACTTACTTCATTGTTTGTTATATGGAAGATCCTTAGCTGTGTTGCTAAGGAGTGCTGGGAACTCTGGAATTTTGCCCTCCAAATTGGTCTTTCAGACATTTGTTTCTGGCCCTGCTTCTTCCCCAGAAGCTCTCTCAGTAACAGTTCTTGCCCACTGGGAATCTTCACCATTCCTTTCTTTTCCATTCGTTGATGTTCCTCCTTAACCCTGTGCTGTACTCCTGCTGAATCCCCTATGCTCCTTCTTCCTGCTTGTAGGAGCTGTCATCCTACTATGGCTCCTCTTCTCTGGTTGATCCTTATCCCCATGATAGACTTGATCTCCTATCCTTTCAGCAGCCCTCCTCAGATCCCACCCCTTGGCTCTGGGGAACCTTCCTATTGTGCTCTTGTACAATGATTCCTCTCCTCACTTGCTATTTAACACTCCCTCCCCCTCAACCCTTTTTATTTTTCAATGGGATGTGATTTCTGCCTTTGTCCAGCTGCTGTACTGATCTTGCTTCTCCTCATCCCTTCTCTGTCAGCTGGAATACTCCTCCCAGTTTTGTCTTATCCCTGACTGTTTTTTAAAGGTATTGGCAGTCAGGCAAAAGTCTCACCACCCAAGTTTGTGACTTTTTTTGTCCCTTGGTGCTTTCTGCAGTTCCAAGTATGGGAAGAGAGTACATTCTCTTGTGTTTTATTTTATCTCAGGAGGTGAGCTCCAGATTAAAACAAAAAAGTTCATCTTAAAACATGAACCTTTGGAAGAAGCAAAAACTTTAGCTGTGCCATCAGGGTGCTGTGCAGCAAGTGTTTCTGAGGGAACAGGGTTCAGAGACTCTTTTGAACAGAAGAGCAGGTTAAAGGAGCAATGTGGAAACCCTGGGCAAGTGAGAATTAAGAAAGAAGAGACCAATTTCAGTCAAAGGACAGGAAAAGAATCTGAAGAATCAGGAAAAAGTAGTAGTCTTAATCTAAAACATGTTACATATTTGAAAGTTCCCAGAAGAAAGCGATCACTTAAACATGGCTGTGGCAGGCACTTCAGAGGGAATTCATACCATTATGAATACAAGGAATATGGAAAAGGGCTCAGACGTATGATTGGTGGGTTTAATCTACATCAGCGAATTCATGCTGGACTAAAAGGGAATGCAAAGGTTGCACGTGGGAAAGACTTCAGCCTTAGCGCTCATCCCCAGCATGGGCAGAATCTTCACACAGTGGGGACATCGTATAAGTGCAGTGACTGTGGCAGGACCTTCAGTCATAGCTCCCATCTTGCATGTCATCAGAGACTTCACACTCAAGAGAAACCATTTAAATGTAGGGTGTGTGGGAAAGCCTTCAGGTGGAGCTCAAACTGTGTGCGACATGAGAAAATTCACACTGGAGTGAAACCTTATAAATGCAGTTTATGTGACAAAGCTTTCCAGCGCAAGTCAGCCTACCGTCTGCACCAGGAAACCCATGCTAAGCAGCAGTTTGTTGAATCTAATCAGTGTGAGGAAGCTCTTACCTGTGGCTCAGGTTTTGATGATCATTTGAGAGACCCAAGTGGGGAGAAACCCTTTGACTGCAGCCAGTGTAGGAAATCCTTCCATTGTAAATCATATGTTCTTGAGCATCAAAGGATTCACACTGAGGAAAAACCCTATAAATGTACCAAATGTAGGAAAACCTTTAGGTGGAGATCAAACTTTACTCGTCATCTGAGAATGCATCAGGAAGAAATATTCTATGGTCAAGACAAATGTAGAGAAGACTTCAGGCAGACCTCCAAATTCAGTGAGCTCCAGACTGCCCCCACTGTGGAGAATGCTTTCCTGTGTCAGCCTTGTGGGAAAAGTTTTACTCGAAAGAAATCTCTTATTTATCATCAGAGAACTCACACAGGTGAGAAACCATACCAATGTAGTGACTGTACGAAGGAGTTTACTCATCGGTCGGCCTTTATTGCTCATAAGAAGCAGCATGCCAGTAAGAGAAAACCTGAGGATGGGCCATCTTTTAGTCAGGACAGAATGTTCCAAGTTCCTCAGAGCAGTCATCACAACATGGAGGAAGACTACAGATGTAGCCAGTGTGGCAGAGCCTTCCGTAATCATTCGTTTCTCCTTATCCATCAGAGAATTCACACCAGAGAGAAGCCTTATAAGTGCAGGGAGTGTGGGAAAGCTTTCAGATGGAGTTCTAACCTCTCCCGACACCAGAGAATTCACTCTTTCAAGAAACGGTATGAGTGCCATGAAAGTGGGAGCACTCAAAATCTGCAGCCACAAATTCTCTCTGGTGAGAAACCTTTTTGGTGCCAAGAATGTGGGAAAACCTTCACACGTAAAAGAAGTCTTTTAGATCACAAGGGAATACACAGTGGAGAGAAGCGCTATAAATGTAATCTTTGTGGGAAATCTTATGATAGAAATTATCGCCTTGTTAATCATCAGAGAATCCACACTAAAGAGAGACCTTTTAAATGTCAGTGGTGTGGGAAGGATTTCATTGGAAGGCATACCCTCTGCGTTCATGAGAGAAAACACACCAGGGCGGCACAGTCTGAATGCAGCCTGGCTGGGTTGTCTTCATGCCAGGACACAGGGGTGAGTTTACAGGAATTAAAACCAAGTGGGGAGAAACCCCTTGAAGATTGTGAGGAAGCTTGTGAGCAGAGCTCCAGGCTTACTGGACTCCAGAAAAAGTGCCACAAATGTAGCACATGTGGGAAAACTTTTAACAAGAGTTCACAGCTCATTAGCCACAAGAGATTTCATACTCGAGAGAGGCCCTTCAAATGCAGAGAGTGTGGGAAGACCTTCAGGTGGTCTTCAAATTTGGCTCGGCATATGAAGAACCATATTAAAGTGTAACTTGGGGTCTGACAGTGGAGGGAGAGGGGTTCCTAGCTACCTGCTAGAGAACCCTTAATTGAGGAAAACCTTTACAAAGGGCCTGGCCTCTTTTTTGGAAGCTAGTGGCAGAGAATCCTGAGGATTTCTTTGGGGCCCTTCTGGAGGCTCAGGCCCCAGGAGTAGCCTTTTCACAGTGGCCTGGGGCTGTCCCAACCAAGTCTCCTTCCATAATTCTAAAGGGAGAGATCATTGCCCTTTGTAGTTTGACAAAATGTTTGGTGTAGTAGGCTGTGACTGCTGGGAAGGGACCAGTTGGATCTTAAGTTTCCATTTGCGTTTGGCCTGTGATTGTGCATATTCTATTTGACCTTACAAGCAGCAGCAAGAACTCTTAGTCTTGCCAGATGTCTCCTGGGGAGCCTTGGCTGTGGCTTCAGACTTCACAGATGGCTGTGGATATCTGTCATGGGCACAGAGTTATCTCAGTGGCAAGTGGAGGAGAGCAGGCTGCTGGGTTCAGTCACCTGGAGGATGGAGCTCTCCCAGTCACTGTCACCATCTCTCTCCCACAGGTCTATGTGGTAGCAGCAGTCCATCTGTTAAACAGAAATGTGCTAAGCACCTCTCATATGCCAGGGTCTGTTGTGTGTGCCAGAGACCCAGCAATGAATGGAACAGACAAAAAATCTGCCATCTGGGGGTCTTTACAGACAATAAACAAATGAGATATATAGTATTTTGGACTGTTATGTGTGTTGTACACAAAATGACTCAGAGTGAAACAGAGTGCTGGATTGGGAGGTGGGTTGTGATTTTAAATACGCAGGTTAGTGAGGGCCTCAACTGAGAAGGTGAAATTTGAGCAAAGACCTGAAGATCAGGGAATGAGCCCCGTAGGTCCTAGGGACAGGAGGTGGGGTCTCCCTGGTTTCCTCAGGAAATGGAAAGGAGGCCCCTAGGTTAGAGCAGAGTGAGCCAGTGGAAGAGAGGGTCCCTGAGGTGGTGGGCCAAGCCATGTGAGCAGCATGGGTCCTTCCTAGTGTTGGGGCTGCCTCAGAAGTGGTAGGGAGCTTTTGGACAGTTCTGAGTTGAGTGATATGGTCTGAATCTGAATTACATTTTATAAGGGTTAACCTTAGACCCAAGAGCTCAGCCAAATTATATAGCTGAAAGATTTTTATGTAGTTATCCCTGCTACCAGTTCCCATGAATGGGACTCCCCACTCCCTACCAATGTTCTAATTTTCTACAAGACCTCCAGCTCTCAACAGTGTAAATGCTTTCTTCCTGCACTTGCATCTCTAACCTCTGCCCACTGCAGGCTCTCTCTCTCCCCCTCATATAGCCTCTATGTGTTGGATCTGGTACTGGCATCAGGATCAATCCAAAAGTACCAACCAGTTCATGTGTCTGATGCCCTCAGGAGAAAGGTAGCTTGGTGGGGGAGGTATTGCCTTCTCACTTTCCCACCCACCCGTGTTGAAGCAAAAAGCAAGAATCCGTTCATTGACAAAATTGAGTGATGTTTCTAAAACATGTAAGTAATCATTGCTTTTGATCCTTGAAGTGCTCAGATTATAAAAAGAAAATGTCTCATCCAATAGTAAAGTGACATCTCAAACTACATTTTCCTTCTGCGAGTAGGGGCACACTCATGGAGCAGGATGTTTCTTGTAATGAAAAGAAACCAACCTGGAGGTGAAAACAGAGGATTTAATTCTGTGTGGTCCTGTCACATGGGATGCGCAGGGGGTGGGGAAGAGGATGCTGGGCAGGCGTCTCCTGTTAGCGCTGCTCATTCAGCTCTGCCGTTGGGAAGGTTTGACCTTGGCTCTACCGCCCTCGTGCTTCCTACAGTGCAGTTGCCCATGGCCTGGAATCAGGAGTCGCACCACTGGCACAGTAGTTAAAAATGGCAGTAGAAGTGGCTGGGCAGGGATCAGAGACCCATGTGCTGAGGACCCAGAATCATGGGAAGGACCTTGGAGTTACCAGGTTTGGGTCCCAGACTTGGTGTGCCTTTTCTCGGCAGGATGAACTTGGGCAAGTGACTGAACATCTGTATCTATTTTCTGTTTAAAAGTCAAGAAAATGGCTATACTACCTGACTTCTGGGATTGGCAAATGAGGGCATGGTTTACAAAGGCTGTGGGTTAGGTGGTTGAGCACTTGGACCAGAGTCTTGACAGAGCTGCAGCTCCCGCATCTTCAATGCCACAACCATAGAAGTACCCCTTTTCTGTCCATATTTTCATTCCCTGCTCCTTCTGCTACCTGGCATCTCATAGTGTTCCTGCCCCAATAGGGGTGTTTTTACTGCCATTTTTATGAAACGAGATAAAATTATTTCTAAACATTCAAATAAGATTTTAAAATGTACAAAGAATAAAGTAAAAATAAGCAGAAATTTCCTCTATAATGAGATAAGCCATTAATATTTTGGGATTATACTTATGCAGTCTGTTCAATACCTGAGTTTTTAGGTAGTCTTAATTACATGAGTAATGTGGATATCACAGCAATATTAGTAAATACTGGGAAAAGGAAAAGTCTTACTACTTGGAGCTAACTACTAAACAGGTGTAATCAATGTTGGCTTTAACTACACTACCCTTCCCTGTATGCCCTGCATTGAGCTGTCTTCCTTCACATGGAGTGCCACATCACTCTGTGCTGGCCCAGGTCCTCACTCATCAGGGCCCAGCCTTCCCTGACCCTCATCCCTCTAAGACTCTCCCCTGACCCCACCTCTCTGGCACTTGTATCTTACTCTGTTAGGTGGTGTCTGGGTTTCCAAAAGTTGTGCCCACCAGATTGAGCATTCTGGAGGACCAGGCTTGGGTGTTTTTTTATTCATTTGCCATGCAGAGATTTTTTTACAAAGTTGCCTCTGTTAAGAAATATAAACTGAATTTAGTTCAGCTAAATCAGAATTGGAGTTTTTTGAACAGGCCCTGAGTGAAATGTTGACTGGAGTCCCCCCATAAGCTTATTCCTGCTAGTTAGGAGCCTGGCTATTGGTGGTTCCAAGCCATATGGTTCCTGTTGACAGTTTCAGATTACTCCAGCCACCAGTTCCATTTCCTACCCCATCCTGGCCTGGAGAACATACAGGCTTCTTCCACCCTGCTCCAACTTCTCTCTGCCTAGAAGGAACTGAAGTTGGAACTGGGAAGAGCCAGATGGGTTGGTATCCCAGAGAGGAATGGGTATTAGAAGTGTTTGAGTCAGCTGTTGAGTGTGGTTGGCCCACCATTGTGACAGACTGTCAGCCCAGACAGAGGCATGTGCAGAGTAGAAAGCATAGGAAAAGTAAATATAGACCATCTCACACACCAAGTTGGCAAATTTTTAAAAGCTGTAGCATGGCTGAGCATGTAGATTGGTGGGAACTCACTGCTATGGGAGTGGAAATTAGCTCCCACAACTCCTGTGCCAAGCAGTTTGCAAAATCTAAAGTTGTGTATACTCAACCACCCAGCAATTCTACACCTGGGAAAATCCTTGAAGAACTCATGTGAAGAAGGAAATGTGTATAAGACTGTTAATTGTGGTACTGTTTGTTCATTGCAGCATTGTGTAGGTAGTAAGATTGGGAAAAGCCTACATTTCTTCAGCAGAAGAAGAGGTAAATAAATGGGTTGTTTTTGGTACTTTAGGAAGTGGATATGAACTAGAGTTATGTCTTCCAACATAGATTAGTGATGTTGAGAAAGAGGCGGAAGCTACATACAATATACCATTTATATAAAGTTAGGCATATTTACATAAAGTTATCTGTGGGCACATTATTTAAACTTGTTTGTATTTCACTTTTTCTGTAAAATGGGACAACAGTGCCAACCTAACAGGGTTATTGGGGGTGGGGGGATGGTTAATGAAATAATGCATGTAAAGTGCTTAGAATAGTAGCTGGTATGTAAGCATTGTTGGTATATAGTAAACAGTGTTGTGTTGTTTTGCACAATATATTTTCTGTGGGTTCAAACTGTATGAAGCAAGAGTATAAAATGTATTGGAATGATGTGGGAATTTATGCTGTACCTTCCCAGGGCAGGAGTTGTTGATGGAATCAGGGAGGGTACATGGAGGCTTCAGTTGTGTTTTCTTTCCTTTAAAAAAGTTGATGTAGATGGGCCAGCATGTTGATTTAACAGGATAGTGTGCTGAGTTCTTTTTTTAATTTTTTAAATCTGTTTGCTTAAAATATTTAAAAATAAAAATATTTTTAAGCATGGACTCTGACACCTGCCACTTATGTGATGTTACTTAGAGTGAGTCACGTAATCTCTCAAGGCTTGTTTCCTTACCTGCAGAAATTGGGAGCAACCTAAATGGCTGTTAGTAGAACAATGGTCAAACTGGTCTGATGCATCTACAGTGGACTACCCATGTAACAGTTAAAAAGAATGAGGATGTTCTCCATGTATTGATATGTGATCTCTAAGACATTCAGTTTATAGGAAATGATGAACTCTATTTCGATTCCTCTTTACCTTAAAGTAACAAGCCAGAAGCTATAGACTCATGTTTAAGAAACAGGATCCTGTGGCTACAGATGTGCAGTAAGTCATTCCATTTTACTAGGTGGGAGAGGAGAGGCAGGCCCATGGCTACATACTAACCACCACACCTTTGAAGTTAACACTAACCCTGCTAAGAACAGCAAAGAGGTTTTGTATCAGCCAGGTTATAGTCAGGAGCCCGAAACCATACAATTATTTTAATAGGCACTTACAATGAACTGTTTACTACATATATCTAAGGAACAAAAAGGCAAGAAAATGCCAAGGTATCATGGAGGTATAACTTCGAGAAGCACCTCAGGACTGGTGGAATTGTAATAGAGTCTCACCCCATTTTTGATATTTGACCACTGATAGCTTTCAAATCCTCTCTGGGCAAACAAGCAAGAATGTGTAGCTAATACTCAAGGTCTTAATCTCTTTGTTGGCTTACAAGCAAGGGTTGTTAAAGGCAGAATTATGGGAAAGGGTTGCAGGGTGCATGATCAGCTTGGGTGTGGTCCTCAGACTGGTTAGTGGTGAAGTGATGGGATTATATCAGGAATTTTAGTTACCGGTTTTCTGGCTCCACCGAGGCTGGGTCTACTGCTTGTGGTCAACAGATGGCTCATCTGATGGTGGTCTAAGTTCCTGCAAAACATCTCAAGGATGCATGACTCCAGAGTTTATCTGTGGCCTTGTGGAGAGAACTACGAGTCCTGTGTCTGTTTACTTTGCTTGACCCTGGTTTGCAAACTCCCATTTTCCCTAGTCTCTAACTACCCAGTTTAATCCCCACACTCTGGGTCACTGAGACACTTGAGCTTTTCTTTTTTGAGAGATATGAGGGGTTTCACTAAGAGGCATACCTGCTCAGTTTCACTAGTGTCTGAACTGTGAAGAAGGGGCTTGTGTTGGCAAAATGCAAGCTGGATTCAGCTGATGCTCCCAGAGGGAATTGTCACCACAGGGGTGAAGAAGCAGTGGAAATGGGAAGCAACAAATTCCCTCTTCCTCCTTGCATTAGGATTCTTCACAGAGAGCCAGAAGGATGTGTGTATACATATAGAAAAAAAAATTATGTGAATTGGTTCATGTGGTTATGGAGGCTAGCAAGTCAAAAATCTTCAGGATGGGCCCGCAGGCTAGAGACCCAGGAGAACTAATGCTCCTGTTCCAGTCTGAAGGGTGTCTGCTGGAGGATTCTTTCTTGCCTGGAGGAGGCCAGTCTTCTGTGCAGACCTCAGTTGATTCGAGTAGGCCCACCCACATTATGGATAATAATCTGCTTTCCTCAAAATCCACCAATCAAATGTTAACCTCATCCAAAAACACTGTCACAGAAACACTCAGAATAATGTTTGACCAAATATCTGGGCATCCTTTGGCCCAACCAAATTGACACACAAAATTTATTATCACATTCCTCCAACACAGTAGCTTTACTCTTAAATTTCTTAATGGCCAAACCTAACGGAACCAGCTGGCAAAGCAGAGAGTAGATTGGAGAGTTCCAACCCCATCATATCAAAGCATGTATAGAATGGTGGGTTTTGAAGCAGAAAATAAGCTAATAACTGGCACAGCCTTCCTGAATTATTTATCTTAAAAATTACTAAGATGTTTGACACCAAGAATATTTGTTAAGGAAATTATGAGTGTTATGTTGTGGAAAACATACCACTTATAAGTGTAAATTATGTCATAGCAGTTGATTTTATTCATGGATTTTGTAATAATTAGCTGTTCACAATTACCTTACTCATCTTGTAATGAACTAAAATTTAATAAAGGCTCCAAGAAGTCTACTCCTGTAGTCTGGAATTTTAAAAGAATCAATCAATTAAAAAGCAAG
Source organism: Smutsia gigantea (assembly GCA_032199065.1). NCBI lineage: Eukaryota > Metazoa > Chordata > Mammalia > Pholidota > Manidae > Smutsia > Smutsia gigantea. Next base: position 26,592 of record JAVSCE010012018.1, on the reverse strand, counting down.
GTTGCCCCCTTTTACATTCTGTTGTTGAGCCATCTGTCTTTGTCACTCAGTGGACCTGGGGGCACATTAGTTCATGTCTTTTGCTATGAAATCTGTTTAAGCTAGTTCTGGCAAGGAGAATGTACGCATCCAGGTCTACAGATTATAAAGTTCATAGGATGTCAGAATGGTTTCAACAGTTGGGTACTATTGGTGTGAGTCAAAGAATCTGATAAATATGTTGGATAGAGGCAGAGAAAACTGGTCTAAGTATGGATGTTTTCCCTTTGTGACTTTAGGTTTGAATGAAAGTAGAAAACAGACTGCCCTCAGGTGCGTCCTTGAGGTTATTTAAAATAGCCATGGAAGAGTCTCCTTAACTGAAAGGAGTCTGAACAATCATTATGTATATAAACCAATACAAAATACTGAAATCAGCAGCCCAAGAGAAGTCTACTTTTAGATTTACGCAAGCTTTTCCATGTACTAGTTGCACACATGAATCTTATAGAAGTCATAAAATTTTTGAGAAAATCCACGTTTCCTTTTAATCAACTTTTGATTACAAGTTCCTGTTGATAACTAAAACAATTACTCTATAGACATATAAGGTTCATAATCTGTAGCTGAGAAGTTCATTCTACCAAATGTGAACATGAGCAGCAACTTTTATATATTGAAAAAAGAATTGAGCAGTGGTCGCACAGAAGAAGGAAGTCTGGTTGGAGTGCTGAGAACAGGCATGGTGGTGGCCCTGGGAGGACCTGTCTGAGGTGAGTAGAAAGTTTTACTACAATAATTCTAATTGTATGGGTGGGTTGTAGAATATTCCAATTGATAAGCTGTGGTCGCTAGTATTGGAGTTAATGTCAAACCCTGGTGTTTTCGAGTCTTCAAACATACGGAGTGCCCACTGAGAATCAGAAGGCTTAGAAGACAGCTCTGGGAATAATCAACTCTGGAAGTACAGTGTAAGTAATGATATGTATATATTTTTATTTGGTATCATTGATGTACAATTACATGAGCAACATTATGGTTACTAGACTCCCCCCATTATCAAGTCCCCACCACATACCCCATTACAGTCACTGCCCATCAGCGTAGTAAGATGCTATAGAATCACTACTTGTCTTCGCTGTGTTGTACTGCCTTCCCCATGCCCCCAGCCCCACATTATGTGTGCTAATTGTAATGCCCCCTTTCCCCCTTGTCCCTCCCTTCCCATCCATCCTCCCCAGTCCCTTTCCCTTTGGTAACTATTAGCCCATTCTTGGGTTCTGTGAGTTTGCTGCTGTTTTGATCCTTCAGTTTTTGCTTTGTTCTTATACTCCACAGATGAGTGAAATCATTTGATACTTGTCTTTCTCCGCCTGGCTTATTTCACTAAGCATAATACCCTCTAGCTCCATTCATGTTGTTGCAAATGGTAGGATTTGTTTTCTTCTTGTGGCTGAATAATATTCGATTGTGTATATATACCACATCTTCTTTATCCATTCATTTACTGATGGACACTTAGGTTGCTTCCATTTCTTGGCTATTGTAAATAGTGCTGCGATAAACATAGGGGTGCATCTGTCTTTGTCAAACTGGGCTGCTGCATTCTTAGGGTAAATTCCTAGGAGTGGAATTCCTGGGTCAAATGGTATTTCTATTTTGAGTTTTTTGAGGAACCTCCATACTGCTTTGCACAATGGTTGAGCTAATTTGCATTCCCACCAGCAGTGTTGGAGGGTTCCCCTTTCTCCACATCCTCGCCAACATTTGTTGTTGTTTGTCTTTTGGATGGAGGCCATCTTACCTGGTGTGAGGTGATATCACATTGTGGTTTTAATTTACATTTTTCTGATGATTAGTGATGTGGAACATCTTTTCATGTGCCTGTTGGCCATCTGAATTTCTTCTTTGGAGAAGTGCCTGTTCAGATCCTCTGCCCATTTTTTAATTGGATTATTTGTTTTTTGTTTGTTGAGATGCGTGAGTTCTTTATATATTTTGGATGTCAACCCCTTATCGGGTATGTCATTTATTAATATATTCTCCCATACTGTAGGATGTCTTTTTGTTCTACTGATGGTGTCCTTTGCTGTACAGAAGTTTTTCAGCTTGATATAGTCCCACTTGTTCATTTTTGCTTTTGTTTCCCTTGCCCGGGGAGATATGTTCATAAAGAAGTTGCTCATGTTTATGTCCAAGAGATTTTTGCCTATGTTTTTTTCTAAGAGTTTTATGGTTTCATGACTTACATTCAGGTCTTTGATCCATTTTGAGTTTACTTTTGTGTATGGGGTTAGACAATGATCCAGTTTCGTTCTCTTACATGTAGCTGTCCAGTTTTGCTAACACCAGCTGTTGAAGAGGCTGTCATTTCCCTATTGTATATCCATGGCTCCTTTATCATATACTCATTGATCTATATGTTTGGGTTAATATCTGGACTTTCTATTCTGTTCCACTGGTCTGTGGGTCTGTTCTTGGGCCAGGACCAAATTGTCTTGATTAGTGTGGCTTTGTGGTAGAGATTGTAATTGGGAAGCCAGATCCCCCCTGCTTTATTCTTCCTTCTCAGGATTGCTTTGACTATTTGGGGTCTTTTGTGGTTCCATATGAATTTTAGAACTGTTTGTTCCAGTTTGTTGAAGGATGCTGTTGGTATTTTGATGCATTGAATCTGTAGATTGCTTTAGGCAGGATGACCATTTTGACAATATTAACTCTTCCTACCCAAGAGCATGGGATGAATTTCCATTTGTTAGTGGCCTCTTTCTCTTAAGAGTGTCTTGTAGTTTTCAGGGTATAGGTCTTTCACTTCCTTCATTAGGTTTATTCCTAGGTATTTTATTCTTTTTGATACACTCATGAATGGAATTGTTTTCCTGATTTCTCTTTCTTCTAGTTCATCATTAGTATATAGGAAAGCAACAGATTTCTGTGTGTTAATTTTGTATCCTGCAACTTTGCTGAATTCAAATATTCTAGTAGTTTGGGAGTGGAGTCTTTTAGGGTTTTTTATGTACGATATCATGTCATCTGCAAATAGTGAGTTTGACTTCTTCCTTACCAATCTGGATGCCTTGTATTTCTTTGTTTTGTTTGAGTGCTGTGTCTAGGACCTGCAGTACTATGTTGAATAAAAGTGGGGAGAGTGCGCATCCCTGTCTTGTTCCTGATATTAGGGGAAAATCTTTCAGCTTTTTGCTGTTAAGTATGATGTTAGCTGTGGGTTTGTCATATATGGTCTTTATTATGTTGAGGTACTTGCCGTCTATACCCATTTTGTTGAGAGTTTTTATCATGAATGCATGTTGAATTTTGTCAGATTCTTTTCCAGCATCTATGGAGTTGACCATGTTTTTTTTTTTCCTTCTTTTTGTTGATGGGGTGGATGATGATGGATTTTCGAATGTTGTACCATCCTTGCATCCCTGGAATGAATCCCACTTGATCATGGTGTATGATCCTCGATGTATTTTTGAATTTGGTTTGCTAGTATTTTGTTGAGTATTTTTGCATCTATGTTCATCAGGGATATTGGTCTGTAATTTTCTTTTTTTGTCGTGTCTTTGCCTGGTTTTGGTATTAGAGTGATGCTGGTTTCATAGAATGAGTTTGGAAGTATTCCCTCTTCTATTCTTTGGAAAACTTTAAGGAGAGTGAGTATTATGTCTTCTCTAAATGTCTGGTAAAATTCAGCAGTGAGTCCATATGGTCTGGGGTTTTGTTCTTGGGTAGTGTTTTGATTACCGATTCAGTTTCATTGCTGGTAATTGGTCTGTTTAAGTGTTCTGTTTCTTGCTTGGTTAGTCTTTGAAGGTTGTATTTTTCTAGAAAGTTGTCCATTTCTTCTAGGTTATCCAGTTTATTAGCATATAGATTTTCATAGTATTCTGTAATAATTCTTTGTATTTCTGTGGTGTCCATCATGATTTTTCGTTTCTCATTTCTGATTCTGTTTATGTGTGTGGATTCTCTTTTTCTCTTAATAAGTCTGTTTAGGGGTTTATCTACTTTGTTTATTTTCTCAAAGAACCAGCTCTTGGTTTCTTTGGTTTTTCCTATTGTTTTATTCTTTTCAGTTTTATTTATTTCTTCTCTGATATTTATTATGTCCCTCCTTCTGGTGACTTTGGGCCTCATTTGTTCTTCTTTTTCCAGTTTCAATAATTGTGACTTTACACTATTCATTTGGGATTTTTCTTCCTTCTTTCAGTAGGCCTGGGTTGCTATGTACTTTTCTCTTAGAACTGCCTTCGCTGTGTCCCACAAAAGTTGGGGCATCGTGCTGTTGTCATTTGTCTCCATATATTGCTTGTTCTCTGTTTTAATTTGGTCATTGATCCATTGATTATTTAGGACCATATTTTTAAGCCTCCATGTGTTTGTGAGCCTTTTTGTTTTCTTTGTACAATTTATTTCTAGGTTTATACATTTGTGATCTCAGAAGTTGGTTGGTAGAATTTGAATCTTTTTGAATTTACTGAGGCTCTTTTTGTGGCCTAGTATGTGGTCTATTCTGGAAAATGTTCCATGTGCACTTGAGAAGAATGTGTATCCTGCTGCTTTTGGGTGTAGAGTTCTGTAGATGTCTGTTAGGTCCATCTGTTCTAGTGTATTTCTCAGTGCTTCTGTGTCCTTACTTATTTTCTTTCTGGTTGATCTGTCCTTTGGAGTGAGTGGTGTGTTGAAATCTCCTAAAATGAATGCATTGCATTCTATTTCCTCCTTTAATTCTGTTAGTATTTGTTTCACGTATGTTGGTGTCCCTGTGTTGGGTGCATAGATATTTATGATGGTTATATCCTCTTGTTGGACTGACCCCTTTATCATTATGTAATGTCCTTCTTCATCTCTTGTTACTTTCTTTGTTTTGAAGTCTATTTTGTCAGATACAAGTACTACAACACCTGCTTTTTTCTCTGTATTGTTTGCATGAAATATCTTTTTCCATCCCTTCACTTTTAGTCTGTGTATGTCTTTGGGTTTGAGGTGAGTCTCTTGTAAGCAGCAAATAGATGGGTCTTGCTGTTTTATCCATTCTGTTACTCTGTGTCTTTTGATTGGTGCACTCAGTCCATTTACATTTATGGTGATTATCGATAGATATGTAGTTATTGCCATTGCCAGCTTTGGAATCGTGGTTACCAAAGGTTCAAGAGTAGCTTCTTTCCTATCTAACTTTAACTCACTTATTATGCTATTATAAACACAGTCTGATGATTCTTTATTTCTCTCCCTTCTTTTTCTTCCTCTTCCACTCTTTATATGTTAGGTGTTTTATTCTGTACTCTTTTGTCTTTCCCTTGACTACTTTTGTGGGTAGCTGATTTTGTTTTTTGCCTTTAATTGGTATTTGGTTGGTCTGCTCTCTTTACTGTGATTTTATTTTCTCTGGTGACATCTGTTTAACCTTAGGAGTACTTCTATCTGGAGCAGTCCCTTTAAAATACCCTGTAGAGGTGGTTTCTGGGAGGCAAATTCCCTCAGCTTCTGGTTATTTGGAAATTGTTTAATCCCTCCTTCAAATTGAAATGATAATCTTGCTGGATACAGTATCTTGTTTTAAGACCTTTCTGTTTCTTTGCATTAAGTATATCATGCCATTCTCTTCTGGCCTGTAAGGTTTCTGTTGAGAAGTCTGATGATAGCCTGATGGGTTTTCCTTTGTAGGTGATCTTTTTTCTGTCTCTGGCTGCCTTTAATACCCTGTCCTTGTCTTTGATCTTTGCCATTTTAATTATTATATGTCTTGGTGTTGTCCTCCTTGGGTCCCTTGTGTTGGGAGATCTGTGGGCTTCCATGGTCTGTGAGACTATTTCCTTCCCCAGCATGGGGAAGTTTTCAGCAATTATTTCTTCAAAGACACTTTCTATCCCTTTTTCTCTCTTCTTCTTCTTCTGGTACCCTTATTATGCGAATATTGTTCCATTTGGATTGGTCACACAGTTCTCTTAATATTCTTTCATTCCTAGAGATCCTTTTATCTCTCTCTGCCTCAGCTTCTCTGTATTCCTGTTCTCTGATTTCTATTCCATTAACAGTCTCTTGCACCTCATACAGTCTTTTCTTAAATCCTTCCAGTAATTGTTTTATTTCTGTTATCTCCCTCCATACTGCATTCCTTAGCTCTTACATATTTCTCTGCAGGTCCATCAGCATGGTTATGACTTTTATTTTGAATTCTTTTTCAGGAAGATTGGTTATATCTATCTCACCAGGCCCTGTCTCTGGTGTGGTTTGAGTGATTTTGGACTGGACCAGGTCCTTCCGCCTTTTCATGGCAACAGAAGTCATTGCCGGCAAGTGGCACGTGTGTCAGCTGGGAGAACAACGTCCTTCCTGCTTTCTGGTTGTCTTGCCCTTTTCTGCTGCCTGTACTGGTTACCCGCACATAGGGAGCAGTCTCTGGGTTAATTCCCTGAGCTGCCGTGGGCGTGGTCACCCTCAGGATGGCACAGGGCACTGCCAGGGGTCGCAGGCACATGGCGTGTTGTCTCCTGCGAGAACTGTGCCCCTTTGCGCCTTCCGGACTTTGGCTTCCTCTGTCTGTGCTGGGCAGCTGCGTGCTGGGAGAAGACTGTGTGGTTGCTGTGGCTGGGGCTGCCCCCCAGCTGGTCTGCAGCAAAGGCGGATTGCCGGTTTGCTTGCCGTGCCGGTGTGGGGGAATGAATGGCAGGCTGCTTATTGCCATGAGGGGCTTTGTAGCTGCGTTGCCACACAGCGGATTAGAGCACCTGAATTTCCTTAAGATTCCCAGCCTGCTGGGCTGAGTGTTTCAGGATGATTTTGTCCACCTGTTAAACCCTTGTCCGTTTAAGACTTTTAAAGCACCCGCTTTTCTTTTGTCTAAGGGGAGCCAGCTGTGAGGACCTGCTCACTGTCTCCATCTCGGATTTTATTTTTCCGTTTCTTTAATATCCAGTGCACCATGCAATGTGAGTCTGTGCTCCCAGTGCAGATTACTAGGGCTGGTTATTTAGCAGTCCTGTGCTTCCACTCCCTCCCCACTCTGATTCTTTTCCTCCCGCCAGTGAGCTGGGGTGGGGGGAGTGCTCTGGTCCCTCTGGGTCGCGGCTTCGTATCTTACTCTTTCCGTGAGGTGCTGAGTTCTCACAGATGTAGATTTAGCCTGGCTGTTGTACTGTTTCTTCTGGTCTCTCTTTTAGGAATAGTTGTATTTGTTGTAATTTCAAAATACGTATGTTTTTGGGAGGAGATTTCTGCCGCCATCTTGAGCACCTACCCCTAAGTAGTGATATTTTTAAAATATTTTTGGTGTGCAGCAGTATATGAACCAAAACGGACAACTCAGTAAGTTTCATAAAATGAGCTTCCCCTGAATCACTAGCCTGGCTCAGCACAAGAACTCTGCAGGAGGCTTAGGAGGCCCCTTGTGCCCTTCCCCAGTCACTTTCCTTCAAAGTAAACCACATTTTCTGATGGATGGTAATCAGCTCCTTGCATTTTTAAAAACCTTTTTTACCACCTAAGCACACTCTCCTAAACACTACAGTTGTGCCTGTTTTTTTTTGTTTTGAGTGTTTTTACTTTAAAAAGTTGGACTCTGATCAAATGTATTCCTTTCTGTCTGGTTCCTTTTCATCTGAACTTCTGTTTGTGGAGTTCATCTGTGTTGTGCCCCTGTAAGTCCGGGGAAAGGAAATCCCAGGGCAAAACACCCCTAAAAACTGAAATCAGTCAAAGGGAGAAATACAGTTTAAAACCCGTTTATTGCTTACAAAACTGCAGTCTGGGACCATCTCTCTCTCCTGCTCCGGCAGCAGCAAACCCAGCCCTCCCCCTCACCTCTCAGGTACAGATAAGCCTCCCTTGCCCAGGTAATTACCCACTGATATGGAGATGAACTCGTCATCCCTGAGGAATGATGCAAATGCACTAAAGCCATACTTCTTTCCACCTCTGAACACCTATTGATATGCAGAAGTACCAAAGCCAAGCAAGATATTCTGGAAATGTTACAATTTTACCCACAGCCCCTCTGTCTGGTTCATTTTCACATGGAAGTGTAGGCAGCACAGGCGATCACAGAAGATCTGAGCAGGTTAGCTTTTAAAAAGTCATGACAAGACTGGAAAAAGTGCCATTGGGAGGGAAATAGGTATTTTCCACCCCCCACACACACACTCTTAAGCTTTCTGGGTTGCTAAGCCTCAGTTGTTTTCATCTTTTCAGATGAGGTGGAAGGGAAGGTTTTGGATGTGGAGATTTTGTTGAAGAAACGAAATAGGACAGTGAACTCAGGAGAGTTGTAGGAGCTATTCGCAGCAGCCATGTTAGGCCCATATCTGTGGAGTCTGGTGGGGAACAAGGAAGTGCCCAGGGAGGGAGAGGGAATGATTCAGGAGTTCAGGGAACAAGCTCTGGATCCTGACTGTAGAAGGGCTAGACCTGGGGGGAGGGTTAGAAAGTCAAGAATCTGTGGGCTAATTTCCTCTTCACTAAGGCCAGTGTATCTATCCCAGGGCCAGTGCTGGCTCTGTGGGTGGGCAGCTTGTGCAGTTACAGGACCTCAGGCTGAGAAGAGCCTCACACTTGCCCTAATGCCCTGCTATCACTGCCTTGAAATTTGGAATAATTCTGAACATTTTGCACTTGACCTGGAAAATTATGTGGCTGGTCCTGATCAGATCTCAAGGCAACCCCAAATCAATACTTGGAAGGCCAGCACTGAAGCCCCATGGTGAGTGGCTGAGAATTACCTGAGACTTAAGGGCAGCCCCCTTTGGAAAAACATTTTGGTGGTTCCCCAAAATGTTAAACAGAGTTACCATGTGACCCATGTAAAATTGTCTCTTGTGGCTACTTTAAACATACAGAACATAAATACTGGAAACATTATAAAGAGAATGGAATTTTGGAAAACACGTCTCACCCTAGCCAAATTGGGTCAAGTTTATTTCCCACACTGTGGCATGTTACATATCTTAACGTGTTCAGAGAAGCTGCTTCTTCCTACACAGTGGATTTAATTATAATATCAATGTAATGGACCAATGTGATGGCCTGTGGGTGGAGAGGTAATCAGAGTAACTGAACTAGCTTGTGACTAGGGTTATGGAGTTGATGTGGCCCTGAGGTAGGATAGTGAAGATGTATCTGGCTAAAAGAAAACTGCTTTTGATGGTCTTTACTAACAGGTAAAGACAAAAAAAGTATCATCAGATTAGTAACTGCACATCAGGTACCACATAATATTGATTTACTCAACATCACAGGCACATGTGGGAACAGCAGCTGCACTTGGAGTCACAACCTGATTAAACTGATGATAACCCACTGTCATTCTCTAAGGCCGTCAGTGTTCCACACAGACCACATAGGTGAGCTGAATGGGGATGTGGTTTCCAGTCTCTGGTGGTGACACTGATCTTGGCAGTCTTCGCAGGAACGCAGTACTGCTTTGGTTTACTGTTTTTGTCAAAGGACAAAGGCAGTTCTAGTGACTTCCACTTGGCCTCTCCTAGCATAACAGCTTTCACTCCATGGATCAGGGAACCAGTGTGGGGATTCTGCTAGTTACTGAGTGTATCTAGTCCAATTATGTATTCTAGACTGGGGAAATAATCACAGGATGGGTTCAGGAACCCACAAGGCCTACCGTGAGATAGAGCTAAAGCTCTGTGGACCACCTGACCTCCATATGCTCATACTCAGCGGACCACAGCAGTAGCATTTTGAGTCTCCTGAAATTAGGGTCAGTTCAGAACCACACTCTGGTAATCCCAGAAAAGTCTGATTGTTTGCCCTTCCCAATTCAGTGTCACTCTGGTAACTGTCCCTGGGTGCCTCTGGGGAAGATGAGGAAGATTAAAAGTATAAATTGTTTTTAGTTGTAGCTTCAAAGGGACCCCTTTATTCAAGCAGCTCTGGGTCTGTGTATTAGCTAGAGTCTGGAAATTGAGTGATGGATTCTAACTGTTTTAGTGATTCAGGTCAGACTTCGGTGCAGTAGACTCAGCACTTTCTCACTTACTCAGATAATAAAACTTTAGTAGGTAGCCCATCCATTTCAGTCCTAGGGACGCCATGAACTAGCTAACATAAGAGATCTCTGTGGGTCAGACTGCTCGGATTACCGCTTTGACCCCATTACAGCCACCACACCCACCGAGACTGGGGGCTGTGACCACACGGCCTGCCTCCTCAGGGTTCCATCATCCCTTGCATTTAGGAATCTCAGTTCAGGATTATTGATTCCCAATATTTGTAGATTCCTTTGGTTTTTCTATGTAGATAAATTTACCAACTGTGACTAATGGCAGTTTTGTTTCTTTCTTCCTAACGTTTATACTGTTAATTCTTTTACACATGTTAGTGAACTAGCTAATTTTACAATGTTGAATTCTCACCTGATTCTTGATTTTAAAGGGGGATTATTCTAAAGTTTCACTATCAAGTTTGTTGTTTTTTGTATGACTAGAATACTAGCTTTCCTGGGTTAAGGAGCCTCCCTTACAGTTTCAGTTTGTCAGTATTTTTTTAAATTGTGAATGGCTGTTTTATTTTTGTCACAGGCTTATTATTCTATTTCTGTTGAGATGTGTTAACTTAAATGGATTCCCTAATGTTAAACCATTTGTAAATTTCTAGGGTAAATCTAAAGATGTATATTTTTAAAGCATGTATGCATTGTTGGGTTCAATTTGCTAATATTTATATATTATTTTGCATCTATGTGCATGAATGAGATTTGCCTATAATTTTCTATTTTCCTTACCTAAATTTAGTGTGTCAACAAAAAGAGAATCCTAGAGTAAAATTCCAGAAAAGAGTTATCAGAGTTTTATTTGAGCTCAGGTTTAGGACAGCTGCCTGGGAAATACAGTCCTTCTGAAGAAGAAAAATGCTCTGTAGAGGAGCGCTTCCTTACCAGGTCATATATGCTTTCTAACAAAGATATAAGTCATGATGTCAATGGCTACATTCTCCAAACGAGTATACATAGAAATTGACAGTACAGGGTATTTCTTTGGTCATTACCTAGGCACAAGGTAATTTCATAGAACTATTCAGATGTAAAGCAGATGTACAGTGTTTACCCTACAGATCACAAATCAGGCTGTTGTTTCAAATCACCTAACCATTAAGGCCAGGCACTTCTCAGAAGGGCATATTCTTAGTATTTCTTCTTGGCAGGTGTCAAGTTTCTAACCATATAAATAATTTGAAATATTTTCTGTTTCCAACTTTCTGGAAGATTTCATATATGATTGGGGTAGGAAAGACCACTATAAGTCCCCCATGTTTTGGTCTCCCTTCTTTTTCAGTATTAGAATGCTTAGCTGTTATAGGACCACTGAAGTTAAAAGCTTTAGTTGGCACTCGTTTTTGAAGCTACACATGGCCATGAGATATAAACAGAAGTGTTGTGGAGGTTTTCTGGGATCTTCCTTAAGAATGAACAGACAAATTGCAGCTCCTACTTGATCTCTTTTTCACTCTGTAGCCTGGAATGCAAATGTCACCTTTTTTATACCCAGAATGACTAGGTTCAGGCCTTGTGGATGGCAGAGGGTGAGCTGGGTGAATCATGAATGCCCAAGAATTTCATATGGCACACTAGAACTAAACCACACTGGACTTTTATGTGAGCATGAAATAAACTTGCCCCTTGTTAGTTACTATTATCCACTGGCAGACCTAATCTTAGTATGATTGTGATGTTCTATGACTTTTATGTTTGTTAGATTTTTCCTGTGAAGTTCTTAGGACATTACTTTGTGTCTGTATATGTGTATATCACCTTAAAGTTCAAACTTCAATGCTTATAGGACTATTTAGGTTTTATGTTTTTCTTCATACAGATTTTGGAAAATGAGAAATTGACTTTGCCACATAATGGTAAGAGATGCTGTTCTCCTAAGTATGTATTCAGCTATTAATGTTGTCCTAAGTATACATGACAAAACAGTTATACACATTGATATGAGAAATTGACTTTTAGGAAATTGACTGTTCATCTAAGTTTTAATTATACTATCAAATAGTTGTTTGTGAGTTCATATTATTTTAATTTCTGCTCCGTCTAGATTTATGTCCTTTAAAACTTTCAGTGATTGTGCTTTTCATTTTTTTTTATTGATCAATCTCACCAGTTTTCTCATTCTTACTTTTCTTCCCAGAGAACCAAGATTTGGTTTTATTGATTCCTTTGATAATGTCTTTGTTTATACTTTATTCCTTATTAATCTTTCCCAGTTATTTGAGTTTATTACTTAAAAATAATCTTATCAGATACTTAGCCTATTAGTTTTCTATCTTTTCATATCAATAGATAGCATCCTGTAAGTACCATTTGAGCTGTGTGTTCTGCAAATTTTGATTTAGAGTATTTTCATTATAATTTAATTCTGATTTTCTTATTTCCATTTTGTTTTTTCCTTGGCCCATGAGAATTGAAAGATTTTCTGGTTTTTTAAGATCAACATTCTCTAAATTGGATTAAAATTAGGTATTGTGTTATTCACAGTATTAATAGCTTAATAATTATTTTCTATCTAACCTATCAGTTACTGAGAAATACCATATTTCTTATTCATACACATCCTCAAACTGATGGTAGGATTATCATCTGCTCCATGCAGGTATGTCTGTCTTTGTTTTGTCATGTATATTTAGGACAACATTAATAGCTGAATACACATTTAGGAGAACTGCATCTCTTATCATTATGTGGCAAATATCTATATCCCTGATAATGCTTTTTGCTTTAAAGCAGGGATTAACAAATTATGATCTGTCAGCAAACCTGCCTGTCACCTGTTTTTGTATGGCCTGTGAGTTAAAAACGATTTTCACATTATTAAGTGGTTGGAAAAAAAAAATCAAAGGAACAGTTATTGTTTGTGACACATGAAGATTATATGAAATTCAAATTTCAGTCTCTAAATGAAGTTTCCTTGGTGCACATCTACAGTCATTAATTTATATATTGTCTGTGGTTACTTTCATTCTTCAGGTCAGAGTAGCCCACTTTTATAGGAACTCTAACCTTTATTTTGTTTGGTTTGGTATGGGAGCTCTACCAATATTTTTTGGTTGGTATTTGCATTGTAAATCTTTTTGTTTCCTTTTACTTTCAGCCTGTGTCCTTATTTTTTTGGTGTATACCTTGAAAACAGCTTTTATTTCATATTTCCTAATCTGACCATATGTGCTTTTACCTGGAAAATTTATTCCACTCACATTTATCACTTTTACTGATATTCTTAGAAACATTTCTCAGTCTTATTGTGTGTTTGTTGTAATCTGTCCTGCTTTATCTAAGATGTTCTTTTCCTACTTGTGTTTTGGATTTATTGAAACTTTGAATTCAATTTTTTCCTCTATACCATATTGGAACTTATATGCTATTTCTATTTGAAAAGATCATGCATTTATATACTATACAAACATACTTGTACTTATATTAACTTATAAAGTGAATATCTCTACCGCAGTTACGTTGAAACACTCTAATTACTATCCACCTTTTATTTTTTTACTTTTGAAATTTATTTTTATCTAAATAAAATGAGCAATGATTGTTTATATAATATAAAGTTTTATAGAGCAAAAATTAATAATCAGACGTTCAAGCAGAACTCCTTGAATCTCTCCCACTTCTTTTTTCATGTAACAATTATGTATTTCCTCTTCATCTTGTCTAATGTTTTTATTTTGTTTTTACCTCATAAACTAGACGTTTCTCTTACTGCTTTATATGCTTACTACTGATGTAGACATCCTTAAATAATAGTTTACTTTTGCCTGCTTTTTAACTTTATATAAATGGAATTGTAAAGTATTTTCTGTCTTGCATGTTTTGCTCAAAATTACATTTGTCAGTTTTAAGCATGTCATGTGCTTTATTTTCATTGCTTTATGGTATTCTGTATGGTAACACCACAATCAGTATCCAGTCTGCTCTTGATGGACACTGAGCTCTTTCTAGTTTTTGTCCTGGCTCATTGGAAATGCCTATGTTCATTGCAATGAAATAATGCCAAAATGTGGGAGTTCTTGTTAATGCTTGATTTTGCCAGATTTCTTCACATTTGTCAATGTGATACATTTGTTATGAGAAGCAACACACTTAATCTCATTTTTTCTCACAGAACCAGAGTTATTTCCTGCAAAGCCTTCCCTTCATAGTCACAGCTTACAACTGCCTTGGTTGAAGGTACTGAAGTGGTTAGTTTTTTCACACTTGCAGGAACCAAATAATTCAGCTGTCTGCATATGGCAGGCCATGATTGGGAGTCACCTGCATTAGCAGCCGGATCCTTGCAACTCTCCGTGCTAACTGGCTTCCTCTAGCCAGAGACCACCTTTTTACAGGATTTTGCTAGAAACAGCAAGAGGAGCCAACAAAACCACCAATCTGGGATCTTCCTACCATTTTCCTAATGCCAGTTTGGTCAAAATGATGGTCTATGCTCCAAATCAAAGCAGGCTGCAGCCTGGCCAAATGTTTTGCTTGAAACGACAGCCTCCCAGTCTCTGCCCAGTTAAAAAGCAGGGTTTCTGTCATTAGAGAAATGTGGAGAATGCACATCGGTGGACCCTAACATTGGGTCTGTTATTGCTGCCTCTAGCTTTTTTTTTCCGGAATAGCAACCATTATTTAGACCAGTTCTCAACTGGGAGACTTTTGGCAATGTCTGGAGACAATTTTGGTTGCCACATCTGGGAAGAGGGTGACGTCTAGTGGGTAGAGGACAAGGGTGCTGCTAACTACCCTGCTGTGCCCAGCAATGTTTCCCCTCAAGAAAGCACTGCCCCCATGTGGCTCAAAATACTGAGGGCATTGAGGTTAGGAGACCCTGCTCAAGATGTCCCTGTGCTCTAGGTCTGACTGGGGTAAATCTCACCTCTGTACTCCCTAAGGGAAAAGGCACTTTGTATCTTGTTCAGGTTCACTTAATCTGTCTGCCATTTGTGTATTTCCTATGCTTAATCGGTCCATTCAGTTCTTATTCCTAATGACAATATTTGTAAAAAAATTTTTTTTCATTTAATAATTTATTTTGGTATCATTAATCTACAATTACATGTGCAACACCACAGCTATTAAACTACCCCCATCATCAGGTCCCCCCCACCAACCCCACCACAGTCACGGTCCATCAGCATAGCGAGACACCATAGAATCACTACTTGTCTTCTCTGAGTTGCACAGCCCTCCCCATGCCCCCTCAACATTACATCTGCTAATCGTAATGCCCCTTTTTCCCTCTTATCCTTCCCTTCCCACCCATCTTCCCCAGTTCCTTTCCCTTTGGTAACTATTAGCCCGTTCTTGGGTTCTGTGAGTCTGCTGCTGTTTTGTTCCTTCAGTTTTTTTCTTTGTTCTTATACTCCACATATGAGTGAAATCATTTGATACTTGTCTTTTTCGGCTTGGCTTATTTCACTGAGCATAATACCCTCTAGCTCCATCCATGTTGTTGCAAATGGTAGGATTTGTTTTCTTCTTATGGCTGAATAATATTCCATTGTGTATATGTACCACATCTTCTTTATCCATTCATCTACTGATGGACACTTAGGTTGCTTCCATTTCTTGGCTATTGTAAATAGTGCTGCAATAAACATAGGGGTGCATCTGTCTTTTTCAAACTGGGCTGCTGCATTCTTAGGGTAAATTCCTAGGAGTGGAATTCCTGGGTCAAATGGTATTTCTATTTTGAGTTTTTTGAGGAACCTCCATACTGCTTTCCACAATGGTTGAACTAATTTGCAGTCCCACCAGCAGTGTAGGAGGGTTCCCTTTTCTCCACATCCTCGCCAACATTTGTTGTTGTTTGTGTTTTGGATGTTGGCCATCCTCACTGGTGTGAGGTGATATCTCATTGTGGTTTTAATCTGCATTTCTCTGATGATTAGCGATGTGGAGCATCTTTTCATGTGCCTGTTGGCCATCTGAATTTCTTCTTTAGAGAAGTGTCTATTCATGTCCTCTGCCCATTTCTTAATTGGATTATTTGCTTTTTGTTTGTTGGTGTGTGAGTTCTTTATATATTTTGGATGTCAACCCCTTATCAGATACATCATTTATGAATATATTCTCTCATACTGTAGGATCTCTTTTTGTTCTACTGATGATGTGCTTTGCTGTGCAGAAGCTTTTCAGCTTGATATCGTCCCACTTGTTCATTTTTGCTTTTGTTTCCCTTGCTCAGGGAGATATGTTCATGAAGAAGCCGCTCATGTTTATGTCCAAAAGATTTTTGACTATGTTTTTTTCTAAGAGTTTTATGGTTTCATGACTTACATTCAGGTGTTTGATCCACCTTGAGTTTACCTTTGTGTATGGTGCTAGACAGTAGTCCAACAGTTTCATTCTCTTACATGTAGCTGTCTAGTTTTTCCAACACCAGCTGCTGAAGAGGCTGTCATCTCTCCATTGTATATCCAAGGCTCCTTTATCAAATATTAATTGACTGTATATGTTTGGGTTAATGTTTGGATTTTCTATTCTGTTCCACTGGTCTGGGTCTGTTTTTGTGCCAATACCTAATTGTCTTGATTACTGTGGCTTTGTAGTAGAGCTTGAAGTCAGGGAATCTAATTCCCCCCGTTTTATTCCTCCTTCTCAGGATTGCTTTGGCTATTCGGGTTCTTTTGTGGTTCCATATGAATTTTAGAATTATTTGTTCCAGTTCATTGAAGAAAGCTTTTGGTAGTTTGATAGGGATTGCATTGAATCTGTAGATTGCTTTAGGTAGTATAGCCATTTTGACAATATTTATTCTTCCTAGCCAAGAGCATGGGATGCATTTCCATTTGTTAGTGTCCTCTTTAATTTCTCTTAGGAGTGTCTTGTAGTTTTCAGAGTACAGGTCTTTCACTTCCTTCGTTAGGTTTATTCCTAGGTATTTTATTCTTTTTGATGCAATTGTGAATGGAATTGTTTTTCTGATTTCTCTTTCTGTTAGTTCATCGTTAGTGTATAGGAAAGCAACAGATTTCTGTGTGTTAATTTTGTATCCTGCAACTTTGCTGAATTCAGATATTAGTTCTAGTAGTTTTGGAATGGAGTCGTTAGGGTTTTTTATGTACAGTATCATGTCATCTGCAAATAGTGACAATTTGACTTCTTCTTTACCAATCTGGATGCCTTGTATGTCTTTGTTTTGTCTGATTGCCGTGGCTAGGACCTCCAGTACTATGTTGAATAACAGTGGAGAGAGTGGGCATCCCTGTCTTGTTCCCGATCTTAGATGAAAAGCTTTCAGCTTCTCGCTGTTAAGTATGATGTTAGCTGTGGGTTTGTCATATATGGCCTTTATGATGTTGAGTTACTTGCTGTCTATACCCATTTTGCTGAGAGTTCTAATCATGAATGGATGCTGAATTTTGTCAAATACTTTTTCATCATCTATGGAGATGATCATGTGGTTTTAGTTCTTTTTGTTGATGTGGTGGATGATGTTGATGGATTTTCGAATGTTGTACCATCCTTGCATCCCTGGGATGAATGCAACTTGATCATGGTGTATGATCCTCTTGATGTATTTTTGAATTCGGTGTGCTAATATTTTGTTGAGTATTTTTGCATCTACGTTCATCAGGGATATTGGTCTGTAATTTTCATTTTTGGTGAGGTCTTTGCTCGGTTTTTGTATTAGAGTGATGCTGGCTTCATAGAATGAGTTTGGAAGTATTCCCTCCTCTTCTATTTTTTGAAAAACTTTAAGGAGAATAGGTGTTATTTCTTCTCTATATGTCTGGTAGAATTCAGAGGTGAATCCATGTGGTCCGTGGGTTTAATTCTTGGGTAGTGTTTTGATTACCGCTTCAATTTCATTGCTGGTGATTGGTCTGTTTAGTTTTTCTGTTTCTTGCTTGGTCAGTCTTGGAAGGTTGTATTTTTCTAAGAAGTTGTCCATTTCTTCTATGTTTTCCAGCTTGTTAGCATATAGATTCTCATAATATTCTCTTATAATTGCTTTGTATTTCTGTGGGGTCTGTCATGATTTTTCCTTTCTCATTTCTGATTCTGTTTATGTGTGTAGATTCTCTTTTTCTCTTAATGAGTCTGGCTAGGGGTTTATCTATTTTGTTTATTTTTTCAAAGAACCAGCTCTTGGTTTCATTGATTTTTTTCTATTGTTTTATTCTTCTCAATTTTATTTATTTCTTCTCTGATCTTTATTATGTCCCTCCTTGTGGTGACTTTGGGCCTCATTTGTTCTTTTTCCAATTTCAGTAAGTGTGTCTTTAGACTATTCATTTGGAAATGTTCTTCCTTCTTTAAATAGGCCTGGATTGCAATATACTTTCCTCTTAGAACTGCCTTTGCTGTGTCCCACAGAAGTTGTGGCTTTATGTTGTTGTTGTCATTAGTCTCCATATATTCTTTGATTTCTGTTTTTTTAATATATTTTATTATCATTATCTACAATTACATGTGCAATATTACGGTTATTAAACTACCCCTTCATCAGGCCCCCCCCACCAACCCCATTACAGTCACTGTCCATCAGCGTAGTGTGATGCTATAGAATCACTGCTTGTCTTCTCTGAGTTGTACTGCCCTCTCGGTGCCCCCCCAACATTACATCTGCTAATCGTAATGCCCCCTTTTCCCCCTTATGCCTCCCTTCCCGCCCATTTTTCCCAGTCCTTTCCCTTTGGTAACTATTAGTCCGTTCTTGGGTTCTGTGAGTCTGCTGCTGTTTTCTTCCTTCAGTATTTTTTCTTTGTTCTTATACTCCACATATGAGTGAAATCATTTGATACTTGTCTTTTTCGGCTTGGCTTATTTCACTGAGCATAATACCCTCTAGCTCCATCCATGTTGTTGCAAATGGTAGGATTTGTTTTCTTCTTATGGCTGAATAATATTCCATTGTGTATATGTACCACATCTTCTTTATCCATTCATCTACTGATGGACACTTAGGTTGCTTCCATTTCTTGGCTATTGTAAATAGTGCTGCGATAAACATAGGGGTGCATCTGTCTTTTTCAAACTGGGCTGCTGCATTCTTAGGGTAAATTCCTAGGAGTGGAATTCCTGGGTCAAATGGTATTTCTATTTTGAGTTTTTTGAGGAACCTCCATACTGCTTTCCACAATGGTTGAACTAATTTGCAGTCCCACCAGCAGTGTAGGAGGGTTCCCTTTTCTCCACATCCTCGCCAACATTTGTTGTTGTTTGTGTTTTGGATGTTGGCCATCCTCACTGGTGTGAGGTGATATCTCATTGTGGTTTTAATCTGCATTTCTCTGATGATTAGCGATGTGGAGCATCTTTTCATGTGCCTGTTGGCCCTCTGAATTTCTTCTTTGGAGAAGTGTCTGTTCATGTCCTCTGCCCATTTCTTAATTGGATTATTTGCTTTCTGTTTGTTAAGGTGCATGAGTTCTTTATATATTTTGGATGTCAACCCTTTATCAGATACGTTTTTTATGAATATATTCTCCCATACTGTAGGATGTCTTTTTGTTCTACTGATGGTGTCCTTTGCTGTACAGAAGCTTTTCAGCTTGATATAGTCCCACTTGTTCATTTTTGCTTTTGTTTCCCTTGCCCGGGGAGATATGTTCATGAAGAAGTTGCTCATGTTTATGTCCAAGAGATTTTTGCCTATGTTTTTTTCTAAGAGTTTTATGGTTTCATGACTTACATTCAGGTCTTTGATCCACCTTGAGTTTACCTTTGTGTATGGGGCTAGACAGTAGTCCAGTTTCATTCTCTTACATGTAGCTGTCCAGTTTTTCCAACACCAGCTGCTGAAGAGGCTGTCATCTCCCCATTGTATATCCAAGGCACTTTTATCAAATATTAATTGACTGTATATGTTTGGGTTAATGTTTGGATTTTCTATTCTGTTCCACTGGTCTGTGGGTCTGTTTTTGTGCCAATACGAAATTGTCTTGATTACTGTGGCTTTGTTGTAGAGCTTGAAGTCAGGGAGTGTAATTCTCCCTGTTTTATTCTTCCTTCTCAGGATTGCTGTGGCTATTCGGGGTCTTTTGTGGTTCCATATGAATTTTAGAATTATTTGTTCCTGTTCATTGAAGAAAGCTGTTGGTAGTTTGATAGGGATTGCATTGATTCTGTAGATTGCTTTAGGTAGTATAGCCATTTTGACAATATTTATTCTTCCTAGCCAAGAGCATGGGATGCATTTCCATTCGTTAGTGTCCTCTTTAATTTCTCTTAGGAGTGTCTTGTAGTTTTCAGAGTACAGGTCTTACACTTCCTTCGTTAGGTTTATTCGTAGGTATTTTATTCTTTTTGATGCAATTGTGAATGGAATTGTTTTTCTGATTTCTCTTTCTGTTAGTTTATCATTAGTGTATAGGAAAGCAACAGATTTCTGTGCGTTAATTTAGTATCCTGCAACTTTGCTGAATTCAGATGTTAGTTCTAGTAGTTTTGGAATGGAATCTTTAGGGTTTTTTATGTGTAGTATCATGTCATCTGCAAATAGTGACAATTTGACTTCTTCTTTACCAATCTGGATGACTTGTATGTCTTTTTTTTGTCTGATTGCTGTGGCTAGGACCTCCAGTACTATGTTGAATAACAGTGGAGAGAGTGGGCATCCCTGTCTTGTTCCCGATCTTAGATGAAAAGCTTTCATCGTCTCGCCATTAAGTATGATGTTAGGTGTGGGTTTGTCATATATAGCCTCTATGATGTTGAGGTACTTGCCGTGGATACCCATTTTGTTGAGAGTTTTAATCAGGAATGGATGCTGAATTTTGTCAAATGCTTTTTCAGCATCTATGGAGATGATCATGTGGTTTTTGTTCTTCTTTTTGTTGATGTGGTGGATGATGTTGATGGATTTTCGAATGTTGTACCATCCTTGCATCCCTGGGATGAATCCCACTTGATCATGGTGTATGATCCTCTTGATGTATTTTTGAATTCGGTTTGCTAATATTTTGTTGAGTATTTTTGCATCTACGTTCATCAGGGATATTGGTCTGTAATTTTCTTTTTTGGTGAGGTCTTTGCCCAGTTTTGGTATTAGAGTGATGCTGGTTTCATAGAATGAGTTTGGAAGTATTCCCTCCTCTTCTATTTTTTGGAAAACTTTAAGGAGAATTGGTGTTATTTCTTCTCTATATGTCTGGTAGAATTCAGAGATGACTCCATCAGGCCCAGGGGTTTTGTTCTTGGGTAGTTTTTTGAATACCAATTCGATTTCGTCTCTGCTGATTGGTCTGTTTAGTTTTTCTGTTTCTTGCTTGGTCAGTCTTGGAAGGTTGTCTTTTTCTAAGAAGTCGTCTATTTCTTCTATGTTTTCCAGCTTGTTAGCATATAGATTCTCATAATATTCTCTTATGATTCTTTGTATTTCTGTGGGGTCTGTCGTGATTTTTCCTTTCTCATTTCTGATTATGTTTATGTGTGTAGATTCTCTTTTTCTCTTAATGAGTCTGGCTAGGGGTTTATCTATTTTGTTTATTTTTTCAAAGAACCAGCTCTTGGTTTCATTGATTTTTTCTATTGTTTTATTCTTCTCAATTTTATTTATTTCTTCTCTAATCTTTATTATGTCCCTCCTTCTGGTGACTTTGGGCCTCATTTGTTCTTCTTTTTCAATTTCAGTAATTGTGTCTTTAGACTATTCATTTGGGAATGTTCTTCCTTCTTTAAATAGGCCTGGATTGCAATATACTTTCCTCTTAGAACTGCCTTTGCTGCGTCCCACAGAAGTTGTGGCTTTGTGTTGTTGTTGTCATTAGTCTCCATATATTCTTTGATTTCTGTTTTGATTTGGTCGTTAACCCATTGATTAATTAGGAGAGTGTTGTTAAGTCTCCATGTATTTGTGAGCCTTTTTGATTTCTTTCTAAAATTCATTTCTAGTTTTATACCTTGGTGATCTGAGACTTTGGTTGGTAGGATTTCAATATTTTTGAAATTACTGAGGTTCTTTTTGTGGCCTAGTATGTGGTCTATTCTGGAAAATGTTCCATGTGCACTTGAGAAGAATGTGTATCCTGTTGCCTTTGGGTGTAGAGTTCTGTAGATGTCTGTTAGGTCCATCTGTTCTGGTGTGTTGTTCAGTGCCTCTGTGTCTTTACTTATTTTTTGTCTGGTTGATCTGTCCTCTGGAGTGAGTGGTGTGTTGAAGTCTCCTAAGATGAATGCATTGCTGTCTATTTCCTCCTTTAATTCTGTTAGTATTTGTCTCACATATGCTGGCGCTCCTGTGTTCGGTGCATATATATTTATAATGGTTATATCTTCTTGTTGGACTGACCCCTTTACATTATGTAATGTCCTTCTTTATCTTTTGCTACTTTCTACGTTTTGAAGTCTATTTTGTCTGATACAAGTACTGCAACATCGGTTTTTTCTCTTTGTTGTTTGCATGAAATATCTTTTTCCATCCCTTCACTTTTAGTCTGTGTATATCTTTGGATTTGAGGTGAGTTTCTTGTAGGCAGCATATAGATGGGTCTTGCTTTTTTATCCATTCTGTTACTCTGTGTCTTTTGATTGGTGCATTCAGTTCATTTACATTTAGGGTGATTATTGATAGGTATGTACTTATTGCCATTGCTGGCTTTAGATTCGTGGTTACCAAGGGTTCAAGGGTTGCTTCTTTACTATCTAACAATCTAACTTAACTTTCTTGTTAAGTTATTGTAAACACAGTCTGATGTTTCTTTCTTTCTCTCCCTTCTTATTCCTCCTCCTCCATTCTTTCTATAATAGGTGTTTTATTCTTTGCCTTTAGTTGGTATTTGGATGGTCTGCTTTCTTTGCTATGATTTTTTTTTTCTCTGGTGACATCTTTTTAGCCTTAGGTGTGCTTCCCTCTAGAGCAGTCCATTTAAGATATCCTGTAGTGGTGGTTTATGAGAGGCAAACTCTCTCAACTTTCGTTTGTCTGGAAATTGTTTAATCCCTCCATCATATTTAAATGATAATCGTGCTGGATACAGTATTCTTGGTTCGAGGCCCTTCTGTTTCATAACGTTAAATATATCATGCCATTCTCTTCTGGCCTGTAACGTTTCTGTTGAGAAGTCTGATGATAGTCTGATGGGTTTTCCTTTGTAGGTGATCTTTTTCTCTCTCTAGCTGCCTTTAATACCCTGTCTTTGTCTTTGATCTTTGCCATCTTAATTATTATGTGTCTTGGTGTTGTCTTCCTTGGGTCCCTTGTGTTGGGAGATCTATGAGCTTCTGTGGACTGCGAGACTACTTCCTTCCCCAGCGAGGGAAAGTTTTCAGCAATTATTTCTTCAAAGACACTTTCTATCCCTTTTTTCTCTCTTCTTCCTCTGGTACTCCTATAATGTGAATATTGTTCCGTTTGGATTGGTCACACAGTTCTCTTAATATTCTTTCATTCCTAGAAATCCTTTTATCTCTGCCTCAGCTGCTCTGTACTCCTGTTCTCTGTTTTCTATTCCATTAACAGTCTCTTGCATCTCATCCATTCTGCTGTTAAGCCCGTCGATCGCTTGTCTGATTTCTGCATTGTCTTTCCTCAGTTCCCTCAGTTCCTCCCTCAGCTCTTGCACATTCTCTGTAGGTCCATCAGCATGGTTGTGACTTTTATTCTGAATTCTTTTTCAGGAAGACTGTGCTTTTCCATCCCTTCAGACTCCCTCTCTGGGGTTGTCTGGTTGATTTTGGTCTGAACCATATTCCTCTGAATTTTCATGGCTATAGAATTGGTCACTGACAGTTGCCACGTATGTCAGCTGGGCAGTTTAAGACTTTAAAAAGAGAAGAAAGAAAAATCGAAAAAGAAAAGAAAAAAAAGAAGAAAGAAAGAAAGAAAGAAAAGAAATAACAAAAACAAAACAAAACAAAAAAAACGCCAACTGGACGTAGATTCTGTGGGAATGCTGTAGGTGGCGCTATTGCCCCACTATTCCACAGGTGTGACTACGCTGCTCCGCAGGGCCCTTTATCGCTCTGGCAGGGGTGGGAACAAATAGGAGGCTGTTGATCTCAGTGAGAAGTGTAAGTATGGCTACGCCTCCTCAGTCGCCAGCTAAGGCGTCTGAAACTCCAGGCCTCCCAGCCTGCTGGGCTGAGCGTGCTGGGACGATCCGGCTCCTCCGCTGTGCTCCTGTCTCTTTAAGACTGCTGAAGAAAGCACGCGCTTTTTTTTTTTCCTTCCCGGGAGCCGGCAGGAAGCACCCTGGCGCGTTCCCCACTCAGATCCTGCCCCTCTGTCTCTCCAATGTCCGCTGCACTGCGCAATGTGGGTCAGCGCTCCCCGCACAGATCACTGGGGCTGGCTACTTTGCGGGGTGTACTTCCACTCCCTTCCGGCTCTGAATCCTCTCCTCCCGGCGGTGCGCTGGGGTGGGGAAGTGCTCAGGTCCCGCCGGGTCGTGGCTCCATATCTTACCTGCCTCTTGGGGTGCCGAGTCCTCTCGGGTGTAGCTGCACGCTGTGCGCTTTCCTGTGTATTCTCGTCTCTCTTTTAGGAATAGATGTATTTGCTGTGTTTTCATAGATAAATATAGTGTTGGGAGGAGATTTCTGCCGCCCTGCTCACACCGCCATCTTCCCGGAAGTCTCTGATTTCTGTTTTGATGTCGTAGTTAACCCATTGATTAATTAGGAGAATGTTGTTAAGTCTCCATGTATTTGTGAGCCTTTATGATTTCTTTCTAAAATTTATTTCTAGTTTTATACCTTTGTGATTTGAGAAGTTGGTTGGTAGGATTTCAATATTTTTGAGTTTGCTGAGGTTCTTTTTGTGGCCTGGTATGTGGTCTATTCTGGAAAATGTTCCATGTGCACTTGAGAAGAATATGTATCCTGCTGCTTTTGGGTGCAGAGTTCTGTAGATGTCTGTTAGGTCCATCTGTTGTAGTGTGTTGTTCAGTGCCTCTGTGTCTTTACTTATTCTCTGTCTGGTTGATCTGTCCTTTGGAGTGAGTCGTGTGTTGAAGTCTCCTACAATGAATGCATTGCTGTCTATTTCCTCCTTTAATTTTGTCAGTATTTGTTTCACATATGCTGGTGCGCCTGTGTTGGGTATATATATATTTATAATGGTTATATCGTCTTGTTGGACTGACCCCTTTATCATTATGTAATGTCCTTCTTTATCTCTTGCTACTTTCTTTGTTTTGAAGTCTATTTTGTCTGACACAAGTACTGCAACACCTGCTTTTTTCTCCTTGTTGTTTGCATGAAATATCTTTTTCCATCTTTTCACTTTTAGTCTGTGTATGTCTTTGGGTTTAAAGTCAGTCTCTTGAAGGCAGCATATAGATGGGTCTTGTTTTTTTATCCATTCAGTGACTATGTCTTTTCACTGGTGCATTCAGTCCATTTACATTTAGGGTGATTATGGATGGGTATGTACTTATTGGCATTGCAGGCTTCAGATTCGTGGTTATGAAAGGTTCAAGGTTAACTTCCCTACTATCTAAAAGTCTAACAACTCACTTAATATGCTATTACAAACACAATCTAAAGGTTCTTTTTTGTTTGTTTCCTCATTTTTCTTTCTACTCCATTCTTTATATATTAGGTATCATATTTTGTACTGTTTGTCTATCCCTTGATTGACTTTGGGGATAGTTAATTTAATTTTGCATTTGCTTAGTAATTAGCTGTTCTATTTTCTTTACTGTGGTTTTATTACCTCTGGTGACAGCTATTAATCTCTAGGAACACTTCCATCTATAGCAGTCCCTCCAAAATACACCGTAGAGATGGTTTGTGGGAGGCAAATTCTCTCAGCTTTTGCTTATCTGGGAATTGTTTAATCCCTCCTTCAAATTTAAATGATTATCTTGCGGGATAAAGTAATCTAGGTTCAAGGCCCTTCTGCTTCGTTGCATTAAATACATCATGCCACTCCCTTCTGGCCTGTAAGGTTTCTGCTGAGAAGTCCGATGATAGTCTGATGGGTTTTCCTTTGTATGTGATCTTATTTTTCTCTCTGGCTGCTTTTAATAATCTATCCTTATCCTTGATCTTTACCATTTTAATTACTATATGTCTTGCTGTTATCTTCCTTGGGTCCCTTGTGTTGGGAGATCGGAGCACCTCCATTGCCTGAGAGACTATCTCCTTCCCCAGACTGGGGAAGTTTTCAGCAATCACCTCCTCAAAGACACTTTCTATCCCTTTTTCTCTCTCCTTCTTCTTGTACCCCTGTAATGCGAATATTGTTCCTTTTGGATTGGTCACACAGTTCTCTTAATATTCTTTCATTCTTAGAGATTCTTTTATCTCTCTCTGCCCCAGCTTCTCTGTATTCCTGTTCTCTGATTTTTATTCCATTAACAGTCTCTTGCATCTCATCCAGTCTGCTGCTAAGCCCTTTGATCGCTTGTCTGATTTCTGCATTGTCTTTCCTCACTTCCCTCCCTTCCTCCCTCAGCTCTTGCATATTTTTCTGTAGATCCATCAGCATGGTTATGACTTTTATTCTGTATTCTTTTTCAGGAAGACTGTTCATTTCCATCCGTTCAGGCTCTCTTTCTGGGGTTGTCTGGTTCGTTTTAGTCTGGACCATATTCCTCTGTCTTTTCCCGGCTATAGAAGTGTCGCTGGTAGTTGCCACGTATGTCAGCTGGGCTCTTTAAGACTTTAAAAAGAGAAAAGAAAAAAAAAGAAAGAAAGAAAGAAAAAAGAAGGAACAGAAAAAA
>JAVSCE010012017.1:0-261828 GCA_032199065.1 Smutsia gigantea | reverse complement strand
AAAGCAATCCTGAGAAGGAGGAACAAAACAGGGGGAATTACACTCCCTGACTTCAAGCTCTACTACAAAGCCACAGTAATCAAGACAATTTGGTATTGGCACAAAAACAGACCCACAGACCAGTGGAACAGAATAGAAAATCTAAACATTAACCCAAACATATACAGTCAATTAATATTTGATAAAAGTGCCTTGGATATACAATGGGGAGATGACAGCCTCTTCAGCAGCTGGTGTTGGAAAAACTGGACAGCTACATGTAAGAGAATGAAACTGGACTACTGTCTAGCCCCATACACAAAGGTAAACTCAAGGTGGATCAAAGATTTGAATGTAAGACATGAAACCATAAAACTCTTAGAAAAAACATAGGCAAAAATCTTATGGACATAAACATGAGCAACTTCTTCATGAACATATCTCCCCGGGCAAGGGAAACAAAAGCAAAAATGAACAAGTGGGACTATATCAAGCTGAAAAGCTTCTGTACAGCAAAGGACACCATCAGTAGAACAAAAAGACATCCTACAGTATGGGAGAATATATTCATAAAAAACGTATCTGATAAAGGGTTGACATCCAAAATATATAAAGAACTCATGCACTTTAACAAACAGAAAGCAAATAATCCAATTAAGAAATGGGCAGAGGACATGAATAGACACTTCTCTAAAGAAGAAATTCAGATGGCCAACAGGCACATGAAAAGATGCTCCACATCGCTAATCATCAGAGAAATGCAGATTAAAACCACAATGAGATATCACCTCACACCAGTGAGGATGGCCAACATCCAAAACACAAACAACAACAAATGTTGGCGAGGATGTGGAGAAAAGGGAACCCTCCTACACTGCTGGTGGGACTGCAAATTAGTTCAACCATTGTGGAAAGCAGTATGGAGGTTCCTCAAAAAACTCAAAATAGAAATACCATTTGACCCAGGAATTCCACTCCTAGGAATTTACCCTAAGAATGCAGCAGCCCAATTTGAAAAGGACAGATGCACCCCTATGTTTATTGCAGCACTATTTACAATAGCCAAGAAATGGAAGCAACCTAAGTGTCCATCAGTAGATGAATGGATAAAGAAGATGTGGTACATATACACAATGGAATATTATTCAGCCATAAGAAGAAAACAAATCCTACCATTTGCAACAACATGGATGGAGCTAGAGGGTATTATGCTCAGTGAAATAAGCCAAGCCGAAAAAGACAAGTATCAAATGATTTCACTCATATGTGGAGTATAAGAACAAAGAAAAAAACTGAAGGAACAAAACAGCAGCAGACTCACAGAACCCAAGAACGGACTAATAGTTACCAAAGGGAAAGGGACTGGGGAAAATGGGCGGGAAGGGAGGGATAAGAGGGAAAAAGGGGCATTACGATTAGCAGATGTAATGTTGGGGGGGCACGGGGAGGGCAGTACAACTCAGAGAAGACAAGTAGTGATTCTATAGCATCTCACTACGCTGATGGACAGTGACTGTAATGGGGTTGGTGGGGGGGACCTGATGAAGGGGTAGTTTAATAATCGTAATATTGCACATGTAATTGTAAATTAATGATAATAAAATAAATTATATTAAAAAAAAAAAAGATATACAGAGAGCTCACGCACTTCAACAAACAAAAAGCAAATAGGCCAATTAGAAAATGGGCAGAGGATCTGAACAGACACTTCTCCAAAGAAGAAATTCAGTTGGCCAACAGGCACATGAAAAGATGCTCTACATCGCTAATCATCAGGGAAACACAAATTAAACCACAATGAGATATCACCTCACACCAGTTAGGATGGCCAACATCCAAAACACAAACAACAACAAATGTTGGTGAGGATGTGGAAAAAGGGGAACCTTCCTACACTGCTGGTGGGAACGTAAATTAGTTCAACCATTGTGGAAAGCAGTATGGAGGTTCCTCAAAAAACTCAAAATAGAAATACCATTTGACCCAGGAATTCCACTCCTAGGAATTTACCCTAAGAATGCAGCAGCCCAGTTTGAAAAAGACAGATGCACCCCTATGTTTATCGCAGCACTATTTACAATAGCCAAGAAATGGAAGCAACCTAAGTGTCCATCAGTAGATGAATGGATAAAGAAGATGTGGTACATATACACAATGGAATATTATTCAGCCATAAGAAGAAAACAAATCCTACCATTTGCAACAACATGGATGGAGCTAGAGGGTATTATGCTCAGTGAAATAAGCCAAGCCGAAAAAGAGAAGTATCAAATGATTTCACTCATATGTGGAGTATAAGAACAAAGAAAAAAACTGAAGGAACAAAACAGCAGCAGACTCACAGAACCCAAGAACAGACTAATAGTTACCAAAGGGAAAGGGACTGGGGAAGATAGGTGGGAAAGGAGGGACAAGGGGGAAAATGGGGCATTACGATTAACAGACGTAATGTTGTGGGGGAGCGGGGAGGGCTGTACAACTCAGAGAAGACAAGTAGTGATTCTATGACATCTCAGTACACTGATGGACAGTGACTGTAATGGGGTGGGTGGGGAGGACCTGATGAAGGGGGTAGTTTAATAACCATAATATTGCACATGTAATTGTACATTAATGATACCAAAATAAATTATAAAAATAAATAAATAAATTGCTGGAAGTCTTCTGGAACCAACAAAAAAAACCTCTTAGAAGACAACACGGGCTAAAATCTCCTGAATATAACCATGAGTGACTTCTTCCTGAACACATCTCCTCGAGCAAGGGAAACAAAATAAAAAATGAACTCATGGGATTACATCAAACTAAGAAGTTTCTGTATGGCAAAGGACACCATCAACAGAACAAAAAGGCACCCTACAGTATGGGAGAATATATTTATAAATGACATATCCGACAATGGGTTAACATCCAAAATATATAAAGAACTTACATGCCTCTACACCCAAAAAGCAAATAACCCAATTAAAAAATGGGCAGAGGATATGAACAGTTTTCCGAAGAAGAAATTCAGATGGCCAAGGAACACAAGAAAAGATACTCCACATTAATAATCATCAGAGAAATGCAAATTAAAACCACAATGAGATATCACCTCACACCAGTAAGGATGGCCAGCATCCAAAAGACTAAGAACAACAAATGCTGGCGAGGATGCGGAGAAAGGGGAACCCTCCTGCACTGCTGGTGGGAATGTAAGCTAGTTCAACCATTGTGGAAAGCAATATGGTGGTTTCTCAAAAAACTAAAAATAGAAATACCATTTGACCCGGGAGTCCCACTCCTTCGAATTTACCCAAAGAATACAACTTCTGAGATTCAAAACGACATATGCACCCTTATGTTTATTGCAGCACTTTTTACAATAGCCAAGATATGGAAGCAACCTAAGCGTCCATCAGTAGATGAATGGATAAAGAAGAGGTGGTATATATACACAATGAAATACTATTCAGCCATAAGAAGGAAACAAATCCTGCCATTTGCAACAACATGGATGGAGCTGGAGGATATTATGCTCCGTGAAATAAGCCAGGTGGAGAAAGACAAGTGCCAAATGATTTCCCTGCAAAACTGAAGGAACAAAATAGCAGACTCAGAGACTCTAAGAAGGAGCTAGTGGTTACCAAAGGGGAGGGGTGTGGGAGGGTGGGAGTAGGGGATTTGTGGGGTACTATGTTTAGTACACATGGTGTGGGGGATCACGGGGAAAACAGTGTAGCACAGAGAAGACAAACAGTGAATCCGTGTTATCTTACTACATTGACGGACAGTGACTGAATTGGGGTATGAGTGGGGACTTGATAATATGGGTAAATGTAGCAACCACATTGTTTTTTCATGTGAAACCTTCATAAGCGTGTATATCAGTAATATCTTAATAAAAAAAAATCCAAAAAAAAAAGAAAGAAACTCATGTAGTCAATTTATTTCTCAACAAAACTGAGGGAAAAAAACTATTTTAAAAAAAGGGCCCACAGCAAAAAATAGTGAATGACAATAGCCAAGAATTAATAAAATAATAAATCTACCTCATGGCCCTGAATAACCATTCTCCCATTCCAAAGCCCCCCTTTTTCCCTCTCCATTATCTAAGTCCTTCCTTCAAGACCAAACATATTAAATCTGTACCGTGCTGCCTAACAGGCCTTTTTCCGGACTTAATAATAAGCCTAGGCTCGGGACTCAAAGCTACCCTAGCGCAGTATCTGCAGCCCATCAAGCTTCCCCCACTAGGCTGGAAATCCCACTAGCGCAGGATCTACAGTGCATGCTCCAATAAACCCAAGCACTTACCAGAGTGCCTGGTCATCAGAGAAGATCTGTTCTCAGTAGAACCTCACAAATGCTGGATCAATTCATTTCCTTATTCACACAGTCGGCATTTACTAAGTAGCTACCACATGTAAGACCTTTGTTCCAGGCCTTTTGCTTTCAACGATGAATCAGGCATGAACTGGAACCTCAAGGAGTTAAATTTTGATAGGATTTGCACATGTAGTTAACTATAAATCAAAGAAGAAAATGAAAAATATCTTAAAAGGTTAAAGAAGATAAGTGAATGAGGAAATTCTGTGCTACACAGTTTGGATAGGAAAAGCCACAAACAACCTAAATATCCATGAATAGAGGATTACTTAATTATGGGACATACACGTAACAGAATAGATAGCCATGAAAAAGGGTGAGATAACTCTATTTGTAAAAATACATGCATAAAAAAGTGATATAGAGATTGGATTAAAGATGGCGGCATGAGAGGTGAGACAGAGGCTTCCTCCTAAAACCTCATATAATACGAAAATAAAGCTACTACAACTACTCTTGAAAGAGCAACGGGAAAGAGGACGGCAACAAACTGCATACACCTGGAGACAAGAGCAGCCCTCACAGAAAAGGGTAACGTACTAAAGCTGTGGTCCTGCGGGATCCAAGCCTTTCCCCCACCCCAGCTCACCGGCAGGAGGAACAGGAACGGAGCAAGGAGGGAGTGAAGATGTGGGACGGCTGAATACCTAACTCTGGAGATGTGCTCTGGGAGCACAAACCTACATTTCATGGTGCTTGCATGATACTCTTGTAATTAGGGGGTTGGAAAGCTAAGACAGGCAGAATTTCTGGAGACACTAAGATTCCAGCTGCTTGTGAAAGCAGGGATCCATACCCAGCTGCTCGGGCACAAAAGAAAGGCGGGTAGTCTGAGAGACTTCCTAACAAAGAAGCCCTTAGCAAGAGGGCTGCTGAAGGGGCAAAGACTGCATGGAGCTTACTGCTCAGGAGAAAGGACAGGCAGACAAAATTGTCCGGGTGCACTCTGCCCAGCAGGTTGGGAGCTTTCACGATCTTCTGGTGCTCCAGCTCCCTGGCTGCCTACACAGCTCCAAGAACCCCTTCTATGACAGGCAGACTAGTGCACCTTTCTTCTGGCCAGCCCCACCGGGCTTGCAAACCGGGAAATCCTTCCCTGGTGTTAGGCCAGCCAGAGGGAAGATCTGTCTACAGCAACTAAAAACACAAAGCACAGAGGCTTATTCCTGTGTGCTCAGCCCACTGGTTCAGGCAGTGGAGACAGGCATAGCAGCCAGGAACCAGCAAACAGCCCTTTCCTCCCCAGAGGCACCAATACCACTCCCCTACAATCCCCACATTGCTTCAGGGGCTGAGCAGCTCCAGAGAGTAGAGCTTTTGGGCACTAGAGGGTGCCATACACAAATATGAAACAACAAAGGAACCTGGTCCAGAGTAAAATTATGAATACAACTCCTGAGAAAGATTTAAATGATATGGACCTTATGACTCGCCCTGAAAGGGAGTTCAAAATAAAAATCATTAACATGCTCATGGAGGTACGGAAAGATATTCAAGAACTCAGGAATGAATTCCGGTCAGAGATCCAATCATTGAAGAACACAATGGACTGTATTAAAAGCAGATTGGATACGGTGGAGGAGACAATAAATGAAATAGAAACTAGAGAAGAGGAATACAAAGAAGCTGAAGCACTGAGAGAAAAAAGGATCTCTAAGAATGAAAGAATATTGAGAGAACTGTGTGATCAATCGAAACGGAACAATATTCACATTATACAGGTACCAGAAGAAGAAGAGAGAGAAAAAGGGATAGAAAGTGTCTTTCAGGAGGTGATTGCTAAAAACTTCTCCAATCTGGGGAAGGAGATAGTCTCTCAGGCCATGGAGGTGCGCAGATCTCCCAACACAAGGGACCCAAGGAAAACAACATCAAGACATATAGTAATTAAAATGGCAAAGATCAAGGATAAGGACAGACTATTAAAAGCAGCCAGAGAGAGAAATAAGATCACATACAAAGGAAAACCCATCAGGCTATCATCAGACTTAGCAGAAACCTTACAGGCCAGAAGAGAGTGGCACGATGTATTTAATGCAATGAGGCAGAAGGGCCTTAAGATTACTTTATCCATCAAGATTATCATTTAAATTTAAAGGAGGGATTAAACAATTCCCAGAGAAGCCAAAGGTGAGAGAATTTGCCTCCAACAAACCATCTCTACAGTGTATTTTGGAGGGACTGCTATAGATGGAAGTGTTCCTATGGTTTAATAGCTGTCACCAGAGGTAATAAAACCACAGTAAAGAAAATAGAACAGCTAATTACTAAGCAAATGCAAAATTAAACTAACTATCCCCAAAGTAAATCAAGGGATAGACAAACAGTACAGAATATGATACCTAATATGTAAAGAATGGAGCAGAAAGAAAAAGGAAGAAGGAAACAAACAAACAAACAGAAAAAGAACCTTTAGATTGTGTTTGTAATAGCATATTAAGTTAGTTGTAAGACTTTTAGATAGCAGGGAAGATAACCTTGAACCTTTGGTAACCACGAATCTGAAGCCTGCAATGCCAATAAGTACATACCCATCCATAATCATTCTAAATGTAAATAGACTGAATGCACCAGTCAAAAGACATAGAGTCACTGAATGGATAAAAAAACAAGACCCATTTATATGCTGCCTTCAAGAGACTCACTTTAAACCCAAAGACATACACAGACTAAAAGTGAAGGGATGGAAAAAGATATTTCATGCAAACAACAAGGAGAAAAAAGCAGGTGTTGCAGTACTTGTATCAGACAAAATAGACTTCAAAACAAAAAAAGTAGCAAGAGATAAAGAAGGACATTCACTAATGACAGAGGGGTCAGTCCAACAAGAAGATATAACCATTATAAATATATATGCACCCAACACAGGAGCGCCAGCATATGTGAAACAAATACTGACAGAATGAAAGGAGGAAGTAGACAGCAATGCATTCATTTTAGGAGACTTCAACACATCACTCACTCCAAAGGACAGATCAACCAGACAGAGAATAAGTAAAGACACACAGGCACTGAACAACACACTAGAACAGATGGACCTAACAGACATCTACAGAACTCTACACCCAAAAGCAGCAGGATACACATTCTTCTCAAGTGCACATGGAACATTTTTCAGAATAGACCACATACTAGGCCACAAAAAGAACCTAATTAAATTCAAAAATATTGAAATTCGACCAACCAACTTCTCAGATCACCAAGGTATAAAACTAGAAATAGATTTGAGAAAGAAATCAAAAAGGCTCACAAATACATGGAGACTTAACAACATTCTCCTAATTAATCAATGGGTTAACGACCAAATCAAAACAGAAATCAAAGAATATATGGAGACTAATGACAATAACAACACAAAGCCACAACTTCTGTGGGACGCAGCAAAGGCAGTTCTAAGAGGAAAGTATATTGCAATCCAGGCCTATTTAAAGAAGGAAGAATATTTCCAAATGAATATTCTAAAGACACAATTACTGAAATTGGAAAAAGAAGAACAAATGAGGCCCAAAGTCACCAGAAGGAGGGACATAATAAAGATCAGAGAAGAAATAAATAAAATTGAGAACAATAAAACAATAGAAAAAAAATCAATAAAACCAAGAGCTGGTTCTTTGAAAATAAACAAAATAGATAAACCCCTAGCCAGACTCATTAAGAGAAAAAGAAAATCTACACACATAAGCAAAATCAGAAATGAGAAAGGAAAAATCACGACAGACCCCACAGAAATACAAAGAATTATAAGAGAATATGAGAATCTATATGCTAACAAGCTGGAAAATCTAGAAGAAATGGACAACTTCTTAGAAAAATACAACCTTCCAAGACTGACCAAGCAAGAAACAGAAAAACTAAACAGACCAATCACCAGCAACGAAATTGAATCAGTAATCAAAAAACTACCCAGGAACAAAACCCTTAGACCAGATGGATTCACCTCTGAATTCTACTAGGCATATAGAGAAGAAATAACACCCATTCTCCTTAAAGTTTTTCAAAAAATAGAAGAGGAGGGAATACTTCCAAACTCATTCTATGAAGCCAGCATCACTCTAATACCAAAACCGGGCAAAGACCTCACCAAAAAAGAAAATTACAGACCAATATCCCTGATGAACGTAGATGCAAAAATACTCAACAAAATATTAGCAAACCGAATTCAAAAATACATCAAGAGGATCATACACCATGATCAAGTGGGATTCATCCCAGGGATGCAAGGATGGTACAACATTCGAAAATCCATCAACATCATCCACCACATCAACAAAAAGAAGAACAAAAACCACATGATCATCTCCATAGATGCTGAAAAAGCATTTGACAAAATTCAGCATCCATTCATGATGAAAACTCTCAACAAAATGGGTATAGACGGCAAGTACCTCAACATCATAAAGGCCATATATGACAAACCCACAGCTAACATCATACTTAACAGCGAGAAGCTGAAAGCTTTTCATCTAAGATCGGGAACAAGACAGGGATGCCCACTCTCTCCACTGTTATTCAACATAGTACTGGAGGTCCTAGCCACGGCAATCAGACAAAACAAAGACATACAAGGCATCCAGAGTGGTAAAGAAGAAGTCAAATTGTCACTATTTGCAGATGACATGACACCGTACATAAAAAACCCTAAAGTCCACTCCAAAACTACTATAACTAATATCTGAATTCAGCAAAGTTGCAAGATACAAAATTAACACACAGAAATCTGTTGCTTTCCTATACACTAATGATGAACTAACAGAAAGAGAAATCAGAAAACAATTCCATTCACAATTGCATCCAAAAGAATAAAATACCTAGGAATAAACCTAACGAAGGAAGTGAAAGACCAGTACTCTGAAAACTACAAGACACTCCTAAGAGAAATTAGAGAGGACACTAACAAATGGAAATGCATCCCATGCTCTTGGCTAGGAAGAATAAATATTGTCAAAATGGCTATACTACCTAAAGCAATCTACAGATTCAATGCAATCCCTATCAAACTACCAACAGCTTTCTTCAATGAACTGGAACAAATAATTCTAAAATTCATATGGAACCACAAAAGACCCCGAATAGCCAAAGCAATCCTGAGAAGGAGGAATAAAACAGGGGGAATTACGCTCCCTGACTTCAAGCTCTACTACAAAGCCACAGTAATCAAGACAATTTGGTATTGGCACAAAAACAGACCCACAGACCAGTGGAACAGAATAGAAAATCTAAACATTAACCCAAACATATACAGTCAATTAATATTTGATAAAAGTGCCTTGGATATACAATGGGGAGATGACAGCCTCTTCAGCAGCTGGTGTTGGAAAACCTGGACAGCTACATGTAAGAGAATGAAACTGGACTACTGTCTAGCCCCATACACAAAGGTAAACTCAAGGTGGATCAAAGACCTGAATGTAAGTCATGAAACCATAAAACTCTTAGAAAAAAACATAGGCAAAAATCTCTTATACATAAACATGAGCGACTTCTTCATGAACATACCTCCCTGGGCAAGGGAAACAAAAGCAAAAATGAACAAGTGGGAGTATATCAAGCTGAAAAGCTTCTGAACAGCAGAGGACACCATCAGTAGAACAAAAAGACATCCTACAGCATGGGAGAATATATTCATAAATGACGTATCTGATAAGGGGTTGACATTCAAAATATATAAAGAACTCATTCACCTTAACAAACAGAAAGCAAATAATCCAATTAAGAAATGGGCAGAGGACATGAATAGACACTTCTCCAAAGAAGAAATTCAGATGGCCAACAGGCACATGAAAAGATGCTCCACATCGCTAATCATCAGAGAAATGCAGATTAAAACCACAATGAGATATCACCTCACACCAGTGAGGATGGCCAACATCCAAAACACAAACAACAACAAATGTTGGCGAGGATGTGGAGAAAAGGGAACCCTCCCACACTGCTGGTGGGAATGCAAATTAGTTCAACCATTGTGGAAAGCAGTATGGAGGTTCCTCAAAAAACTCAAAATAGAAATACCATTTGACCCAGGAATTCCACTCCTAGGAATTTACCCTAAGAATGCAGCAGCCCAGTTTGAAAAAGACAGATGCACCCCTATGTTTATCACAGCACTATTTACAATAGCCAAGAAATGGAAGCAACCTAAGTGTCCATCAGTAGATGAATGGATAAAGAAGAGGTGGTACATATACACAATGGAATATTATTCAGCCATAAGAAGAAAACAAATCCTACCATTTGCAACAACATGGACGGAGCTAGAGGGTATTATGCTCAGTGAAATAAGCCAAGCCGAAAAAGACAAGTATCAAATGATTTCACTCATATGTGGAGTATAAGAACAAAGAAAAAAACTGAAGGAACAAACAGCAGCAGACTCACAGAACCCAAGAATGGACTAATAGTTACCAAAGGGAAAGGGACTGGGGAAGATGGGTGGGAAGGGAGGGATAAGGGGGAAAAAGGGGCATTACGAAAAAAAAAATGATGTAATAATTAAAGTTGCTATTTATTGAGCCTTTAGTATTTGCCAGGAAGGGGAGGGAGCAGAGGGGCAAGTGATATACAGGAAGAAGTGGAGAACAGAAATGCCTTCCTGGTTTCAGTCCCTCTGTAGGCCTGGCTATATACCTGTCCTCAAGTTCCTTGCAATATATTTCCTTTTTTGTTTAAGCTATTTGAAGATGGTTCCTGTTATTTTCAAACACTCCTAACATACAGAGTAAAGAAGAAAAAAGGAATAAAAAGTGAGGTTAGCATTTATCAAAACTCACCAATATACACACCTAAAGTTTGTGCATATTGTTTTATGTAAATTATACAATTTACAAATAGAAACAGTGAGGCAGAGACAGCCTGATTATATGGAGGACACTGGTACCAATTAACAGAAATACTGTACATAAGAGGAACAGTTCTGGTGGGGCAGTAGATGATTTGATACACTGCCCAGATCCCCTCCAGGACTAGAGCCCTCATTTTCCCAACTGCCAGGAGGGTTGGCAGCAGCTGATCTCCGCTGATTCCTCTCTCAGGCTTGCTCTCAGCTGAAGAAAAACATTTCCCCAATGTCACTCTGTCTTCCCAGGAGTAACTCACATCTGTTCACTGGTTGACAGAGGGGAGGTGGGGATATAAAGATTCAGCCCCTTTGATCCAATTTGATACTACTCTGCAGGATTAGCCCAGCTCTAGAGCTCCTCACGAAACTGGCTATGGCCTCTGTTACAGCTGCAATGCAGTTCAACTTCTCCCTGTGTCCCATCCTGTTTCCCTGATGTCCCTTCAAGGTATTAACCAGAAGAGCATTCCCCAACCAACTTCCTGGAAGATTGCAAATCTCCATCTTAATAATTTGTTTCCTGGGGAACCTGACTTCCAACATGTAAGATGAATCAATTTTTAATAAGCTTGAGATTCCAGGTGAAAACATACAAGTTAGAAATCTGGGCTAAAGCTCAGGAAAAAGATCTGGGCAGGAAAAACATTTGGGAGCGATCCATACAAAGATGACAGTTACAACTGAGATCTTCAATACACCAATGGGAAAAGACTGAACAGAGGAAGGCCTAGATAATATCTTTAATAAGTGCTGATATTTAGGTTGCTGGATGAGAAAGGGAAGACCTAAGCAACAGGCATAAAGGGGACAACAGAGAGAATATAGAGTTCTGATCACAGAGAGCATTTCTGGAAAAGTCTGCAGTCAACAAAGACAAATGCTAAGAAAATAATTAAGAAGAATGAGACATACGATAAATGTTTAACAGCCCTTCTTAATTGAATTGAGTAGGACACATGGTCTGCAGGATGCTCAGCTTTTGTTGGGTTGTCTTTGGCAGCTTCTGTCCGATGGTGGCAGGCACAGGATCTATGTAAATGCCCTAAAGTAGACCCACTGTTAGGCTGGTAAGCAAAGAAAAGCGGAAATGGTGTAGTACACAAACAAGAGAGCCAAGACAAAGCTGAACTGCTTGAGCAATTTGGAAGAAACCTCCTTCTGAAAGGCTTCTTGCAAGAGCATTACTAGGGACCTTCTGAACAAACAGCTGGGATCCTTGAAAAGGATCACTGTCCTTCTCAAGGACCAAATTCGAATCTTAGTTAAAACCCACAGACACTTAAATTGATAGAACTGAATCTTATATATATATATATATCTTGGCATCAGACCACAGGCATAAAAAGGGAGGAATGAGGTTATCACTTACAGACATTAGCAACACCATCACTGCTTTGAATATGAATACACGAACTCTTCTTAACCACAGCATCCTAAAGTAAATAACATACCTAACAAACAGGTGTTATTTGACCTCTGGTCCTTGGCTGGGTAAAGAGAAAGAATTTACCTTCTGTGAACAGAAGGAATTTACTTTCTGCTCCTGTACCCAACACAGCTATGCAATATTCTTCAATAACTCACTGACTTTCTCTGTTTTCCTCTGGGTATGGTGGGGGATTCCCATGTTTACATTTCTTGCCCCAACTCCTCCTGCCCAACCTGCGAAGGCTAAGGCACAAAGCATCATAGACTCCCCAAGAACCAGTGCAGCTATATCCTGCAGAGATCTGAAAACCTGTTGGAGTTCCAAAAGTCAGCACCAATTTCAAATCTGATCAGCATCTCTGAAAGTCACAGTTACCATACAGCTGAATAAAATATTTTTTCATAAATTTAACGCCAGCATGTCTGTGTTTGGAAACTTTGAAAATACATGTTGTATAGTTTACTGCACTGGAAAAGGTGCCAACAGAGTTTCAAAGGAAGGGAAGTGTATAACTGTTTCCTTTCAAATGCATTTTCCAATGGGATCCATTCAGGGAAAAGGCTGGAACTAACTAAAACATTATTAAAAACTGTTATGGAAAGAGACAGGGAGATGGAAAAAGATAGACCCAAAAAAGCAGAATACATAACCAAGAGTGAGATGGACACACAAGGAAAAAGAAAGGGGATCTGGGCAGAGAAACAGGTTGGACAGGGAAACAGGGTGAGACGGAGTTTTGTCTGGAAGTTGCTGTTTGTGGTCTCATATTGTTGCAGATCAATCGATCAGGGCTGCAGTGCTGCTGGCCCAGTGGCACAAGACAAACCACAGAGTTGGCTTTAAGTTCGGCACTTGCGAACTGCTGACCTTCAGTTTTCAAACCAAAAATATTCTTTGGGAAACAGTAATACCATGTTCAGTCCAACCAGCCAAGCAAAAACAAGGACTACTAACCTGAAGTAACACCCTGTTCAGTTACATCAGGCACCAGCGCTTTGTAGAAATCAACCGAGAAGTCTGCAAACCTGAAACCACACCCGACCAAAAACTAACTCCAGGTTCTGACTCAACCAAGTAGGCAATGATAACCAGAAATGTTAAAACAAGTGACATGGTGTTTCAAAGTTGGCTCTACAAGGTCCTATTGAAGCAAGAAGGCCAGTCCTCACTCACAAAGCCAGAGATACAGCAATTCTTTCTGAGGTCACATGTGCATGACTCCAGTGGAATCTGCATGCAATGCTTAGGGCAGGGTTTGGCACTGACTTAGAAGCCATTACATTTCTAGACAAAGAATTAACAGTTTGTAGTGAGTGAGTTTTTTTTTTTTGCTAAATTCATCTAAGCTAGAGTGATGCTAAAACTTCTCTCCTAAACTGGAATACTTATGAGCGTGAAAAGAGTGTGCTATTAGTAATTCATGAACAGGGTCTATCCCTGGGCAAACCAAGACTCACCATCTCTCAAGCCTAAGGCACTGCTGCTTTTCTTCTCTCTGGATCAGTATTATAAAAGTTTAGCTTAGAAGAATCTTTTTGAAAAGCCAGGGCTGCTCCTGATTAGTGCCAAAGCACTTTCTTTTTGAGCTCCTCCAATGGAGAGGTAAACAAATCAATTAAGTTAACTGCAAAAACTAACAAGAAAGACTGAGCTGACAATCAGGATTCTGGAGAAGCTAAAAATTCCAGGCAGCAGCTTCAGGGGAAAAGGGAAATGTGCCACAGGTGGAGCTGCTAAGGCTGATCCACCAGGCCTGTCGGTGCTAGGCCCTGATGCTTCAGCCAGCTTCAAACAGCCGAGTGGAGGGCGGGCAGACCTTGGTGCAAGTTTGCTGAGTTCCAGGCCATCATTCTTGAGGGTGTAATAACCATGGGCTGTAGCACACATGTTGAGGGATGAGGGAAAAAAATAAACAGAGAGACAAAAGAATGAGGATGCACTGCCAATTTCAATTGTGCAGCTTTTATTTTTAAATGCTTATCAAGCTGAGAGAGAGCAGAGTTCTTGGAAAACAAGGTTTCCTTTTTTCCAATGCCAGCATGAAACACCCTCAAGGACGGGCACTGCACAGACTGTAACAACCAGGAACGTGGCTCTGCGTCCTCCCAGCAGCCAAAGGCCGCCGTGGGTCCCACGCTGCTCTGATTTCAGCTCACCTGAGAGGTGGAAATAACAGGCCCACTGCCTCTGGTAAAAACTGCTCTTTTTAAATTTTTTATTAATCTCCAAACTGGCTGTGTTAGAGTTACAGCCCATTACCTACCAACTCTCTTCACTAATAAAATAAATTTATAAAAAAGTCCTAATTACTACTTTTACTGAACTACACTGCCTGGGGATCAAGTACAGGAAGCAGAAGGCTCAACCAGTTGTCAGGTAGGGGATGACAGGGAGGGGGTGGGGGAGCACCTAGAGTCACTAGCAGGAGAGAACATGAGGTCCACAGAAGAGCCTTAGACCACATGCCCAAAAAGAAACAAAAGGGCACTAACCCTGTTTTGTTCTAAACAGCACAGTGAGGATCCATGCCACCCTGGCATCTGGGGAGGCCTGTCACGAGTTACACAGGCCTATGCTGCCCACGCTCCAGCTCAGCAGCAAAAGAGAACTGCAGTCCAAGACAGATGGATCCTGGCCGGATTCTCAGCACAGAGCCTGGAGAATCTGACCAGTAAGGAAACAAACAACTATCCTTGCCACCTAGCTCACTCTATCCTTTCCCCACAAGAGGAAAAAACAAACAAAACAACAACAAATGCAGGCGATTACACAAGGCTTTATCATGAAGTGCAGGCGGACTGCAGGTTTGGGGCCATGCCCTGCACCTCATCCCAGAACACTGATTATGAAGCTGGAAGCGTTACTCACATGCTGAGCCAATCAGCCAGGGCTGATGCTAAGAAGTCTGACTAGATACCGGCAGTCAACTCTGGCACATTCGTTTGTAATAAAAGGTGTGTATTAAACAAACTAGTTCAACCTTAGACAAAAAGTAAGGGTAAAACCTAACTATCATTTTTAATTGTCCACAGAGAACCCTCCTCAGCAAACCTATGTACCTTTCGGACTTTGATAAACTGTATTTCTCCTCCAGAGCACACTAAAAACCAACCACTGGCCAAGAATCTTTTTAAAAGAATCTCGATAAAAAAACATCCTGTGGCAGGTGACTTAACACCCGTGGCAGACACCTCTTTTGGAGATGGCATTTCACTGAGGCAGAAGGGGCTGCAGTTACTCTCTGCATGCCACATGGCTAACTCTAAAGAACTGAGGAATGCTCTCAGCAGGAAAAACACAGCAGCAAATGCTGTGACACCGAGCCACAACTCCAGGGCCCCTGGAGCCTCTCAAATTGAGCTGCCAGCTAGGGAGCTAACACTAGCTTTGGATAAAATGCAGCTCTGGTAGAGTAATTAATTTTTTTCTTAACTGGGATTACATTAATTTTCAAGGACTAATGGAGTCCAGCTGTAATGGGAAGAGCGGCTGCTGATGCAAAAAGGCACTTGTGCGAACATTATAAACACACACATACATGCGCACGCGCGCACACAAACACACACACTCAGACCTATAAAAAGGATCCACTATAACAGGATATTTTTAGTTTCTACAATGCTGCACTAAAAATACAGCCTCGGCTGATACATCATGGCAGAACTATTCTCTCTCTGTCCCTTCAGGAACAGTTTAAAACATTTATTTTTGTTTCCTTTTCTGATGGTCAGAGAAGAGAGAGAAAATAGCAACTCATTGATAAGAGGAAACGAGAGAGACATGAAAAATTGAAAACTACCTAAAAACTCATGGAGAGGTTTATTTTATTAGTTCTTAATAAATATCTTGCAGATTTCCTCAGGAAATACACCAGATCACATGTAAAATAGTTTGATACTGATGTCAACTGCATCAACATATGAAGTCTATTAGGGTGAAGCCGCAGCAGGGTGATCAGCGTGCTGAAAAACTCCACAGTACTTGTGGTGGGGGGGGATCTCACGGCCTTCCAAATTCTTCGAGAGGTAAAAAAGTCAGCCAAGACGCAGAGAGAGAGAAAAAGAAAAAAAAAAAAAGATCCCACATCCTGCTTTCAGCTGCCAGCAATGTGAAGTGCCCAGAGATTAATTCTACGTCTGGCCTGGAAATGTGACTTTAAAGCATGAGGGAGGGAGTTGGTGGGGGTGGGGAGCAGTGAAGAGGGAAGAGGAAAGAGAAGGGCAGGCTAACTGAGGCTGGCAGCAGGCCACCAACCCCCTCCCAAGCCATGTTTCAATGTAGACAGAAGTAAACCCCAATAGACAGCAGCGCCTCAGCCTGCCAGGGCCTTACACCAGCTGCAGCGCATCTCGCTCTCTCCACTCAGCCCCAAGTGCAGATGTTCCCTACAGTATTACTTCCGCTAGACTTTCTTTTAAAGAAGTAGCACACATATGTGGAGGTATTTCCACTTCTTCCCAACAGGGAGCTCTTTACCTTTAAGGGCCTCAAAATAAAGGCAAAACTCTGATGGCAGGTACCACAATGGCTG
Organism: Smutsia gigantea; assembly: GCA_032199065.1. Lineage (NCBI taxonomy): Eukaryota > Metazoa > Chordata > Mammalia > Pholidota > Manidae > Smutsia > Smutsia gigantea. The sequence goes on along the minus strand of JAVSCE010012017.1, from coordinate 244,686 downwards.
GGTGAGCTGCTCCAGTCTCCCCTGGAAAGGAGCATCCACTGGCTAAAGAGCACTCATTAAGAAATGGGAATTTATTAAGAAGTGGCGTCCTATTATCTTCAGAGGAAGAAGCCCCTATAGTTTGGGGCTGAGTAAAAAGGTGGAAAAGTATGTCAAAGACTTTAATCCAGGTTTCTCAAAGCAGTCCACCATACATTACTACCTCAAAAGGGTTCTGATGGCTTAATCATCTAGTGCTTATATAAGGCGGTTTAAAAGAATTTTTAAAAAAACACATTAACATTTTACCAGGTAGGAACAATTACCTGGCTGCAAGGAAGACACTAATTTTTTTTTAATTATGTTTGTTAATCTCTTATGTGCCTAAACTCATTTTACATAACGGCAGGCCCTGAAAAGTTAATCAATCATTATTGAGTATCTGAAGTCAGCCTTCAACGCTATTAGGGATTTGATAAAATATCATACAGTCTCTTGTGCTCATGGAATACAATCTATGCATTTTATGAAGCTAAAATAATTGCATTTTCTAGAATAGCTGGATATTCTTTAGTTGGTCTATAAGGTTGGTTCTTCTAGAATGAAGAAGAGAGGAGAATCAGCAGTGTCAAAATAAAATAAAACAGTTGGTAAACCCACAAAACTGAAGTTGCTTTATTTGAAATTCAACGTAAGAGAGGAAACAGAATCTTCCCTTAAGGGAAGGAGAGAAATACTGGCAATCAGTGGCAAACATAATGTGGTGAGAAGATTTAATTTGATAAACATTTATTAAATGTCTTCTATGTATATGGTACTAGATGTAGAAACAGATTTAGAAGTGGTTAATTTGCATGATACAACAAATAGCACGGTCAAAATTAGAACATAATTTTACCTAACTTCAAATATTTTTTGTCATTACAATTTCAAAAATATATTTCTCATTACAAAAATATTGTGATTATAGAAAACTACAAAAAATACAGAGAAACCAAAGAAAATTTAAAACACCCATAATTCTATCATCCTAGAGAATCATGATTAAGTTTTGATGTACAGCCATCAGTCATTTTTTATGAATACATCTATAATTTGTATTATTTTACAAAAATGTGACCAATTGCAAAGTTCATAACCATGAGACCACATGGCCTTCAAGGAAAGGAGAGAGAACATTTTTGGCAGATGACCCCACCAACCCAGAAAATAGAAATGTCATGACCTGACTCTCCACACTGGGCAGCAAACATCTATTCATCCTTATACCTTTCCCTGCCTTCCTTAAAGCAAAGAAATTTCAAAGATATCTCATTTCCTTCACCTCCTCCTGCACATCCCCGAGCCCAAGAGAATCTGGTACACTGACTCACTCAGCAGAAATGCTGCCCTCAGAACACCTTCCACAGTGCTTCCAAAGCCACACTAATCAATGCAAAGGGCCATCAGAGATTATGGGAAACTATCCAAATGTCTCTGGCTGAATATGGTCCCATGCTCTGGAGGCTCATGGGCCCCACTGGCACAGCTTTACTCCCTTGCTGTTGAACTCAACAGATGGTTTTACTCCAAGAGCTTTTACTCCATAATGAAGATGTGCTAACATTCTGTTAATGCATAGATGATTCATTCATTACTGCAAAGTAGGATAGCCATAAAAGGCAACCATATTCGTTCCTCCCCAGAATAACAAGCCAACACAACTACTCACCTACAGACCCCACGTTAACTTTCCAAGTTTGAGTTATTCCTGATGGGAAAGTTTCCACCTGAGGTGAGTGAGGTGAAAAGTCTGACGCTGCTAATACAGTCCACGATGACTCCAACCTTACCCTAAGGTATAAAAATGGGCTGGTCTCAAAACTGAAGGAATGAAACAGCAACAGTCTCACAGGCTCTGAGAAGGGACTAGCAGTTAACCAAAGGGAAGGAGTTGGGGAGGGTGGGTGGGGACGGAGGGAGAAGAGGATTAAAGGGTACTATAATAAGCACTCACAAGATAGGTAGGTCATGGGGAAGGCAGTAATACCACAGAGAAGATAAGTAGTGACTCTATAGCATCTCACTATGCTGATGGACAGTGACTACAGTGGGGCTGGGCGGGGGGACTTGATAGTATGGGTGAAATGTTGAAACCACAATGTTGCTCATGTGAAACCTTCATAAGACTGCATATCAATGATACGTCAATTTAAAAAAATGGGCTGGTCTGCTAGTTAGGAATTTTTATATCTGATGTAAAAATATCTCTCACAATGTTGTCACATTATTTAATTAAGCATGTAGGTTTCCTCACATCTCTTACCAACTGAATGAAATTACCTAACAAATGGTGCTAGAATTACCTCCAGCTAATGGAAATGAAAATATATTTGCAGAGTCAGTTAAAAACTTCTCCAGTAGAAAGACCCTTTAAGAGCAGAGCAATAAATCACAAAGGAAAAGAAGTGATATTTTTTTTTTACCATCTGTCACCATACAAAGTTATTACAATATTATTGACTATATTCCCCATGCTGTACTTTTCATCTCCTTAACTTATTTCATAATGCGAAGTTTGAACCTTTTTATTCCCATTACCGATTTCACCCATTCTCCCTACTCTTTTCCCCTCTGGCAACCATGTGTTTGTTCTCTATTTCTGTTTTTTGTTTTTTCATTCATTTGTTCATGATGTTTTTAACTATGTAAAATTTTAAAACTTTCATACATTAAATAACCATAAACGTAATTGAAAATCAAATACAAGTAAGAAAATTATTAATGAATATAGACAGAGCTTACTATATTTATGATCTACAAAGCTCAAATGAATTGATATGAAAGATCCTAGGCTGGAATGGAAAAATGAGCAGAGAACAAGACTACACAGAAGTATAAACGGTTAATAAAAAATAGGAAAAGACATCCATTCTCACCAATAATCAAAGAAATGCAATTTAAACCAAGATAGGTTGGAAGACAGTTTGGAGGTTTTCTACAATACTAAACATTCTTACCATATGATCTAGCAATTGCACTCCTTGATATTTACCCAAATGAGTTGAAAACTAAGTCCACACAAAAACCTGCAAACAGATGTCTACAGCAGCTTTACTCATAATTGCCAAAACTTAGAAGGAACCAAGATGTCCTTCAGGAGGTCAATGCATAAACTGTGGTATATTCAGACAATGGCTATTATTCTGCACTGAAAAGAAATGAGCTATCAAGCCCTGAAACGATTGGAGGAACCTTAGATGCATATTGCTAAGTGAAAGAAACCAATGAAAAAGGCTATCTATACTTTATGATTCTAACTATGCAACATTCTGGAAAAGGCAAAACTATGGACACAGTAAAAAGATCAGTGGTTGCCAGGTGTCAAAGGGAGGGAGCATGACTAGGAAGAGCACAGAGAATTTTTAGGGCAATGAAACTATCCTGTACGATACTATAATGATAGATACATGTCATTATACATTTGTCAAAATCTATATAATATATTAACACCAAAAGTGAACCTCAATGTAAACTACGGACTTTAGGTGAAAATGATCAATGTAGGTTCATCAACTGTAGCAAATGTACCACTCTGGTTCCTGATGTTAATAGTGAGGGAGGGTTGTGCATGTTTGGGGGCAGGAGATACAAGGGAAGTCTCTGTATTTTCTACTCAATTTTGCTATCAACCTAAAATTTCTCTAAAAAACAAAGTCTATTTAAAAAATAAAAATATGGGTTTTCTTCTATCATTTATTCAACAAATATTATGAACACTTATGTTGTGCCACAGTCTATAAAACATTAAAAATACTTAACACTAGCAAGAGGTGGTAGCTGGGCATTCTCAAACACTGCTGCTAAAAGTGTAAGCTGGCACAACTGCTTAAGAAAGTAATCCAGTATCGTGTATCAAATGCACTAAAAGATTTCAAACTTTAACCCAAAACTGAGCTTCTAAAAATATATTCTAATAAAACAATATGAAACGCAAAGGTTTATGTACAAATATGTCAATTACAGCTTACTTATAATATTAGAAAAATGGGAAAAAAGTCTGAAAACAATAATGATTAAATGAATGTTAACATATTATTATGAGAACATTATTCAGCCATTAAACACGTTTATATAAAACTTTTATATCTCTGAATACTTACAGTAAGTGAAAACAGTAGAATCAAACATTTTATACTCAGTATCCTTTCAACTGTGTAAAAAAAAAACCCTTAAATCATCATACATACATATAGGAAGGAATGCCATTGCTGGGAAGTTGGTTTGCAGGTGGTTTCCACCTTTTTTCTTTTCTATTCTCTTTTTTTAGTACTCTCAACAAAACTGAAAATGCTAAAACTTAAAGAAATTGTTTAGCTTACATGAACAGGACACAGTAACACAGTTGCTCCAGTAAGGTGAGAGTAAAAGTATGGTAAATGAATAGAGAAAGAGAAATAAGAGAATATTTATGGGCAGGAAGAAAGGAGAGAGAATAAATAATGAAACATTTAGGAGACCAGAAAGGACAGAACTTACGCTATTTTCAAACAAATTTTGCTTTCCAGAGCCCTGGACACACTGACTCCAGGATTAACAGTAAATACCAAGGCACATTTAATGTATTTTAACTTAATGTCAGGGTGCAAAACATGTGTTTGGAAATTACATTTTCAAAAACATCACCTTAACAAAAACAAGCAAAGACAGTAAGATTATGAACAATGACCCAGATAACAGATGTCCCTGGCCTTGCCGTTCAATCTTCATTACCCAGATTGACTTGCTGACAAACTTAATTCTTGACTTGAACCCAATTCAAAACATTTACTGAGAACTTACAGCACACTAGGCACTGTTCTAGATCTCACAATACATCAGTGAATAAAACAGGTCAAGCAACCCTATCTGTAGAGAGCTTATATTCTTGCAGAGGAGTAGCAGGGTAACATAAGTAATAAACATACACATAAAAAAATAAGTTATCTAGGATTTAGAAAATAAGTGTTATAAGAAAAGAAAGAGCAAGAAGATGGCGGTGTGAGCAGGGCGGCAGAAATCTCCTCCTAACACTACATTTATCTACGAAAACACAGAAAATACATCTATTCCTAAAAGAGAGACGAGAATACACAGGAAAGCGCACGGCGTGCAGCTACACCCGAGAGGACTCGGCACCCCAAGAGGCGGTCTTAAAGAGCCCAGCTGACATACATGGCAACTATCAGTGACCAAATTATACAGCCATGAAAAGACAGAGGAATATGGTTCAGACCAAAATCAACCAGACAACCCCAGAGAGGGAGTCTGAAGGGATGGAAATGCACAGCCTCCCTGAAAAAGAATTCACAATAAAAGTCATAACCATGCTGATGGACCTACAGAGAAATGTGCAAGAGCTGAGGGAGGAAGTGAGGGAACTGAGGAAAGACAATACAGAAATCAGACAAGCGATCGACGGGCTTAACAGCAGAATGGATGAGATGCGAGAGACTGTTAATGGAATAGAAAACAGAGAACAGGAGTACAGAGCAGCTGAGGCAGAGAGAGATAAAAGGATTTCTAGGAATGAAAGAATATTAAGAGAACTGTGTGACCAATCCAAACGGAACAATATTCGCATTATAGGAGTACCAGAGGAAGAAGAGAGAGAAAAGGGATAGAAAGTGTCTTTGAAGAAATAATTGCTGAAAACTTTCCCTCGCTGGGGAAGGAAGTAGTCTCGCAGTCCACCGAAGCTCATAGATCTCCCAACACAAGGGACCCAAGGAAGACAACACCAAGACACATAATAATTAAGATGGCAAAGATCAAAGATAAAGACAGGGTATTAAAGGCAGCTAGAGAGAGAAAAAAGATCACCTACAAAGGAAAACCCATCAGACTATCATCAGACTTCTCAACAGAAACCTTACAGGCCAGAAGAGAATGGCATGATATTTTTAACGTAATGAAACAGAAGGGCCTCGAACCAAGAATATTGTATCCAGCACGATTATCATTTAAATATGATGGAGGGATTAAACAATTTCCAGACAAACGAAAGTTAAGAGAATTTGCGTCTTATAAACCACCACTACAGGATATCTTAAATGGACTGCTCTAGATGGAAGCACACCTAAGGCTAAAAAGATGTCACCAGAGGAAAAAAAAAATCATAGCAAAGAAAGCAGACCATCCAAATACCAACTAAAGGCAAAGAATAAAACACCTATTATAGAAAGAATGGAGGAGGAGGAATAAGAAGGGAGAGAAATAAAGAAACATCAGACTGTGTTTACAATAACTTAACAAGAAAGTTAAGTTAGATTGTTAGATAGTAAAGAAGCAACCCTTGAACCCTTGGTAACCACGAATCTAAAGCCAGCAATGGCAATAAGTACATACCTATCAATAATCACCCTAAATGTAAATGGACTGAATGCACCAATCAAAAGACACAGAGTAACAGAATGGATAAAAAAGCAAGACCCATCTATATGCTGCCTACAAGAAACTCACCTCAAATCCAAAGATATACATAGACTAAAAGTGAAGGGATGGAAAAAGATATTTCATGCAAACAACAAAGAGAAAAAAGCAGGTGTTGCAGTACTTGTATCAGACAAAATAGACTTCAAAACGAAGAAAGTAGCAAAAGATAAAGAAGGACATTACATAATAATAAAGGGGTCAGTCCAACAAGAAGATATAACCATTATAAATATATATGCACCCAACACAGGAGCGCCAGCATATGTGAGACAAATACTAACAGAATTAAAGGAGGAAATAGACAGCAATGCATTCATCTTAGGAGACTTCAACACACCACTCACTCCAGAGGACAGATCAACCAGACAGAAAATAAGTAAAGACACACAGGCACTGAACAACACACTAGAACAGATGGACCTAACAGACATCTACAGAACTCTACACCCAAAAGCAACAGGATACACATTCTTCTCAAGTGCACATGGAACATTTTCCAGAATAGACCACATACTAGGCCACAAAAAGAACCTCAGTAATTTCAAAAATATTGAAATCCTACCAACCAACTTCTCAGATCACCAAGGTATAAAACTAGAAATAAATTTTAGAAAGAAATCAAAAAGGCTCACAAATACATGGAGACTTAACAACACTCTCCTAATTAATCAATGGGTTAACGACCAAATCAAAACAGAAATCAAAGAATATATGGAGACTAATGACAACAACAACACAAAGCCACAACTTCTGTGGGACGCAGCAAAGGCAGTTCTAAGAGGAAAGTATATTGCAATCCAGGCCTATTTAAAGAAGGAAGAACATTCCCAAATGAATAGTCTAAAGACACAATTACTGAAATTGGAAAAAGAAGAACAAATGAGGCCCAAAGTCACCAGAAGGAGGGACATAATAAAGATTAGAGAAGAAATAAATAAAATTGAGAAGAATAAAACAATAGAAAAAATCAATAAAACCAAGAGCTGGTTCTTTGAAAAAATAAACAAAATAGATAAACCCCTAGCCAGACTCATTAAGAGAAAAAGAGAATCTACACACATAAACACAATCAGAAATGAGAAAGGAAAAATCACGACGGACCCCACAGAAATACAAAGAATCATAAGAGAATATTATGAGAATCTATATGCTAACAAGCTGGAAAACATAGAAGAAATGGACAACTTCTTAGAAAAATACAACCTTCCAAGACTGACCAAGCAAGAAACAGAAAAACTAAACAGACCAATCACCAGTGACGAAATCGAATTGGTAATCAAAAAACTACCCAAGAACAAAACCCCTGGGCCTGATGGATTCACCTCTGAATTCTACCAGACATATAGAGAAGAAATAACATCCATTCTCCTTCAAAGTTTTCCAAAAAATAGAAGAGGAGGGAATACTTCCAAACTCATTCTATGAAGCCAGCATCACTCTAATACCAAAACCGGGCAAAGACCTCACCAAAAAAGAAAATTACAGACCAATATCCCTGATGAACGTAGATGCAAAAATACTCAACAAAATATTAGCAAACCGAATTCAAAAATACATCAAGAGGATCATACACCATGATCAAGTGGGATTCATCCCAGGGATGCAAGGATGGTACAACATTCGAAAATCCATCAACATCATCCACCACATCAACAAAAAGAAGAACAAAAACCACATGATCATCTCCATAGATGCTGAAAAAGCATTTGACAAAATTCAGCATCCATTCCTGATTAAAACTCTCAACAAAATGGGTATAGAGGGCAAGTACCTCAACATCATAAAGGCTATATATGACAAACCCACAGCTAACATCATACTTAACGGCGAGACGCTGAAAGCTTTTCATCTAAGATCGGGAACAAGACAGGGATGCCCACTCTCTCCACTGTTATTCAACATAGTACTGGAGGTCCTAGCCACAGCAATCAGACAAAACAAAGACATACAAGGCATCCAGATTGGTAAAGAAGAAGTCAAATTGTCACTATTTGCAGATGACATGATACTGTACATAAAAAACCCTAAAGATTCCATTCCAAAACTACTAGAACTAATATCTGAATTCAGCAAAGTTGCAGGATACAAAATTAACACACAGAAATCTGTTGCTTTCCTATACACTAATGATGAACTAACAGAAAGAGAAATCAGAAAAACAATTCCATTCACAATTGCATCAAAAAGAATAAAATACCTAGGAATAAACCTAACGAAGGAAGTGAAAGACCTGTACTCTGAAAACTACAAGACACTCCTAAGAGAAATTAAAGAGGACACTAACAAATGGAAATGCATCCCATGCTCTTGGCTAGGAAGAATAAATATTGTCAAAATGGCTATACTACCTAAAGCAATCTACAGATTCAATGCAATCCCTATCAAACTACCAACAGCTTTCTTCAATGAACTGGAACAAATAATTCTAAAATTCATATGGAACCACAAAAGACCCCGAATAGCCAAAGCAATCCTGAGAAGGAGGAATGAAACAGGGGGAATTACACTCCCTGACTTCAAGCTCTACTACAAAGCCACAGTAATCAAGACAATTTGGTATTGGCACAGAAACAGACCCACAGACCAGTGGAACAGAATAGAAAATCCAAACATTAACCCAAACATATACAGTCAATTAATATTTGATAAAAGTGCCTTGGATATACAATGGGGAGATGACAGCCTCTTCAGCAGCTGGTGTTGGAAAAACTGGACAGCTACATGTAAGAGAATGAAACTGGACTACTGTCTAGCCCCATACACAAAGGTAAACTCAAGGTGGATCAAAGACCTGAATGTAAGTCATGAAACCATAAAACTCTTAGAAAAAAACATAGGCAAAAATCTCTTGGACATAAACATGAGCAACTTCTTCATGAACATATCTCCCCGGGCAAGGGAAACAAAAGCAAAAATGAACAAGTGGGACTATATCAAGCTGAAAAGCTTCTGTACAGCAAAGGACACCATCAGTAGAACAAAAAGACATCCTACAGTATGGGAGAATATATTCATAAAAAACGTATCTGATAAAGGGTTGACATCCAAAATATATAAAGAACTCATGCACCTTAACAAACAGAAAGCAAATAATCCAATTAAGAAATGGGCAGAGGACATGAATAGACACTTCTCCAAAGAAGAAATTCAGATGGCCAACAGGCACATGAAAAGATGCTCCACATCGCTAATCATCAGAGAAATGCAGATTAAAACCACAATGAGATATCACCTCACACCAGTGAGGATGGCCAACATCCAAAACACAAACAACAACAAATGTTGGCGAGGATGTGGAGAAAAGGGAACCCTCCTACACTGCTGGTGGGACTGCAAATTAGTTCAACCATTGTGGAAAGCAGTATGGAGGTTCCTCAAAAAACTCAAAATAGAAATACCATTTGACCCAGGAATTCCACTCCTAGGAATTTACCCTAAGAATGCAGCAGCCCAATTTGAAAAGGACAGATGCACCCCTATGTTTATTGCAGCACTATTTACAATAGCCAAGAAATGGAAGCAACCTAAGTGTCCATCAGTAGATGAATGGATAAAGAAGAGGTGGTACATATACACAATGGAATATTATTCAGCCATAAGAAGAAAACAAATCCTACCATTTGCAACAACATGGATGGAGCTAGAGGGTATTATGCTCAGTGAAATAAGCCAAGCCGAAAAAGACAAGTATCAAATGATTTCACTCATATGTGGAGTATAAGAACAAAGAAAAAAACTGAAGGAACAAAACAGCAGCAGACTCACAGAACCCAAGAACGGAGTAATAGTTACCAAAGGGAAAGGGACTGGGGAAAATGGGCGGGAAGGGAGGGATAAGAGGGAAAAAGGGGCATTACTATTAGCAGATGTAATGTTGGGGGGGCACGGGGAGGGCAGTACAACTCAGAGAAGAGTGATTCTGTAACATCTCACTATGCTGATGGACAGTGACTGTAATGGGGTTGGTGGGGGGGACCTGATGAAGGGGTAGTTTAATAATCGTAATATTGCACATGTAATTGTAAATTAATGATAATAAAATAAATTATATTAAAAAAAATATTTTCAATATTAAAACAGTCACATTTAAAGAAATTGTAACAATAATTTATGTTCATGGAAGAAAAATTAGAAAACCTAGATAAGGAAAAAGAGGAAATATAAATCACTCTCTACCCCAAAATAATGATTGTTAGCATTTTGTTGTATATGAACACAGATATTTCCTATGCATGAAGTGTGTGAACACACACATATACATGTATTAGACACATACATCCTCATAATCATACTGAGCACTACTTTGTAACCTGCTTTTTTCACTAAAATACATATATATCATTGGTATCTTTTGCATAACTGAATACAGTCTAGAATTGTATCATTTTTAATAATATAGAATTCTACTATATGATTGCATCATAACTTTCTTAATCAATATGTTATATTGGACTCATAGGCTATTTCCAATTGTTTTGGTATTGTAAACAATGCCGTGCTGAACATCTTTGTCTAAACCTTGAAGTACATTCATAATTAGTTACTTAGGATAGATTCCTAGAAAAAGTATAACTGGGTCAAAGACTTTCCGTCTTTGTGATTTCATGCACATTGCCAAATTACCTTCTGGAAAGGCTGTAACCATTTCTATGTCCACAGCTTCTACATGAGGATGTGGCTGACCCTTCTTTTGATCAACACTGTGATTGTAGCCTTTGCCAATTGGTAGTAAAAATTATGCCTTCTGTTTTTAAATATTTCAGAGGAAATACTCACTGTTTATGTAACCCAACACACATATAATTCTCCCTAGTTCCTATTTAACTATATGTTTTCCTGTATTTATACCATCACTTAACACAGACACTTTGAAAATACTAGCCTAAACAATTATATCTAAGAATCCATCCATCCTGTGTCCAATTTTTAGGTTTGTGAAATAGGTTTTTAATACTAAGCACTGGCATTTATGTTACTTTCTGATGTTTAGGTTTTAACTCAGTAGCTAAACAAATTGCCAATCATATGTATAGCTTATCCAGCTAGTTAACAAATTGGAATATTTTTATCAAAAATTGAAAAGTTATCCAAATCAGTAGAATGGAAGGTAGGAAAAAAATACTTTACGAAATGATAATTATATTCAGTAAGCAGCCATGTAACTTTGGCATTAGGAAACTCAGAGTTTCTTCCCTGATTTTTCTGGCTTTTGAGAAGTTACTTAAATGTGACTTGAAAGAGAAAAATAGAAATGACCCCTGCATTCCTACTTTTTTACACTCTGGGCCTCACTGCAGATATATTTTATAAGACTTTATTAGAAACTATCTGCCAAGCACTTTGAACCCCTTGAAGAGGAGTGTTTTATAAATAGAATTTTAGCCTGTGGGCTCCTTTACAATTTAAGTAAATTTCTCATGGTTCTTGAAAAAATATTACACAAGCGACTTAATAGGAAAGAAACAAAAGCTTCCCCTTCTCATAATCTACTAGTTTCTGGAAAACTTCCCCAAGATAGTCTCCTTTTTTACATACCTAGAGACTTCTTTATAATACTTCTCTGTGACAACCTTAAATGTCCCCCATTTTTCCCCTTAATTTAAGATTCAACTCTATATGAGGAAATATAAATTTCTGAGGAAAAATGAAATAGAGCATTAGTATTCTATATCCTCAATTCTAAGATACTTGATTCTAGAACTTACCTTCAAATTAGTGACAGCTTTACTAGGTAAAGAGGAAACATTACAATAAAAGTACACATAGATTGTAAAGCTGGTTCCAAGTTTAGAAACATTAAAATGAGGTAGAGGGATACAGATTGTAGAACAGGGGAAATTTGGAAACAGCAATCATGGAGAGAAACTGTTAGGAGGATACCATATGCTGGGCACTGTGCTAAGCTCTTTATGAGTGTTATTTAATCTTACAACAACCCCAGGCCCTTTGGGGACATCACCAAGTCCAGACTGGCTTAGAGCAGAGCAGCTGACTCCCAGGTCCAGGGTCCCTAGCCCTGGGCACTCTGCCTCCCTAGTGCATCGCTCACATTTCTATTCCAAATCACCACACTGCCCCTTACCTAGGCCATCCTCACAAAGTAAGATTTACAATGACCAACAGGACTTGTCTATTCCCAGACAGCTCCCCCTGGCCTGCACTTCTTCCTCTGCCCCATGTTAACCTCTTCTGAAATTCCCCCTGACACTTTCTTGTTGGTTACAAACAGCAGTAAGGGCAGGGCCTCTGTGAAATGCTAGCTGAAATGCACATTATCTGAAAGGGAGGATTTTCTCTTTTAGTGTATTATTTAGATGAGTTTCAGGTGAAATAAACCACATCTATGATTCTTTTCATTTCTCCACTGTTTATTCATTCCTCTTCCTAAAATGACTTTGCCCACTTCTATATATATATAAGTGAAATCATTCAGCAAGTATTTTATTGGGGTCTACTACCAGCTCAGCACTGTGTTTACAGGCCCTGGGGATAAAATAGTGGGGAAAACAAAGCCACAAACACTTTCCTTAAGAATCTTACAATCCAGTGGGGGAGTTAGAGATTAAACAAATAATTACATAAATAAAATTATAAATACAAACTTTAGTTAATGCTCTAAAAACCAAGCATACACAGTGCTTTGAGTACCGCGACCACGATGGCTTACCTGTGCAAATATCATCATTACTGACTGCCCTGGGCTGGCATGGAGCAACCCCCATTACTCCATTCATGCAAGACAGCAGAAGCTGGCCAAGAGCCTGAAAGGACTATGACTTTACAGGAGAAGGCCTGTGGGAGGAAAGACTGTCCTGGATAGAGTAAGACCTGCAGAGGAAAATTTGAGAACCATCACTCAAATAAAATGTTCTGCTTTGCTGTGTGTTTCCAGTTTTCTATTTCTTTCCTTACATCCTTACACTTTTGGCTCATTATTTTAGGTACAGTGGGTCTATTTTGGTTTTCCCAAGGCAATATTTTAAGTATAGAACATCTGTCACCTTGAGAGTCCAAATGGAGCTGTTCTTCATCATTTGTACAGAACTCTTATATATCAGACACAGACCCTATTAATAAGTGCCTAAAATATGCAGAGTGCACCAAATTTAGAAGAATGTAGCCTCCAATACCACACACACACACACACACACACCTTGTTCTACCTGTGCTACATGACATACTCTCATTTCTGTTCAAAAAGATATATATCTACATTTTATTTATTTTTAGTTCTTTTTCTCTTTCTTCACTTTAATCTGTTTTTGTAACAACTGACACTGTACTCATCTAAGAAGCAGCATTTCAAATATTTGTTTAGAAATGGCATTAATATTGAATTTTTCTACTCTGTTGATTATCTTAAAAATCGAGTAAGCTCTTGGCTGTGTGCAAATAATGCAGAGGGCTATCATGTGGTAACCATGAGACCCAGCAAGTGATTTAACCTCTCTGAACCTCAGTTTCCTCATCTATAAATAGGGGCAGTAGTGCACGGCTTACAGAACTGCAGAAGATCTAAAGGGGGCAAACAACACAGTGCCTGGCAAACAGCAGGTGGTTAATAAATGCCGGTCGTCTCCCCTATCTTCTCAGCTTACTGAGGTCTCTGGGGATACAGCAAATAAACACAAACGACATGGTGCCTCCTGCAGTTTAAAAATGTGATGTTCAAAGGCATAGAGTGTTTTAGTTTCTAAAACAACCATTGTATGTCCAAGAATAGCTCTGTTTATTGCTGTGTGTTTTTAACCATCTGGGTTCACTCAACCCTCAATGTACCAGTTAGTCTTTCACAATAGCTTTAAATTTCACTTCTTCTAAGGAAGTCTTCCCAAACATTTCAGCTGATAATGATATCCCCCTTTCTGAAGACCTCCTTCTATGAATGCATTAAACAATACCTTATGTGTATGTACAATTTGTGTGTGTGTATATTTATGTATATTCATATGTATTATATACTTAATATATGTATTATGTATAATAATATATTATAATATATATTTAATGTGTTATGTTAATACATGATATATATTATAAAATAGTGTATTCGTACACATATTCATTTATGTAATATAAATTACATCCATTTTTTTCCTGCATTAAATTGTGGATATGTAAAGCAAGGATTGTAGCCAATGCCCCTTTCCGTTCCAACACAGTGCCTTGCATTCAAGCAGCTACTCAATATATGCTGGTTGATTGGTTGATTGATAGAATGAGGACTTAACTCCTGGTTTTAACTATGTAACAGGCCTGTAAAATCCAGAATTCATACGGGGACCAGCACATTCCCAAGGAATCCAGCCATCAAGCCCCCAGCAGCCCCCCAAACGGCGCTCCTTGGAGCCGTAGCAGAGGGATCGCCCAGGTTCTGCAACCTGAGCCAGTTTGAGGTCTACTATAAATCCGATGGCTTCATCCACTGCTCCCTGAGCTGAGCAATGAGAAGTGTTTCTTCCTACTGAAAACAGACACATTTGTCCAGCTTAGAAAATGTCAGCAGGGCAACACGAAAAACAAAAACTTGAGTGCCGTTTCCATGAAGCAAAGTCGCTGGGCCAACAGCAGATGCATCCGTTGGCATCAGACAAGGTCCATTCTATAAGCAGCAGTAACAACAGAGATCAAGAGCACACAAAGCCCCAGCTTTCAGGCTTGGTCAAAAGGCCCATCTATTGTTCCTGGCAGACAGTGCCAGAGATAAAGCGTCCTGGAGACCCAATGTAAGACAGGCTGAAAATTCATGTGCCAAGCCAAAACGAAAACGAGGCTGCACAATGGTAACCACTGAAGGGGCAGCTGGTCCTGGTGGCACCAGACTGAGTCTTTCAGCCCATGTCATCAACACTTGTCCATGTAGGAAACATTTTCTGAAGAAGGGCCTGTCACTTTCCATTTATTTATAAATAACTGAATGAATAGCATCCAACTTACACATTTTTCATGGTCTTCTTTTTCTCTTTTAAACTCTGAAACCAGATGAGAAAGAATACCACAGAGCAAAGTGATAACACAAGGAGATGGCAGCTCTGTCCTGGAAGGAGGGCTGAGGACTGACAGATGACGCACGTGGAGACAAGGGAATGAGGCAGTTGCAGGCTATTGCTGGAACAAAAGGAGGTCAAGTCTTATTCTTTCCTCCTGCCGGGACACAAAGAGTTGGTCACAACTTTTCTTTAAAAAGAAGAAGAAGAATGCATTCCTAAGTCAAGGCTTCCCAGGGCAGTGGGAACAATCCCAGCACTCCTTAGCTACACTATCTTGGTTGGTGGAGAAATATTTCTGACCTTTTATGTTGAACTTGTGATCTTCTTGGGCTGTGCTGCCACTCTAAGAAAGTTCTTTTCAATGCAGATTAGCCATAGTCAGCTCATGTTATCCATCTTTTCTTCGAACTATCAAAATGACTGTGAAAAGATAAAGCTATATCCATCTAGTATGGTCCTTTGTGGGGATTTGAGAGTCCAGTGGTCACTGAGTAAGTTCCTATCAGTAAATATGGGCCTTGAATTTCTTCTCCCCTCCCTTACAAAACAAAATATAAAAATAAATAAATAGAGTCAAGTCCATCTTGGGCCAGAGGGTGAATTGGAAACCAGTAATGACATTTTCTAGACCCAATTCAGGTGACATGGATTTTTCTTTTCCAGACCATCACAGTGCACAACAAATGGCCTGCCAGCTTGGGTGTAAACCTCAGCTGACACCTTGTGGCCAAGCTGGTAGATTGACTGAATTAATTCCCCAATTCTTCATCCCTTCTGTGTCCAAGTTCTGACTCTGGTCCCAACCACGTGACTCTCTTTGGCCAACAGGTTGCTATCAAACATGTTGCAAACAGAGTTAAAAAGTGTTTGCATGTTTCAGGTTGTGCTCTTGCTTTCAGCCATTGCCGTGAGCACACGCCAGCCCTAGCCTGTTGGTGATGAGAAACAAGTAGAACATAGCTGAGGGCCTCCTAATCATCCTAGCTAAAGCAATCCTAATGCCACCATACAGCTCTGCTGCTTAAAATTCTTCAGTGTTTCCCCACTGTTCTGATGAAGAGCCCAATCTCCCTAGAATAACATACAAGGTCCTTCATAAGCTGGTCATCCTTACTTCCCTCTCCTACCTTATTCCTTACCACTTCTCTGCACCTTCTATCTTGGCCATACTGAATAACTTGCAGTTCTTGATTCAGTATGCTATATTTCTATGCAGTTGCATAAATTATTTTCTCAATCTGAAACCCCTTCTTTCCACATATCTACTTGCTGAACCCCAATTTCTTCTTCAAAACCCTGTCAAGAGATGGAATAAATGGAGAAGCCACATCTATAGTCTTGCCGACTATTCCTCTAAAGTAACTCTAATCCATCTATTTTCCTCCAGGTCCACCTCACCACCCTAGCCAGATTCCCCTATCTTAACTCTCATTGTATTCGCCTGAGTTTTAATTTTAAATTATATGTGAGGTTCATTGATTAATGTCTGTCTCCTTCTGCAAGTGGTAAATTCCTAGAAGAGCAGGGCCAAATCTGCTTTTAATCACTGTGGAGTTCCTGGTACAGGGCATGCCACATAGTATATATTCAATAAATATTTGTCAAAGTAATTTGTGAGTCACTCAAATTTTACTTCTCAATCACTTATATCATTTCACACCTAACACTCTGAATTGATTATGTTCTCCAGAGAAACAGAACCAATGGAATACATAGAGATAGCTCTAAGACGTGATTTATTATAGAAATTGGCTCACACTGTTACAGAGGCTGAGAAGTTCCATGGTCTGCTGTCTGCAAACTGGAGAACCAGGAAAGCTGGTGGTCTAATTCTGTCTGGAGCCTGAAGGCCTGAGAACTGAGGAGCTAATGGTTTAATTCCTGGTCCAGGCCCAAAGCCTCAGCACCAGGAACACTGATGTCTGAGGGCAGGAGAAAATGGATATCTAGCTAAGCAAACAATGAATTCACCCCTCCACTGCCTTTTGGTTATACTGAGGACCTCAATGGACTGGATGGTGGATGCATTGTTGATCTGCATTGAAGTTGATCTTCTTTACTCAGTCTACTGATTCAAATGCTAATCTTTTCTAGAGACCTTCACAGACACACCCAGGAATAATATTTTACCAGCTATCTGGGCATCCCTTAAGCCCAGTCAAGTTAAACCCATAAAATTAACCATAATACACTCTATAACCACTTTTTGCTAACATGTCAGTTTCTACCACACCCCTGTGATCTTGAGGGTCCTGGAGCCTTCATACAGTGCTCTCGAGCTCATCACCATTTCTTGAGCTCATCTGTTAAATTAAGGTTTCTGAAAATGTAAAATTACATTGCCCAAAGAGAGAGGTTCACCAGGCAGGTTTTGGAGGTTAGGTAAAATTTCAATTGGCAGAAATGATGGCTTGAATAAAAGGGGAAATGCTGGTAAGAGAGCTGTGTAAGAAATGGTAAGTTGTCACTATGATTGGAAAGTGATTAGAGTGTGAGTAATGAAACAATGTAGCAGATATACGTTGAGTGTTTATTATGTGCCAGGCATTATTATAAACATTTTACACATATTAGCACTTTTTAAAAATAATGAAAGTTAAAGTGAGAATAAGAATTAAGGCTCAAAATATAGAAGGTTGAATGTCATCTAAGAAATTATTCCTTATCTGCTGACTGATGGAGATTCATTAAAGGTTTCTGAGCAAATACATGATGCATCTAACATCTAAAGGCCAAGCTGTAGGAATATCAAGCTGGTGACAGAAGGCAGGACTGAAACCCCTTCTTTCCACATATCTAGAAGAGGAAAGAGAGGGAGGTATAGAGACTGCATTGGTCATCTCTAGAGGTACCTATGAGAGCTTTCAGAGAAAGACCTGCAAGTCATGCCCCCTTATTTGATGACATGAGAAGCAAGAAAGAATAAAGAATTAGTCCACCGAGTTGATCATGAATGGTTAACCAAAGGAGTAGAAAGTATCAAAAATGAAAGGGTTGGGAATGGCTAAATAAATTATGGCAAATCCAAGTTGAAGTTATTAGATGACTCAATGAGTAGCATGTCCAGTCTGTGCCTAAATCAACTGGAAAATAAGGCTCATCTGTAAGACATATTAGAGACCAAAATATTACCTGTGTTATTGATGAAATTGGTATTGGATACCTGAATAAGAGAGGGAAGTGGACTTTCACATACTAATGCTCAGAACTAGACAGACTGCCCATGACGCAGTGCTGGTCCCAGAGAGGACAGGAAGGGGAAAGGGCATTGCCTGCTTTCTCCACCAAGCTCACCAATCCTGTCAAGTCACTCTGCCTCCCTCAGGGCAGAGTTAGTAAGAAGATGGACGAAGCAGGTCCATACACTAATGGAGGCCATGCCACATGGGAGGGCACACACAGAAATGTGAAAAATAAATAATCCTCCCTAACAATATATACCGCAGATTGGCTAACTACAGCCCACAGACAAAATCTTTCCAACTGCCTATTTTGTGCATCCCCAAGCTAAGAATAGTGTTTATATATTTAAAAGTTTGAAAATAGTAGAAGAAAGGTATTCCGTGACACAAGAAAATTACATGACATTCAGATTTTAGTGTAAATAAATAAAGTTTATGGGAACACAGGCATAACCATTCATTTATCTATGGCTATTTTCATGCTACATGGCAGGGCTGAGTAGTTAGGACAGAGATCGTAAGGACCACAATATTTAGTCTCTCATCCTTTAAAAAAATGTTTGTTGACCCCTGATTTATACTATTTACATTATTGAATCGTATGCAGCCATCACAGCAGAGAGGTACAACCATATGCTGATCTGGAAGGTGGCCCACCATACTCCACGGTGAACAAAACAGCAAGCTGAAGAGCAGCTGATACAGGGCAAGGCCATTTTATTAAAGACATATATGCAACCTGATAGAAAAGTATTTACATATCTACCTAATAATCCTCACCAAACTGTTGGCAGTGATGACTTAGTGAGTGAGAAGGAATGGGGAAGAGAGAGGTGGGCTTAGACATTTGTATACTTTGCATTGCTTAAAATTTTTGTCATGACCTTATTGTTTTGTATATGGACAAAGCAAGAAAATAAGCATAACTTGAACACAGTGAGGGCTTATGCTGCAAACAGGTCAAACGAGACAAAGTAGAAATGATTTTGTTTGTCATACTCACAAAATCTTAGGATTCAGAAGCACTAGTCATCTAATATGAGAGTTCATTTGGTTCTTAAATCTATTTTACAACAACCTACCCTGAGTGTGTAAGCCTACAGTAACCGTAGGAAATGTGCTGCTACGCACTGCAGCCCATTCCATCTCTGGACAGTTCCAGTGGTAATAAATTTCATCCTGATATTGTATTAAAAATCTGCCACCAATTTATGGTGGCTTTTACTTGTTAATTCAAATTCTCTGTTTTAGGCTTATAAGAGAAGTAATCCTTCCTCATCTGAGATATTTCTGAACACAAATTGCATGGCAAACTTGAGTCTTCTCTTCTCCAAATGAAACATCCCTCTGCCCTTTAACCGTTCCACATGTGACAGTAAAGAATGGAGGCAGCAGGAAGAACTAGTGTGTCACGGAGTACGGTGGAGGAGTATAAGCTACAAGCTTTTGAAAATGTAAGCACTAGAAGTGAGTGATGAACTGAGATGACAGCTTGACCAACAGAGCCAGCAGAGCCAAGAGACAGAGCTCCTACAGGTCGAGTTGCAGAGACCTAAGCACAGGTCTGCCCGGAGGAAATGGCACGGGTGGGGATGGCCACGGGAGAAGTAAGGGGAGGGAAGAGGAGGGGGAGAAAACTGAAGAATTTGAGCAGGAGATAGATAAGCTAAACTGAAACAAATCTTCCCAGGAAACAGGTAAGCATAGCCCCTGCTGTGAGAGCAGGAGGCCAGTCATTTGTGAAGAGCAAGGTGGAAGAAGTAGGAGAAAGTGGGAAGAAGTGCCTTGTGGGACAGAAAACTCATATTAATAAGGTATTACACTGGCCGCTGAGGAAATAGAAAAGGGAGTCCACAGGAATTAAATAGAAGAATACTTAGCTTTGGAGAGGACGGGGTGCAGGAGCAAGTGCACAGGTCTCAAGTTTCAGTGAGTTTTTGCAACAGCTCAGGCTTTTCCTCTTCAGCCCCTCCTCCACTCGCCCATCCGCTGCACTGCCCATGGCTGGCAGGAGAGGGCGAGGCCCCTCGCAGGCAGACACCTATGGCTCTCGGTGCCCCATGGCAAGGGTGTGCGCGTTTGTGTGTATATGTCCCCATAGAAACAGTATGCTTTAAGGGCTTATTAAAGAATCTTAATGCCTTCCAAAATTACCCAAGCCATAATAAAAGCCCAGGACTCAACAATGTAAACTGCTTGATCTATTCAGTCAGAAATAATAGGAAATATATTTAAAGTGCCCCCTTTTCACCCTCTTCACGTAATGCTTTGAATTTTCCATGGCATCCCAGTGAATTACTACGAATTACATTTTGGGCCTGAGATTCTGTTTGTTTTCTCTCCCCCCTAGACTATAATCCTTGAAAATGTATTTATCAAGAGCTGAAATGACTTGTTTCTCCACCGTCCTCCTTTGGCAGTACACATAGCAGCATGTAGAAGGCCCAGGTTTAAAGAGCTAAGCCACAAAGAGGGCTCTCTCCCTGTATAGCTCAATGACCATCTTGCCCCTTTCTGGGTGCTTCTTTGGTCTATTCCCCACCTCAATGGTTGCTCTTCTAAAATCCGACTTCCCAGCTCACTCTCCACCCTACCTATTCCTAAGCTGCTATCTTCCTATTACTTGTGCGAGGGCTCTCCCACATCATCCCTGCACCATTTTTGACATTTGTGACCCTTTGGAGTGCTGAGTCTCTACAGAGGAAGACAGAAGCTGGTCAGACTCACGACTCCAGAGATTTTATGGACGGGATGTGCCCAGAGCTCCGTAGGAAGTATGACATTAACATCATCTGCCCAGCTAGCAAAAGAGACATTCTCATCAAAGTTTTTACATAGCTGTGGCCTCCTTTAAGTGTTTTCTCCTGTGGTATCCTACCTCTTCCTCCCCAAGAACTCAATACCATTTGACATTCTCCTTAACATCTTGCAACTTGGGTGCAAGAACAATGAACCAAAAATAACAAACAAAGGAAACATGCATTTTTTTTTTTTGCTTTTTCCCCCAGACAAACCCTTACTCACTTACTGCTTTAGCGGGTGCCAAGCAAATGTACATCCACCTGGGGAGGAAGGAACCATGTGGAAAAACCATCATGGAATAAAAGTAAATTTTCTATATAAAGAGAAGGTCAGTCTGGGTTCGAATGTGCAGGAGAGTGGAGAGAATACTTTCAGAGATTCTCTGCCTTCAAGCTGAGTAATAGCACAGTTTGCCCCAATTTTACTAAACATAGCCTTTTAAGTCCACTAGGCCTCTTCTACTATTTTATTAAGGAAATCAGTGCCATCTGATAAAAGCACCCCAAATTTCCCTTTTCTTTATCAACCTTATATGGTAGGTTAGGAACAAGTTCTCTGGGCATAGCAGACCTGAGTTTAAAGTGAAGCTTTCTCTGACTCTTACTAGCTGTGGGGCAATTCTTTGGTCTTTCCATTTATAAAAAGTCCTGCATTATAAAAAAAGAAAAATAATACTGGTTTGCAAGGTTGTTCTGAAGTTTTACTTACACCACGTGTGGAAAGCCCCTGATCTTGCTTTTAGCCTGAGATTAAAATGATACATAAAACTCTTGGTTCTTGGTCTGTATTTAATCATGTGGGCCAAATTATGTGTTTAAAAAAGCAGTTATTATAATAATTTGTTTTCTTTGCTAGAGATACAGAAAAGACTAAGAAAATCAGCAAATGATACTTGGTAGAAGTGCTCTGTCACTGTACTGTATGTCCAAAACTTAGATCTGACAAGAGATAAGCCCACCTCTAACAACTGAAGTCATCAAGATCTGGAACGTGGATTTATACACACCCCTCTTTGACAATGAATGCCACTCTAGTGTACATTGACGTATGAGCTACAATTTCAGCAAAACACTTAAAACTGAAACAAAATACTAACAGTACAGGTTATAATATGATAAAAATTGAAAATTAATTTAAAATATTTTAAATATAGCTTATTTGATCTGCCTTTTCCTTTTTAATATCTCGTTTTACTTTTTACACTATACAGTGATTACTAGTACAAGTGTGAATGTATATAATTTACAAATAAAGAGTTTTCTCTGCTGGGGCAATCTATCAGGTGTTTGGAGAGCAGGATCTATACTGACCCCAAGTGTTTGCCTCACTCTTTGGGTTGTGTCATGATCTGTCTTACATAGTTCTCCATTTCTGTGTGTCTGTGGTTTGAGCTCTTTGTATGTGTACAAGGCCTTACCTAACTTGGTTCCAGCCCTCCAGTATCTCTTCAGATCCTGGCAGGAAACAGATGAGCTTAGATAGGTTGAAGCCCTTACCCTTCCCGAGAGGAGGAGACTGTGGGGAGGGCCCTGAAAGGGACCAGCAGTGGGGGATGCAGCTGGTGCGAGGCCACCCGAACTAACCTTCCTCTCTCCTATCGCTGCTTCCTTTTGGCTGAATCCCCCCAGAGGGAAGATAGTGACGTGGTTCATACACATCAGCCTTCCATGTCACAGAATCGGATGAAGAAGGTTGTAGACTGGGCCTGCAGAAACAAATGGCAGATATCCAGACCAATCTGTTTCCGGATTTTTCCTTCATTCACTGACATTTTCATTTCTTCATTCAACAAATTTCTAGAAAGCACAGTGTTGGGGAACAATCTGGACACTAAGGATATGACAAGAAAAAGACAGTCATTGTCCCTACTCCCACATCTCATGTTATATTCTAGAGTGGCAAGCAGGCAATAAACAGATTAAAAAACTAATAACAGGTCACAGTGCATTTCATGTGACTTGTGCCGTGATAGGAATAGCAAGGGACGTACATCAGGGAAAATGGACCTGGATGACCTCCCTGAGCAGGTAAGACCTGAAGAGTGAGAAAGGGTTAGCCACACAAACACCTGGAAAAGAATCTTCCAGAAAGAAGAATCCATAAGTGCAGTGGCTCTAAAATAGGATCATGCCTACAATGATCCAAGGGACAAAAAGGAGCCAGCGTGGCTGGTGGTCATGAAGCAATAAGTGGACTTACGAAGGTGGGCAAAGAGCAGCTCGTGCCAGGCTCTGCCAGCTGAGCCAGGGCAGTTGGGCAATGACGCGTCATGAAGAGCACTCCCATACACTTTCTGAACTGCTCGCCCTGCCCTAGCGCTGCCAGCTGCTGAGTGTTGTGCCTCCGTGCCTTTGCCCATGCAGTTTCCCCTGCCTTAAAACTCACCCTTTTTCCTCATTCAATAGTTACTCATTCTTTGACACAGTTTCTAGGTCATTTCCTGTCTGAAGCCTCCCTGGGCCCCGCAGGCCTTCTTAGTCATTTCCCCTTCTGGGCTCCCTTAGCACTTTGTGCATCTCCTACAGCTTTGTCTCTGTTTGTTTACTGATCACCTCCGTCTCAAGACAGTGAAGTCTTTGAAGGCAAGGACTGTGCTGTGTTTCTTTGCCTCCCCACCCTACACCACCTCTCCCCTCCCACCCTGAGCCCTCTGAGAGCTGACACCTGTCTTAATCATGCTCATTTCTCCCCCTACTCTTCCCTCTACTCCTAGTTCCCCTGGCCAGGGTGCGCCACATTAATAACCCGCATGAAGGCACACTGAATGGACAAAATCACAGAAAATAAGACTTTACACGAACTCTGGCCTTCAACAACAAGAAAAGCTTGCCCGAAAGGCTATCATTGACTGGGCAATGTCTTAGGGCCTCCAGAACATAGAAAGTAAGGTGGCTGCTCAAATCCCCACAAACATTTAGAAGGGGTTTTTGTTTGTTTTTTTAATGTAGCAAAGACATTCAATTAAACATTTAATAAATTACTTAAACATTTATAACAAGTCATAGTTTAAAATAAGTTAGTGGAGGTGCATAAATAAGTTTGTCACAAATTTTCAAGCCTTGCCTTCAGGCAAGGCCAGTGTCTTTTTTAAAAAGTCAATTTTTGTGTCCATGCTGCCTAGCACATGGTAAATGCTTATTGAGTAAGTACATGAAAGAATACTGTCTGTCTAACTATATCCACATGGGTAGAGACGCTCAATCATGGTTGGCATATGTATTGGGCATCCATGTTGGCATAACAAATTATCCCAAAAGGTAGCTGCTTCAAACAACAAACATTTACCATATCACAGTTTTAAAGTTAGAAGTTTGATGTTTATCTAGAGTTTGAAAGTTGCCTTTAATCTAGATGAGGGTAATAATAGGTAATATTTATTGAGTGCTTACTTTATGCCAGCCTACTCTAACAGTTGCATGTATCCACTCATTTCATCTTCAGGACACTCTGAGACGTTTACTCATATTAACCTACTCTACAGATGCAAAGTGAGGTTACCTGACTCAACAAAGTTCACACAGCCTGGGGTTCAGACCCAGGTGGTCCAGCTCCACAGCCCAAACTCTCCAACTCGAATAGACTGCCATCAAGGATGGAAAAATAACAATAATTCATTCTTTAAGGATGAAGCAAATATGACGGGTGCTTCTCCCTCTCCTCACTGACATGTATAGGTCACTTCAACTTTCCAAGAGGGATGATGTGCCTGATGGCTGCCCATATTTGATGGTGAAATCAATAGCTATGGGTCTGAACTTAGTGAATTAGCTCAAAGGAGTTCCCATCCATAGTCTTGATAGTATTAGAATGTTTGGATCAAATTGTATCTCATGTAAAAGATAAAGGCTGTAGTCATCAATCTAAACATTATAGCCAGCACCATTGATAACACCAAAGCTCTCAACATAAAACACTGTTCTCTGAGACCAAAACACAACCAAAAGAGCTGACAAACAATGCTTTTAGGGTGCAGATCTCTTATAAGTGAGGTAAAAAGACTGTAGGTCTCTCTCTCTTTACTGTCTACCCTTCCACATCAAGGAAACAGGAAAATCTCCCGCTCCCTCACAGACATTTTGCACTACAGGGCACACAATGCATATATTTTCAATCAAATCAAACCAGTCAAAAAGTGGGGTGAGCAATGGGTCTTGAGCGAGGAGGGCTGAGTTCATGCCTCAAACTATCTGATTCATCACAGACGCAGCTCTTCACCATACTGTGTGCCAGCTTCCCCATTATAAGAGAAAAAAGTTGGATGAGAAATTCTCTAAGATCCTAACGAGCTCTAAAAATTGTTGATCCTTATCAATACAGGTCCCCACAAAATTAATACTTCTTTTATTCAGGTGATAGATACTATTATGCTTTCTAACAGTCTGTCTATTAACTGCTCATGATTAAAAATCTCACGAAACAGGTTTGAGAATTTATCATTTATCAAAGGCCAATGTCAGTGTTGAGAAAGAAGCAACATTCAAACAACTCGCCACCTGCAGAGAATTTCTCATTATTCCTTTCTGTCACGTGGGGCAGGGGGAGTCCGACAAATGGTGACAGGACGGATTGTCCTTCCCTCCCCCGTGCCCACCCAGCACTGGTCATGGACTAGGACCCTCGCTCGCAGGGCAGCGGTTCAGGAGCAGCCGCTACAGTGGGCTCTGGCCGAGGAAGGCATGTCCGACATTCTCTACTGTGCTCTCACAGACATGCGGAGTCAGATGTTTGTCTTTAAGCTGTCATGAGAATCGCAGAGATGGCGATGAAGTCTATTGAAGAAGTAGACAGTGAATAGAACTCTGCTGGCTCAAGAAGTAGGAAGGGCTAGAACGAGTCCAGGAATGGGGGAATTGTCATGGACAGTCCAAGTATGATGTGGCGGAAACATTGTACAGGTAGCTGGTCCCCCAGGTTACCAATTGTGTGATTCTAGGTAGGTCAGTCACCTGATCCCCTTTTATAAAATGAGAAGGTTGCACCAGATTAGTGGTTTTCATTTGAGTCCTCAGAGCAGAGATGTCTCGTGGAAAAACCGGATGGATGAGAGAGGTACAACCCCAGTGGGTCACGCTCCTGACTCTCTGCTCCATCTCCCGCACAATCATCTTGGCTTTTACCTGCTTTGTACTAGAGTTGGACTGAAGAGTTAATTTTTTCAAAGTTGTGCTACTGCTGTGAAGACTTTGAAACCATCTAAACTGGATGACCTCAAGTGTCTCCACCTCTCTCTCTCTCTCGGGTCTGCACGAATATCAACAAACAGACCTACATTTGCTATTTCGATTCATTTGCACACCCACAGCAAAACCTCAGGGTAAATTAAAGGTAATTCTTTTGAATCTGACTCCTTTTCCCCATTGTCCAGCAGAGGATTCTGCAGCCCCTTAACAAAAGTATCTAAATTATAAAAACCATCAATGTCTTCTCTTCACTAGAAAATGAGGTCATTGTGGCTTTTGGCCATAAAACTTGGGTGACTTGTTCTATCAACTTCCTCCATTCATTATTCCCCTTCTGCTTCTCCATGATGATAATTACTGTCATTATTATTCAGGGAGTCTGGTACTCTTGTAATCATGCATGATTTTTTCCACTTGACTGATAAGAAAAGTGACTGATGGGAAAAGTGAGATAGGGGTTTTTCTCAATAATACTAGTCAGTTCTCAAGATTTTGTGGTGCTTTAATCCAAATCTACTTTCTGCTTCTATCATGCTATTTTAAAGAGGGTCATTGAGGGATAATATCTCTTCAGATGGTATTTGGGCAGATCCCTGAATGAAATAAGGCAGCAAGTCATACCAAGGTGTGGTCAAGGAGCACTTCAGATGAGGAAATAGCAAATGCCAAGGTCCTGAGTCAGGGAAGAATTGTTGTCTTTGAAGAATACCAGTAAGTCTGTGTCCTTAAAGTCAAATGAATAAGAGAGAAAAAAATGGAAGGAAGTAAAGTCAAAGACATAGGTAGTTGTCTGACTAGGTAGTCCCTCAAGCCATGGTAAGGCTTGAATTATATTCTAAGAGCAGTGAAATGACATTGAAGCTACATAGGGAAGCAATAAGGTTCCATTTATGTTTTCAGTACATCATTCTAGCTCCTCTGTGGAGCATGTAATTCTGCAGGATAAAAGCAAAGTAGGAACAATGTTGCAGAAGCAGGGTAGTTACATACACTGGAGACCTGAACTAGGGTGAAAGCGGTCACATAATGAAGAATAATTAGATTTAGGTGAATTTTTAGGGTAATGCCAACAGTTACATTCATTTGTTGAATGAAAGGATTGAAAGATGAAGAGTAATAAAAAAAGAACCTCAGCATTTTGGCATGAGCAATGGTGATAGATCAGGGAGACTTAGGGAGAAGTGAGTTTGGAGGTAAAAAAATCAGGAATTTGGGTTTGTATGTAACAAGTTTGAGGTGCTTAAACATCCCAGTGGGGAGGTTGAATAGCCATATGGATACAAGTGTTTTGAGTTCAGATAATAAAACAACAAAGAAAAACTCATACAACCCTTACTGTATGCCACACATAGGTCTAAATGCTCTACATGCACCAGATCATTTGAAGGGCTAATAATGCTTAATTTCGGTTGTATCTAGGATGCATTCTGACTGCAGATATCAGAATACCTGAGATAGTTTAAGCAAAGAAGCTATCTATTGACTTCATATAACATTATATCTTCAAGTAATTGGTTTGAGGTAGGAATATCTTTGATGATCAAGTATCTAGACTTTTACTAATTTTCTATTCTACCATGCTAATCATGTCAACCTTTTTTCTTTAAATGTATTACCTGATGGCTGCATCAGCCTCAAGACACAAGAGCTTACACATTTGCATTGGAGACAGGATGAATGGACCACGCCCATTAAGTAGGGGGCTTTTCTTTATCAGAGAAGGAAATCTTCCCTAAGGGAGCTCTGATCAGATGGATGGCCCCTTATTTCTTATTGGAATGATGTTTTTTCATAGAAGTTAATGAAAGAAATTACCTCTTTTCATTTTTGTTCCCCTGCTTTTAATCAGGGATTTGCAGTTGATGTCTTATGGGTGGCAACTAAGAGGGAAAATTATGCATGGGGTTAAAACATAAAGAATTGAAAACACTCAAAAAAAGTAAAAGATGACAATTACAGTCCCTTACCAATCTTATGGGGTGTATGTATTTATGATTGGTGGATACGTGTGTATAGATATGCATGTTTGTATATGTTTATTATTATCATTTAGATACTAATTTTAATGCAATGTCTCAAAATTCTGGAAACTTGAAATTAGAATAAACCATAAGCAATAGCTCGAGATTCTTGTCACACAATTGATCTTTGCCAACTTCCCTGTTACAGGAGACTATTAAGAGCTGAAAAATCTATGAATAACTACTAAATTTGAAGGGACCTAGAATAAGTTTTGTAAGAGATGTATGAAAGTGGAATAACAGGAGAATTTTTGTTTCCCTGAGATAATCATTGTTAATTGTAATTTGTTTTAATTGCATGCCTCTCTTGCCTTTGAAATTAGGCATTTTAAAAATTAAAAATAGATTTTGTAAAATTTATCACCATACTGTAAATGTGACCCTTTTGCCTTAGCTGCTTTTGTATCCAGAGAGGGAAAGAGCTAAGTTAATGAGGAAATTTAAGGAGGAGGGAAACCTTCAAAGAAAAGTAATGAGCAGCAGTTCCTCTTGGACATGTTCCTAATATTTAATACAGGAAACCTTCAGTGTCTTTTAAGATTCACAGAAATTACCATGATACAGGCAATGTTTCTGAGTAACTCATCAATGATGGAACTTTCACATAGTAGGCAGAATGTAGGTTACTGATTTTTATTTCATCAGCATTGTATATAGCAAATTGATAATTTAGTATTTATGTTGCCATTTTAAGCATGCCATTCTTGGCATGATATTCTAGTCTGATAACCTTGCCAGAATCTAATGCAGAAATAACTGATCAAAGTCATACATTAGCAGAACAAGAACAAAACATCATCTTCTGACCCCATGGTAGGCACTGAGTTTGTAAAAGCCAGCTAATGACTTTTGCCTGCTCATTATTTATCTGAAAATGAGGTCATTTTGAAGAATGATATGGAGGATAAAGAGGCTATAAAAGAAGGGTGCTCATTATCTTGGTATTTAAGATCACATACCAAATAGCTATTAGATACTGGAAGTGGCAGTCTCTAGGACTCTGCTCTGGAAGAGGGTAGATTAACTATGGTAAATAAACTGAGCAAGCAGAGATATTAATTATCTCTTAGGAGAAAGGCTAGACCCTCTTTAGTACCTTCTGGAGCCTCCAGGGTTGTCTTGCTTTTCTGTGTCCTGAGAGAAGGAAGCTCTCTGAGAAACTTTACAAAGGACTAGTTGTTGATTATGCCTTCTGCTTAGAAATACCATCTTTGCTACTTCAGTGGGAAAAATACAACTCACCTTCAAAGACTAGGATCAATATCACCTATTATATATGCCTTTCCCTCCAAGTAGAATTATTGCTTCTTTCCCAATACTGTCATTTTAGCTGTCTGTATACATGGAAATTGTCCTGGAAGACGGGCAAACTGTGTGTTTACCAGGGACCTACTTGGTGGTTCTTGTTTCCATTTTGTTCAATGAATCCCATTAGACTGTCAGAAACTGCATGGCTTCTCAGCCTCTAACATGAAGCTTTCAAATAAACAAACTCCTGAAGAGAAAAAAAAAGGCGTGCTGAATGTTGCATCCACTTCTCTGTGCATCTCTCCTCTCTGAGATGTTGGCCTGTCAGGTCAGATGACTTTAGAGGGTACTGGTGATACCTTCAAGTAGATCCTTTTAAATATCATTCCCGTGTTTTCTAGCTGTCCTCAGAAGAATGGTTGATCTGCAGTAATCTAGCGTACCAGCACCATGAACATAAATTATGGCTTTTAGGTTTTATGGTAGCAAAGCAAAGCAAAAAACAGTGGTATATATAAATTTCTTTATCCTATCAACTTTCTTGAGTTAAAAAATATGTACAAGAAACCACATTCATTTAAAATATAAAATCGATGAGTATTGACAGATATGTACACCCATAAAATCACTATCACAATCACGATACATACCATTTTCATCAAGCTGAAAGAGCCTTCCTCTACCCTTGCAGTCAATTCTTCCTTCCACTCCCAGCTATAAGCAACCACTTACCCCATTTTTGTCACCATAGCTTAGTTTTCATTTATAATAAGCGACTCATATCATACTGCCATCTTTTGTACCTAGCATTTCTCTCAGCAAAATTATTTTGATATTTACCTATATTGTTGGGTGTATCTTTAGTTTATTCCTCCCTGTTGTTAAGTGTATTCCACTGAGTAGGTAACATTGACTTTTTCATTTTTGATTGACCAGAGGATGAATATTTCAGTTATTTCCTTTCTCGAGTATTGCAAATGAAAATATTATGAGCACTTATGTTTACATCTTTGTATGTACATCTGGTTGTATTGCCTTGTGTAGTATCTGGGAGTGAAATGGCCGAGTCATACGGCCAGCATAGTACTTACTTTATGACAAACTATTTGTCAGTTTGTATCATTTTACATTCCCACCAGCAGTTTATGAGACTGTAAGTTGCTGCACATTACAACCAACACTTGCTCTTGTTGGTCTTTTTAATTTTATCTGTTTTTATGGGTAACTCATTGTATTTTAGTTTGCATTTTTTTTCAAGCTGATATCAAAGTGTTACAGTGCCATTTTTTGAAAATACATCTTTTTCCCCATTGAATTGGCTTGACATATTTGTTGAAAATCAGTTCACCATATATCATTATCTTTCACTGATCTATACATCTATCCTTAGGCCAATACTACATTGTTTTGATTATTACAGTGTTACTGTAATTTTCAAAGTCTTGTATTAAATCTTCTAGACTTTCTTTTGTTTAACATTGCTTTCATTATTCTGGGTCACTTGCATGTCTATTCATTTTTAAATCAACCTGTCAATTTCTATAAAAGAACTTTCTAGACTTTTTTGATATTGCATTGAATTTATAGATCACTTTGGAAAGATTTTACATCTTAATATTGATTCTTCTAATCCATGAATGTATAAAATCTCTCTATTTAGGATATTGATTTTTCTCATTCTCTGTAATATAGAGTATAATGGTGTTGCACAAATCTTAAGTTTTCTTTACACATTTTATGATTTGGGGGTGAATGCAAATTGAATTTTTTTTAATTTCATTTTTCATGTGTTTGCTGCAGGTATGTAAAATGAAGTTGATTTTCTACATTAACCTTATATATTAAGGAAATTAAGAGAAAAATCATTATTTTTGTATTGAACCATGTGTTTATATTAATCTTTATGTATTGCCAAAGATTTGAGTTTTCCTCTGATGTCAATTCTCTTACAACCTGAAGAATTTTGCATTTTCTATACTTCTACTTTCACTGAAAAATCTCTAGCTTTTAAACTCTGTTCTATTTTTACTTAATAAAGAATTCTTAATACTACACAAAATTAGTTTTTTTCTTTATAAACTTTAAATGTGTTGCCTGTCCTTAATGGTTTATGATGTTATATCCACCATAATTTGAATCAATTCACCTGTATGTGAAGTGTTTTTATTCCTGGGTGCTTTCAAGATGTTCCCCATATCTTTGGCTTTCAGCAGTTCGACTGTGATGATGTACCTAGATGTGATTCTTTTATTTTGTTTGGGGCTTGCTGATCTTTTCTGAATCTAAAAATATATGTCTTTCAACAAACTTGGGACGTTTTAGGTAACTATTTCTTCAAAACATTTCTGCCCCAAACTAGCTCCTTTTTTCTGGGACTCTAATTACCTATGTGTTAGACCTTTTGAAATTACCCACAGGTCTCTAAGGCCCCATTTATGTTTTTTTACAATCTTTTTTCTCTCTTCTACAAATGGGATGATTTCTATTGGGTCTATATTCAGGTTCATTTAGGTTCTTTTGTTATCTCCATTTTGCTACTTAATATTTTCCAAGAAATTTATATTTCAGATCTGTTATTTTTCAATTCTAGTATTTTTGCTTTGTTCCTTTTTATATTTTTCTGTTTTGATGCTGAGACTTCTCTTTTATTTCTTGCAAGTATGTTTTTATTGATCTCACTGAGCATAGTTATAACTGTATTAAGAGTTCATGTCTGATAATTAACAAAATTTGGTCATCTTAGGGTTGACATCTGATGTTCTTTTTCAAAATGGGTCATTGTTTCTGGTTCTTTGTATGTGAAATGATTTTGGATTGGATTTGGGACATTATGAGGGTGTGTAAATTTTGCTATCGTGCTTTAAATAGTGTTGGTGCTTTTGTTTAGCAGAAAATTAACAAAGACTCAAAGTCAGTAGCGCCAGTGGCTCAGATTATAGTTTAGCTCTTTAAACTTTTAAATCCTAATTGCTTTCAGCTTGCCCATACATGAATACAAATGTCAGCAATTCAGGTTTTAGGAATTTGTTTTCACTGGACTTTTACTCTCCAGAAATCCTGGGGTTTTGGGGTTCTCTCCCCTTATTTGGCTGCCAAAAAGATGCTGGTTTTTTTTTCCTATCGTGTTTTAGCCACCCCGTGCCCAGTATCGCTGCTGTGATTGCTTTCTGTGTAGAGCAGCTAAAAAAGAATGTTCTCACTGGTCACATGCTTCAAGTTTCAATTCCCCTTCAAAAGATGCTTGTGCAGCTTCCATCTCCAGTGCCCTCAGGTAGTTGTTTTTTGAGGGCCACTCAGTCTTATTGGTGGGAAGATCAATTTATTAGAAGCTTACTCCTCTATGCTGGAAGCAGAATCCTGCTATACATTTCATGATAAAGTCACAAGAGCTCCATTTTGTACAAATTTTCAGCTCTTTTCCAATCAAATGTCCTTTATAAACTGTTATTCCAATAAAATAATGAAGCTGGGAAAATTATTTTATGTGCATGCAAACTGTACCATAGTTAAAGTATTTCCTGCCCTCCCTTTTGCTCTGAACCATTACCTATGGGAAGATTATCAACATCAGTCTTAGCCAATGACACATGGGAAGAAATTATTTGGAGGACTTTCCAACAAAAAATTAGAGCTATTTCATAACACTACCGCTTTTCTTGCTGCAATAGAACAATTATATCCCACCCTGAATTGCACGTGAACGTGAGTGTGAAATAAATCTTTGTTACTTTAAGCCTAAGATTTTGGAGTCATCTGTTACCATAACCTAACAGCCTAAGTTAACTGATACACACAAGCTGCATAATGTAGCCTATAACAGATAGCATATATGAATATAAGGCTGAAAAAAAGAAAATGAACATAAAGTCCCTCATTGTATATATTAATAACACAAATCTCAATAATAACAAAAAACACTGGTTTTACTAAATAAGTTCATGTTTCTTCAGATGAAGAGGCATAAAATAGTGGGCAAAACTCTTAAGCATGAGACAAGCCAAATTTGGTCCCTTGTTTAGGCACTAACTCATGGTATTACCCTTAAAAGACACCTGTTTACTTTTTGATGTCCCTATTTGTATAATTTTGCTACTTGCATAACCTCTGTGGATCTGCTAGCTCTAACAAATTTAAGATTTGATGACTAATAGTAAACAAAGCTCACAGTCACTACTACAGAGTTTCTCTGCAGTGCGCTACTCAGAATAGTAAGTACTATGAGGGCTCTATCACAGCAGAAGAGAATTGTCTATGAAAAAAATAATCTGGCATTCTAACTTCCATACAAAGACTTTCATTTCTGCTTAAAAATGCTGTGATACTCTTGCTCTTTTCCTCTGCCACAAGAATTGTGACTATTTGTGATGTGAAACAGTCATTAGTTTCAAAATATATACACTCAGACAAGGATGAGAAAACTGCTCAGTTCCCAAGGAGGTCATGTTCTTCCAGACAAAGCTGATCCAAGGCAAACACTGAGGTGATTTTTCCCTACAGGCTGTTTCCTGGAATGAAAATGCCTATGGATTAGAGACAAGCAAAGCCATACTGATCATCAGCCTACATATAACATGAATAAGAAAGCTTATTATTATAAACCACTGAGGTTTTGGTGCTGTTTGTTACACAGCAGAGCTGACAGTTACACAAAAAGTGGTACCAGAAATGGGTGCTGCCTTAACAAAATATCCTAAGCTATGTTATTAGAAATGTGTAACTGGTAGGTGATGAAACTTCTTTTGGTAGATGGAAAAAAGGTCAATAGATATCAGCAGTGGTAAATATTTGGGAAGGTATTGAGAAGTTGGAAGGCTTAGAATGTGCCTAAAAACTTGTGGATTTAAGAGAATAAATTTTGTGGTACCAAATTTCACTACAATTTTTGTTCATTAGCTGCACTAGGCAAGTAATATGAGACAAGTACTACTATATGTGCTTAGAAAGAATTGGCCCATTTCTAAGCAGCAATATGAAGAAAAAAAGAATCCAGAAATTCTCAGTCTTACAGGGCTGAATTTGTAACTCCTGCTCATGAAACATATACTTTTAGTTAGACATAAAAGGCTCAGGAAGAAAACTTAAAAGGTATCCCAGAGAAACCTCTGGTGTACAGAGATACAGTATTGAAGAAGTATTGTGGGTGTGGATAATAGCACAAGCAGGTGACTAAAATCAAGCATGAATTAAAACTTATTGGGATGATTTGTGATGTGAAACAATCATTGGTTTTCAAAATCTCTATATGCATATAGTAGGCTGAGAAAACTGCTCAGTTTCCAAGGAGGTCGTGTTATACATGGTTTTCTTCAAATTTAGACAAGGAGGGCAATGGAAAACGAAGGAACTATCAAGGGCAGAATAAGAACTCATGGAGAATAATGAACTGTGGAGTCGGTTATAGGAAGTGAAATAAGGACCCAATCAAGTCCTTCAGGGAAATACATTTAATATTTGCCTGATGGAATTTCAAAATTTCTGAAGCCTGGTGGCTTTTGGGTGCTTTCTCTTCTCCCCTTTGCAAAATGGGGTGTGTATTAGTGTGTGGCAGATTAGAAATTTTACCTTTTTAATTTTCAGGTCTCGAGACCAAGGAGAGCTATATCTAGATCTGACTTAAAGACTGTCATGAGATCCAGGACTTTAAGGCTGAGAACATAATGGGATGAGATTTTAAGGTGTCTTCTTTGGGGAAACAAATAGAATATTTTGTGTGCAGAAATATTTGTGATCAAGAGATAAGTCTTTGATTGATCACATTGTTTTTCACCCTCATTAACTTATCTGGAAGTGGATTATACTTATACTTGCTCACCAATTGCTGTGTTAATTCCCAATACCTCTTGTGGAAGAAGTTTATATTCCCAACACACTGAGATTTCATCAATTGTTTATGAGCAAATATGATGTACTGTATTACCTGTATTACCTCATCAGAAGCTCTTGGAGGCATCCCAGGTTCCTGCCCTTCCTTTTGCTGTTTGGTCTCCTGTCATGGGGATATACGTGGCCCACTTGAGAGATAAACCTGCAGCCTGGATCCCAGGATAAGAAAACCTGGAGGGGATAGATGAAGTATATCCACAGACTGAGCGAAGCCACAGATGAACCACAGCCCACATGCCAGTGGAAATATAAATAAACATTTGGTTTTGCAAAAGCTGTAAAAAGAAAATGCTCCCACCAGAAAACCACTACATCACCCCTTGTATTTCAATAGAAAGCAAGATTTTTTTAAAGAAAGGGAGTTTGTGCTATTTGAAAAACATATGCACATACTTATAATTGGTAATACAATTCAGGATACATGTCAGGTTAGATTCTCTGTAGAAGCAGAAAACAGGATTCTACCTGTCAATCTTGTATTCAGTACTGCAAGAAGAACTTTTTGCAAATTAGTCTTCCTGGGCTTCAAAGTCTTCATCTATCAAACAGAAATATATACCCCGTCCAATGATCTTTGAGGATTTTTTGAAAATCCAAAGACATAAGAAGTGCCAAAGACTTCTTTTAAGACTTTTTCTAAGACTTACATTAATATGCAAATTTTATTGTATGAAATTGAAAATATACACTCTTAAATAACACTGATACAAGGGAAGGCTATTCTGTCTTTGAAAATGAAACCATTTTCATTTAATGTAGACAATGTGTTTGTTGCACACATGTTCAAATATACAATTTCCGCAAGATGATCACAGAGAAAAACATGTATTTGCCATCCTGAGGTTCTGTGTACTCTTTAGCACAGGACTTCAAGAGAGAGCAATTAAATGTAAGCAATAAATCTGTGGATATTGAGCATCTTTAAATATAGTAGAAATTCCTATTCTTGCAAAGATTGCTAAAATTGTTCAGTGATTCTGGAGACCAACATTGTAGTTTTCTTCATTTTCTGAATATGAGTTTTGCTTTTTTGGAGAAAAAATATTGTAATAGAGGTAAATAAGTTATTCTTAAATCCTTTACCAGCAACACTTTATAAGCAATTACAATTAAAACAGACTATTTTATTAAAGTCTTCATTGTATTACATCATGTGCGAGAGGATGACTCATTGGAAGTGATGAGAAGTGAATCTCAATATGAGCTGAGTACAGAGCCAATGTAGGCATTTACATGCATTGGCATTGAGGTTTTGATAGTAGGTTTGCAAATCTGGATGCATATTGGCCTACTATATATTTTTGTGATAAGAAAATAGGAACTATGGTGGTGTTTTTCTCATCAGGTAATAATTTCCTTAACTGTAAGTTATTAGTACAACTCATCTAAACTGTTTATCAAATGACTGGTATGTCAGGTGTTCTGCTAGCTGCTGGGGTATCTCAAAGGATTCAATTTCTTGTCAAGGAAAAATTACCATGCTTCTGTTGATCTTAAAGTCTCATGGTGGATGACAGATATTAATTTTAAAAATCACATTAATGCATATGATTAGATATGCAATAAGACAATGAAGAAGTACAAGGTGCTTTGGAAACATATAACAGAGTATCTGGTCTGATATGTGGATGAACTTGAGATTTTTCCCTGAGGCAATGATATGTGAAATAAGACTTGGAAGATGTATAGAAGTTAAGCTGGTAAAGAATGGAGGAAAGAAATGAACTTCTCAACAGAAACAATAGCACATGTGGAAAGCTGGAGATGGTAAAGGACTCAGTGTCTGCAGGAGAGCTGGTGAGACTGGAACAGGGAACAAGAAGAGTAGGTTGAAATGAGAGTGGAGAGTTAGGCAGGGCTAGCTCTTGCAGCGCCTTTAGGTGAGGTGGAGAATTTAGATTGTATTGTATTTCATTTCCAAGTGCAATGAGGAACAGGTATAAATGTTGGGAAATGTTTCAGACAAAGAAAATGATCTGGGCAAAGTCCCAGGGGTGTGACAAAGCATGGCCTGGATGTGCAGCCTCACAATGCATGAAACTGGAGGGAGAGGAGTTATATGGGTAAAGATGAGTGTAGGTGTTAAGTGGGACCACATCATGTAGGGTTTTGTAATCCATTTTAGGGAGGTCCAGGCTTTAATAATAGACAATGGGAAGACTATGGAGAATTCAAGCATGTTCTGTCATGCTAATGACCTCATCTTTCATTCATTTTAATGTCACTTGTTGCAATGTGGACTGTGCATGATAGGAAGACGAGAGCTGAGGGAAGGAGGCTAAACAAGTTAGTAGAATGACGTAAGAATCTAGACACCATTTTAAAAAGGTATCATAGTTATTGAGCATTGTTACTTGAAGTGTAGAAACACTTGGGGGGTAGATAACCTTCTAATAGGTATAGAGGCTTTATTAAAGTATTATATTTGAACTGATTTCAAATATATTTGAAGGTATGTCATATTTGCTTTGAAGGCAAATCTAGTGTTGATGAGAAGTCTAATTCAAATTATATATTTTTAACTTTTAAGAAGGCATTCTTGTTCACTGATTAATTCCATTGTACCTGTCAAAGCAATTCTATGTTCCTAATGTCTTCTTTAAACTTGTAGGAGCTGTTGGAATTCTGGTATCTTCTAATCTCAGCACATTATGAATTTATTTCTTTTTGTATTTTGTTGCTGTCATATTAGCAGGTTTCTGAATTCTAAAGGAACAAGTTGATTTCTGCATTGAAATGTTGCTGCATTGGGCCATTAGAACTTGAGCTAGTATCATACCTAAATTATTTGATTTCCAAGTTTTTAATATCGTGCAGAGTAAATCACAGTTTAATTTTTTATTAAAAAGGAAATTATTATAAGAAATGACCTACAAAATGCTAGAGCAGAAAATACCCAGAAGATATCAAGTCCATATAATCTAAATGAAAATTTGAAGGAAAGGAATGAAAATAAATTATTCAAGAAAACATGTGATTACCACATTGAACCTTTTAATCCAACTTTACCTTCTACCACACTGCAGAGATTGAACTAAATTTTAAAAGTATTGGCTTGTCCTTGATTAGGTAAGTTCATTAATGATAAGTGTAGGATACTTGAACTCACCTAATTTCATGTGTTTCTTGAAATTATTTTCTAGACCTCAGAATCTATATTCCCAATTCAGAAAGGATGATTTTGGAATAGTAATATTCAGGCAACATTATCATGGGACCAATGAACTAACCATCTGGCTTGGGGAAGTGCACCTAAGCGGTATCATTTCAGTGTCTCTTGGAAAGTCTTGGGTTGGTGGGAGGGGTGGATAAAATGTAGGGGTGGGTTCTCTTTTACTTTTTAGTATGGAAGAGAACCATTTCTTTTGCAAATGTTTTTACAAGCTGTAAACAGTTATTCACTCCCTAAGCAAATAAAGCAGTAAGTTTCAGTTGAAGGGTGAGGAAGGAAGCAAGAGGGTATGAGGAACACAAGGAATGTAGCATGGGAGAAGCTCCGTCTGTGCAAGGATAAGTTGAAAAGTGTGACATTTCCCACTTCCTGTTGTCTATGTCTCTTCAATATTGGAACAAGCCATAAATGTACACACACACACACACACACACACATATATTTAAATGGACTTTGTAGCTGGTCCATTCACACATCTTTTTACTCTAGTCCTGATTTCTTTTCCATTACCAAGGAGCAGACTGCCACCCTAGCAACCGAAGTGTCAGATCTCATATGCAAACACCTGCAGTCTTCAAGATCACACATTCCTTGTAGATAATAATGTGATCAGAAAAGCTGACTTCTCCAAGTATGTTTCTAAGGGAAGTATACACTTGAGGGGGCAGAATAAAACAACCAAAGGTTGTAGGTAAGGAAAATTTAACCTTTATGAGTTAATTGGGAGCTAATACATGCTTATTTGCCGAGTTTTTATTATACATCTTATTGATATAAATATGTGCCTATATATATGTGTATGTCCCAATTCTTATATACACAGTAGCATATTTTGCAAATTTTCTCTACCTTTCTTTCTTCACTCAAGATATCCTAGAGATCATGTCATAGAAGTATATAAAGATATCCTTCATTACTTTTTAAAACAGGAATGCATGATTTTTTAAAGGCTTCCTTCAAGCTCTGAGATTTTATTTAGGATCATGGGAAAAAACTGCCTCTATTATTGTTTGTGCTGTATCTTTTCCCTCTAAACTTATTTTTACAGTTAACCGCTTTATTCAGCATTTTCTTGCAAAGAACACATAAAAAAAATAGGAAGTGGGAGGCCTGGCTCATGAAACCTACATTTCCTCCTTTTGTCATCAGGACATAATGCTCTGGAGAATGCTTTTGTTTTTATTTTAGCCAATTATTTAAAGGTCAAAATATATGTCTTGTCTTCTGTTGCACAAATCTCAGTTCAGTTGCTCAGTCTTTGCTTCCCTGAACTGGGAGTCCCCTGCCTGTGCCATCCCGGCGTCAGACCGAGAACAGGGCAGGGGGGCAGGGATTGATACCCAGGATTGGAGTCTCCGCTTTTCTAGGTCTGGGGAAAACCCAGTCACCTCTGGGACGTTCCTTTCATTCTCTTGCCCACAGGTATTCCTTTTGCTGGTCCCCTGGCTAGGAAGTCGTCAAGATTCTGTCTGAGTTTTGCTCTGGTGCCACCAAACAGCTCCATGCCTAGGACTGAAACTCTGGGCAAAGCCATGAGAGGGAAACAAAAAGTAAAACAAAACAGGGAACTACCCCTCATGCTGCCACTTCTTCACATTTTGTCCTGATTCTATAGTCAGCCTGTTTTGGTTTGTTTTTTCCACATCTTTAAGTAGTTAATTTTGTATTTTTTCCAGAGTTTTTAGCTGTATTTGGCATGAGAGGTGGGCTGTAGGGCACTTACTCTGCCTTGGTGGAACTAGAACTCCTAGAAGTTTAAATTCCTTGATTGAGACAGTTTCATAAACAGAAGTGACTAGAAGACTTTTAAAAAGTTTTCTCAGTGTAACCAGAATGATCACAGAATGATCATAGGAAATTGGACGGGGGGGAATATTAGCCCCCTATGTATTTTAGAAACTGTGTACTTAAATTATAGAAATTAATAATCTAATATTAGAAGTTATTTATGTAAAATATATATGCAACCATAGTATAAAAACCATAGACCACAAACCCACCTCAATATAGTTTGCTCAGATGAACCTGGATATACTGAAAGTCCTGAGTGTATAATGATCAGAAAACAGATGTGATGATTAATAGCATATTAAATATAAAGGGACTGGAAATAAAACACCCTAGTCAGTTCAAACATACCCCCCATACTGAAAGTCAAGGAGCTGGTGGTGTTTTGAATTGCGGGAATGATCTGAATTAAGCAGCTGCTCCCAAAGGGCAGAGCTATGTAAGCTAAGGGGGAGCAGTAGCAACATTTTACTTAATGCTGTTGAATCACTCTCCTGAGTAATGCTGACTAGTCCAGCAAACGCTAATGGAAAAAATGTTACTGAGAATAAGAGGAAGGAGAAGAGCTTTTAATATACATACATGTGGTAAAACTATGTAAAAATCATACAGGAGATTAATAAGCTTAAAACAACCCGATAAGTGCACCATTCAGTATTGTGGTCGCACTCATGGGTGAGGAGGGGAAATGGGGTCAGGAAGGACACGAAGGAAATTCAAAGGCAGTTTAGTTTTCTTTGATGTGTACCAGTTTTCATTATATTGTCATTCTTCATATCTCAGGTATATTGTTTAAATATTATTTTGTACCTATGACTATTTAATAAGAAATAATTTGAAATAAAAGGGACTTAAGAGGTGAAAAGGAATTTCACAGAAGAGAAAATAAATGAACAATAAATATAAAGAAAATACATTTAATCTCATTGGTAATTGAAGCAATGCAAAGTAAAACCTTAAGAAACCATTTAAATCAGTTATGGTAACAAAAATTGAGTAGCTGGGTTTTATCTTGAATTTTGAGGATGTAATACAACAGGAATAATCACCCACTATAGGTGGGAATGTAAATAGATACAAATGCCTTAGATGGTAATTTTGTAGAATACTTAACATGTGCCAAATTTTGCCACAAGGATTTCCCTCCTAGGAGAAAAATCTAGAAAGTTTTCCTCTTGTATATCTAGAGACAAGGAGACTTGGACAGCAATGCTCATAATGACATTGTTTGGAACAAATGAAATACTTGATATAACCGAATGGTTTATTATCATCAAAATAGATATCACTGTAATGTATTTATGCAGTAAAACTCTAAACAGAAAATATTAATGAACTACATCTATAGATATCACAACTGAAAAATCTTAACATGAGTTCAAACAAAAGATTCAAGTCATATAGACACATATCTAGGGATGATCCCACAAATTTAAATTTCAAAGAGATAAAACTATAAACACACTCATAGTCTTAGGGATATAGCCATAGATGTAAAGCTATAAAGAAGACCAAGTAAATAATTAACAAAAATTTCAGAATTATGATTGACTTTGGGTGGGAAGCAAGGGGATGTAATCAAAAAAGCTTTATAGTGGGCCTCTGAGTCAATATTTCATAACCTGGGTGGCACATAAAAAGCTGTTTATTTTGTTATTGCCACCTGTTTCTGGCACTTGGGTTTATTTCCTTGTCTTGCAAATGAGTTTCAGCCCCTTGCAAGTTCACTATAGATTCACTGTGGCCAAAGAAATTTACAGCAAAGGGTTCTTGGGGTGAAAAGGTTATACCCAACTTTATTTCGAGGTGGCAGGTCAGTCCCTAGGCGCTGCCACCACTCCAGCCTCCACTCCGCTCTCCTACAGCCTTCCAGCCCCACCACCCAGTCTCTGGCAGAGCACTAGGTGGAACTCTTTGTATTAACACAATAATGGCTTATTGCCTAAAGGTGTGGAAGCGGTAGCATAGCAACAGGCCGGTTACATTTAAGTTCAGTGAGGATCCTGGCCATAGGAACCCCAACTTCCCCACACTCCACCCCTCCAGGATTCTTGCCTTACAATCTACACGTTTTCCATCTTCCGCAATGGTCCCTGTGCGAGAAAGCTGGAGCACTGTAACCAGATTCCACAACAGCAGCAGAGGATAACGACAACTTAGAGATAATTAAAATTAAGATACAGGTAACAAAAATTATAATAATCCTCAAGCCAAAGGAGGTTCCTAATAACAAAAATTATAATAATCCTTAAGCCAGAGGAGGTTCTTAATAACAAAGACTTTAGGGGCAATAAGACACATGTTTTAATGCCACCAACATAGGCAAATCTTGTCCATCAGGTAGGATGCATGCAAGAGAGTGGTCCTGTGATAGGACTGTAGCAGGAAGGGGGTCCCTTCCAGGTCTAGTATACCATACTTTTACTCCTCTCCCCGTGGGGGTTACTGAAGGGTCGATATATAGTGCTACTGGAGGTGCATGCACTGGCCATAATGATAAAACAAAACTCCCTGGTAAGATGCTCCTACATTCTGGCCGTTCAGGATATACTACTGTGACCTTTGGTGGCCACTCTGCTGTCATTCCAGGAATACACAGGAGGCCAGCTTCCAGGCCTTGTCCCCAAGGTGCCAGGAGAGCCAGCCATCGTTGGTCCATATGTCAAAAGGCCCAAGGCCATCTCCACTCAATGGAGTCTCCAGGGTTCAGTGCAGTTGGTGCTGGCAGCAAGATGTTATTCTAGTGGCCGAACCTCGGCTTCAGTGATTCTTCCTTGGTTTGCAATTGCAGTTGTATAGGGGGAGGCAGCCATATGTGTTAACATGTCTACGGGGCTTAGGGCTCCCTTTCGGGGTCTCTCCTTCAAACGTTGTAGCAAGGTCCATAAGCGGGCTGACCATCCCGCAGACTATTGGTATCTGACTTTAGTCCAGATTTTAACAAGCCATTGTGCCTCTCTATCATGCCTGCTGCAGTAGGATCGTACGGCACATGAAACTTCCACTTAATTCCCAGCTGTCGCACCCATTCTTGCAATGTACGTCCAGTAGAATGGATGCCCTGATCACTCTCAATTACCTGTGGTCAGCCATAGGCAGCAAAGAGATGCTCCAGGCCTCTTTTGGTCATCTGCTGGTCTGCACAATGGGTAGAAAAAGCAACCAGAAGCCCAGTAGTTGTGTCCACACAGGTCATTGCATACTGATATCCTTCTAACACAGGTAGAGGTCCAATATAGTCTATCTGCCACCTGATGAGGGGTATAGGTCCCATGTTGCTGTGGAACTCGGTGTAAGTCCCTCTTGGAGCACATGACATACTACTGCCGGGCTCTACTAACTTCTTTGAAAGTCAAAGGCAAGCCCCACCGACGGGCTACAGCCCACATTGTCTTTTGCCCCACATGCAACAAACACTGATGTAGCCATTGGGCTACATCAGAGGCAGGCTTGCCTTCTACCCAACGTATCTGGGCCAATTTATCTGCTTCAT
The DNA here is from genome assembly GCA_032199065.1 of Smutsia gigantea. NCBI lineage: Eukaryota > Metazoa > Chordata > Mammalia > Pholidota > Manidae > Smutsia > Smutsia gigantea. The sequence goes on along the minus strand of JAVSCE010012017.1, from coordinate 200,495 downwards.
CATTTCCTGGGGATGCCAGTGGCAAATGACCTGTCACATGGTATACTGTAATCATTCTAGTCTGACCACAGGCCCGTAAGTCTTGCCACAGTTCTTGCCCCCAAAGGGGTTGGTGACCAACCAGCCAGTTGGCATGGTACCAGGTTGGTAGCCACAGGGTCAAGTCCCGATAGACAGCCCAGCCATCAGTGCAGACAACTATAGGGGAGGGATCCTGGCTGATCACAAGCCACACGGCCCGCAACTCTGCCCATTGGCTGCTCTTCCCCTCACCATCTTCCATCCATATTGTCTCAGTCTTAGGATGGAAAGCTATGGCCCTCCATTTTGGGGGCTGCCCACGGCTGGAGCCATCTGTGTATCATGCATCTTCGGATATAGGGGCTCTACCCTCCCAGTAGGGACTCTCTGCCACTAATGGTTCAAAAGCAAGTTCTTCCTGCTTTTCACTAGTGTATGTCACTGGCCCCAACACACGTTGGAGTTCTTCACTCAAGGGGCTACTAGAAAGGGCACAACACTGCAGTAGGTAAGCACCCCACTTGGCTAGTGTGGGTGTTTGTGCCACGCCACTCCTTGGCGTTTGGGTCTAGTCTCATACCCACCCCAAAATGGGATAGGTGCTTATTACCTTTATCGGGGCCATTCCAGTGATGGGCTCTGTAGCCAGCAAGGTGTGATAAATGGCAGCCAGTTGTTTTTCTATCAAAGTGTATCATACCTCTGCCCCATTCCAGAGTTGTGACCAGAATCCAATGGGTTGGCGAGTTCATTCAAGCCGCTGCCAGAGACCCCAGCCATAACCATCTTCAGTGACATGAACGTCCAGCTCACAGGGCCTTGATGGGTCTATCACACTCAAGGCCTGCAAGGCCTTGACTGCCCGTTTTGCTGTAGTAAAGGCAGATGCACATGTCTCATCCCAGTCCCATCTGACACCCTTTCATACCAACTGGTATAAGGGCTTCAGAATTTGTGCCAAGTGTGGGATAAACACTCTCCAGTAGCCTAGAAGACCCAGAAACTCCTGTAGCAATGCTACAGTTGTGGGGGTAGGAAAGGCCTGGACTTTATCTATAACTGCTTCTGATATCACTTTGGTCTTACCCGACCAGACGACCCCCAAGAATTTGACAGACAAACCAGGTCCCTGAACCTTGGTGCTGTTCACAGCCCATCCTTTCTTCTGTAAATGTTGCGGCAGTCTAGGTGCTGCACCTTCTAGATCTGAAAGAGAATCAGATGTGAGCATGACATCATCAATATAATGGTACAGCCGTACCATTGGTGGTTTCTCCCATGTAGCCAAGTCCTGGGCTACAAGTCCATGACAGATGGTGGGGCTGTGGAGGTACCCTTGTGGGAGGACGGTGAAAGTCCATTGCCATCCTTCCCACATGAAGGCAAACTGTTCCTGACTTTCCTGCTCAATGTCAATGGAAAAGAAGACATTAGCAAGATCTACCACATAATGATATGTTCCTAGTTCATGGCTGAGGGTATCCATCAAGCCTGCAATAGAGGGGACAGCAGCATGCATAGGGGGTATGACCTTATTCAGTTCTCTGTAATCCACAGTCATACACCAGGAGCCATCGGGCTTTTTTACTGGCCACACTGGGGAACTGAACGGACTATGGGTGGGCTTTATAATACCCACCTTTTCCAGCTCCTGGAGAGTTTCTCCAATCTCTTTATGCCTCCCAGGCAGTTTGTACTGTTTGGTATTAGTCACCCACCGAGGCACAGGCAAAGCTATGGGCGGGTGCCTAGCATGTCCCCTCAGAACTGCCTTCACTACACGTACTCTCAGTCTGAACTCACCTGCAGTGGTCTGCAACCATAGACCCTGCAGGATATCAATCCCCAAAATATACTCAGGGATAGGAGATATATACACAGTATACTCTTTTGGGGGTAGACGCCCTATTCCCAAAGGGATTTGGGCTTTTTTTACTCTGTTAGCCTACCCCTGTATCCATCTATGATAGTCGGGGTCGCGAGGAACCTCTCAGGGTTACAATGAATCAGTGAACATTCAGCCCCAGTGTCCACCAGAGCCAGGACACGTTGTATGTTCACTGGGGACCAATGGATAGCTATTTCAACATGTGGTCTCTGGTCCCCCCCCCGGTCCCTCAGAGCAGATACCTTGACCTTCCCCTCAGTCAAACCATGTTCCCCAATCATTTTCCTGTGTGGGCTTGAGTGAGGTTGGCTCGCTTTCCAGCAGGAAGTCTTGCAAACACGCAGGCCGGACTTGTGGCTCTGTCTCTGATCTCTACCTCTTTGGTCTTAATGGCTGGAACTGCTGCTCTGGTTTCAGCTGTTGCCATAGCTCTAGTAAGATCCTATTTGACTTCCCATCTAATTTCTTTCCATCTGCTCCGGCCCATATTAAATCAACACACATCTGGGTCCTCATAACCTTCATGGGGCCCTGTAAATTCTTCCTGTGTGCAACAGGTCTTACTTCTTTCCGAATTCTCGTGGCTTCAGCCTCTCCTAAGTCTGCTACTGTACGTGTCACCTCGCTTATGGGATGCCCTAAGTGACGGGAAAGAATGGCCACTAGAGACCCAAAGAGGGATGTAGGAGCCATTTGAAGTACAATATTCCTCATCCCAGTAGTGAAAATCTCTTCATCTGGGCCATGATTCTCTGGACTATAGATGGCATTTCTCATGCCTAGCTCTCATAGCACCTGTTGGAGTTCAGCATATGTCTGCCATCTAACAGGAGAGGATGGTAGATCACCCAGATTGGGCCACACAGCACGAAGTGCAGAGTGTGACTCCCTGGGGTCTGATGTGCATTTTGTAATTGCTGCCTCAAGGCAGGCTGCACTGTCAGGGAAGACAACTTTCCCCTCTCTGACCCCGACAAAACAATTCCATCCACCCCTAAGTCCCACAGATGCAGGAGCCAAGCTGATATTGTCTCCAAGGGCTTCTGCCTAAAGCAGGAGCTCAAATCCACCAGCCCAGCCTGAGTATAGGGTCGGACCATAGAGTGTTCCATGACCTGGGGAGGGGGCTGCTCCTCTCCTTGGGGAACCTTCAGCTGCTGGGTCTTTATTTTCTTTACCACCACTGGGCGTGCTTTCAATACAGGAGGTGCCAGTGCCTCTGGCATCACCCCTTCATCTTTCTCCAGCTCCTCCATTACTGGGGCTGATGGCACCTTTCTCTCCCCTCCCCCGAGTGCCTTCTCTGCTACACCCTTTACCTTTTCTAGTGTACCTTGCAGCAATGCTACCTCAGTCTTCAGAAGGTCTCTTACCTTCAGCTCAATGCTTCCCAGCTGACGTTCTCGTACTACCTCCGCCTGTGCTTCCCTCAGGAGTTCGTCTTTTTCCTTGATGGCCTCTTCCTCCTTCAGAACACCTGGCAGTGCTGCCATCTCATCTCCAATGGCTCCTTGCTGCCAGTGCTCTCATGCTGCCTCTTCTCACATCAAAGCCATCTCCTTCCTCAGGGAATCCACAGACGTTTGCAGCTCACGTTTTCATGCTGCCTTCTCTCGCATCAATGCCATTTCTCTCCTCAGGGAATCCACAGAAGTTATTATGTCCGGATTTCAGTATCCTCAGAAACGAGAGACCACCAGGGAGATCAAGTCACGTATGCAAGAGAAAAGGGCGTTTATTACGGGCTTAAGCTTGGACTCCCAGCATTTCCACCTAGGTAGTGGAGGTGAGCTGAGAGCCCCGAACAAAGGTGGGCAGGATTTTTATGGGCGTTGGGAAGGGGGGGTTACAGGAAACTGGGACATAGACACAGCAATCCAATCATAGTTACACAACATTATTGACGACAATTCCAGCCATACATATCATTTGGAGCATCCGTTACTTTTGGCGGGATCCAATCATAATATTTAAGGTATCTTTGAAATTAACCAATTACAGAGCGAACTTAGGGTCTTGTCTGATGACTAACAGGTTACTTTTTTGCTTTTTGCAACAGGGTCTTATCTATATCTTCTGCCCGCAGATCCCATCCTCAGGAATGTAGGGAGGCTTTCAGCTTCTCCTGATTGGACGGCAGGAGGGTGGTTACATGCTTTGGGCAATATGTAATTACCTGATAGTTTCGGGGAAACTGAAACTTAGGCCTTCTAGTTTCTGAGGCTCCTTGAAGCCTGTCATGGCGTTAGTTTGGTTCTTTCAAAGTTTGCAGCTCACGTTCTCGTGCCTCCTCTAGTATCAATGCCATTTCCCTCCTCAGGGAATCTACAGAAGTTTGCAGCTCGCGTTCTCGTGCCGCCATTTCTTGAGTCTCTTCTGTAGACCTTTTTAATACTGTGAGAAGCAGCCAACTCACAGTCCCTGCTGCCTCAGGGGCACTCTGCTTCTCCAAGGATCTACTTACTATACGAAGAGCCAGTTCTACAGCTTCAGGTGTCACCTCCACTTGCTTCCAGTCCTGGGGTGGGGCCCAGTCCTCTAGAAGGCAAGCCACCTCAGACCACATACCCACTGGGGGACAACCCGCTGTCTCCCCATTCACAGGATCAACCGGCTGAAGCATCCCTCCCATAAGGGCAGCTTGTATTTTTCCTTGGTCAACAATGAACCCTGCGGACTTCACCAATTGTCTTGCAAATGAGTTTCAGCCCCAGGCAAGTTCGCTATAGATTCACTATGACCAAAGAAATTTACAGCAAAGGGTTCTTGGGGTGAAAAGGTTATACCCAACTTTATTTCGAGGTAGCAGGTCAGTCCCTAGGTGCTGCCACTCCAGCCTCCACTCTGCTCTCCTACAGCCTTCCAGCCCCGCCACCCAGTCTCTGGCAGAGCACTGGGCGGAACTCCTAACATTAACACAATAATGGCTTATTGCCTAAACGTGTGGAAGCGGTAGCATAGCAACAGGCCAGTTACATTTAAGTTCAGTGAGGATCCTGGCCATAGGAACCCCAACTTCCCCACATTCCTGATCTCTATACCGTGAAAATTTGTATGACTAGGTTATACAACTGTGCTCAGGGTAGAAGCAAACTTTGGTATTTGCTTCTTTTCCAGGGACATATATCACATGCACAAATATATACATATCTTTAATATGTGATTCAGCATTTCAATTGTTTTAGTTGAAAGAATTCTTTACATCTCAGATTTCAAATAGTAGACTGAGACAGAATGGTGAACCATGTAATCAATTTAAGGGATCATCATGAATACTTTTGATAAATAGAATCAAAGAGAAAAAAATGGAGTGGAATAGAATAGCAAACATCAAGGTGTGTTATGAATAATAATAGTAGTATTGTTTTGTGAAAAAATTGTTTTGCTCTCCTCTCTACCTTCTCCTCCTCTTGCCTCTCTCTCTTCCTCTGTCCTCCATTCCCAACCTCTTTTTTGTTCAGATATAAATATATTATTTTTTGCTGTGTGTTGCAGTCAATACATTTAAAAACACTTTTAAGATATCTAAACTGCCTTTGGGTAATTAGTGTATTATAAGATCCTTTTCTGAAATTCCTTATTTGCATGGTTTTGGAATGTATGTGTTTCTTTAAGATTAATCCACCTCACTTGAGCATATTGGAAATTCGCTGAGTTCCTATAAAATATCCATTAGGATTTTCTGCATGGAGTTGTAAATACTGTTATTTGGACCCAAATGCATTCTTTTAGAAATGGAATTTCCTTTAGGAAGTTCAGAATAATTACAAAAAGTACCATCTACAGTAATGCTTGAGAAACTGTCAAGAACATTGGCCTTATTACTGAAGCTATTTTGAAAGAGCTGCATCAGACTTAATGGGCAAAGCAAATGATGAGAATCTTTGACAAAAGCCCAGTGTGAAACACTGAATTCCATCATCTCCCCAACTCTGTGCAAAGGAAATTCCTTTGCAGATTCCATCAGACCATCTCTCCCAGGCTTTGCTACTATTCCTGAGCAGAAACTACCAAAGACTGTGTTAAGGGGGCCCAGGATTTCCCCCTGGGGAGGGTGTTGTAGTCTCTGGGACTCTGAGTTGTGGTGCACCTTGTGACGAGGAGGCATGTGATGCCTTTCCCTGGAGTACTGCCTATTCTGGGCAGCCACCTACATCCTCATGAATATTTAAAATCTGGCTTTGGCACTGCTGGTTGATCTGTGTCCTACTCTGGGAAACAATGCATAATGGATCACCACTTTTGCCTCCCTCCCTTTCCCTTCCACAAACAAACACAGGATGCCTCTCTGATTTATTTATTTCTAGAATGCATGCCAGCAAGGGAAAGCATTGCAGACTGCATCGTTCAGCAATTCTTTAGGATTTTACAATCACATTTTATTAGTTTTTCTTCACTAAATCCCATGACATTGACCTAGCCAACTTTCTTCATAGGAAAACCTGATTCTAGATATTATAGCTTAATGTTGTAGCAAAAAAAAGATTTAAACAATTTAGTTAGGACCCTTGGTTTCTGTCTCTGCAGTAACTACTTGGACAAAGAGGGGCAATACAGCTCTTCAAAGGGTGCGTTTGTTTTCTCAGCTGTAAATGGGAATAAACCTGCTTTGATTCCCTCATAGGGATATTGTTGTAAAGATTATGGGAAAACATTATCATGTATTTATATAAATGAAGGTAAATTAGGTAATCTAGCACTATGATTAAGAGTTAAGAGGCAGGCCTTGAAGAGCTGTGTAAACTTGGGTAGATAATTCATCTTTTTTGAGCTTAAGTATCCTTATCCATCTGTGGAGAAAATAATATTCCCACATTAAGGGTTATTTTAGGATTAAACATGTTAGTACGTATATGATAGTTAAAAGAATGCCCAGATATACTAGGTGCTCAGTAACTGCTAGTCCTTATTGAAGAAACATGCAAACAGTCAGTATTACAATTGCTTTGGGACCTCCAATGGGTTATAGAGATGTAAGCTTCTGGGTGACAGAGAGGTTTCTATACAAAGAACAGGACATTTTGACAATGGGAACATGAAGGCTCTCAAGCTTAAAATAGCATCTTAAGCCTAAAGGATAAAATGTGACCCATATTTCTTTTCATTCCTCAGCAAACTCTTACTTTCGTTCTCTCAGGGAAGCCTCTATGATTAGTGTTGATGATCTGTCTGGATCTGCTTGCAGCCTTGTAACTTGCATTCTCTTTAAAATTTCATTAACAAGGTGGCTGACTAACTACTTTCGCACTTGTAGGTAATTCCCTCCAGAGAGCCGTTCCCTGGGATACTCTCAGGTAGCATGGGCCTCTTTTATCAGAACTTTTGAGTAAGTTCATTTAATTCAATGATATAATAATTTTGATAAACCAGAGAGACACAAACATCAACTTTAATTATGCATTTTGCATATAGACAGTGATGATTCAGGGTAAACTTGGGCTGTGAATCTATCCACATAAACCATTATGCTATCATTATATTTCTTTGTCATGTATGGCACATAAAGTTTTGGGATGCACTAGCTCCAGAGTTCAGATTTGGTGCATTTTCTCCAGGACTCTGTGCTTTGTGATGTGACTAGGAAAGAGGTAGGATGTGACTTTCAACTCTGTTCTAGTCAAATAATCAATTCTATCCCTTCCTTTTTATTTCCCCAGACTGTTTTTGATTCATTGTCCACCTTGTGAAAGCCACGAGCCATCAGTACATAGCTAGTTACCTCTGCTCCTCCAAGCCAGGTGTTGATAGGTTCAACAGAATAGTATCAGTTCTCTTCAAACATAACATAAAAGAGAATCTTCAGTCCTTTCACCATGGCTGCTGTCTTGACATGGTTTTTAATTCTGTTTTCTTTCCTCAACCCCTGCCCTTGGTCAGAAATACTTCTCATCTCCATTTTATCTTCTCATGACCTTGCTTCCTCTTGGCCTCCCTGCCTTTTATGCTACCACAGCGACTGGACTTATTATGAAAACAATAATAAAATGGAGTAAGCCTGATGACAATAGGAGGAAAACAGATAAACGATAGCAAGCATTCTGCCAATTATAGAATTTCGGAGCCAAATGCCATCTTAAGGAGTTCATTTAGAGAGTGAATGGCTATTGCAAAGGCACTTCCATTTACATGATTTCTCCTTATGTAAATATCAACACATACAAGGTGTCAGAGCCAAAGAAAACTTAGAGGTTACTCAACTCCTTTAGTGAATCAGAAATAAATATATTGATTTCCTGTTGTATGTTGGGCAGCTTTGGCATTGGAATATAGTAGTGAGTAAGATAAAGTTCTAGCCCCATGGAGCTTATACTTCAAAAACATTCATTTTTAAAAATTGAGATATAGTTCACATATAACATAATATTAGTTTCAGGTATACAATGTAATGTTGTAGTATTCGTATATATCATGAAAGGTCACCACAATTAGTCTAGTTAATACCCGTCACCACACATAGCTGCACATTTTTTTTCTAGTGATGAGTACTTTTAAGATCCACTCTCAGCAGCTTTCAAATATGCAATACAGTGTAGTGTTATTAATTATAGTCACCATGCTGTACATTCCATCCCCAGGACTTATTTATTTTTAACTGGACATTTGAACCTTTGACCCCCTCCACCCATTTATGGGTGAAGCTTCTACTTTTCACAAACTGAATTTTAAAAATAAGTAATCGCACAGAACTTTAGAACATGAAGAAGTATTAATTACGGTAAAAAAAAAAAAGCCTAAAGGGAGACATTTAAATTAAAATAAAAATAATGAGATGATGGCAGCCATATTTTCAACTAGAAAAGAATATTCCAAGCAAAGGAAATAAATGCAAAAGCTCTCAGTTGAGTGAGCACAAGCTTGGGATGTTCAGGAAACAGAAACAAGGTCACTGTGGCTGGCACAGCAAACAATGCCGAGTAAGAGTAATGTGGACGGCTAGGAGGTGAAGACAGGCCAGGTGACATGGCGCCTTCAACATGGTTGCTATTTACTAAGATGGGAAATGCTTGCTGGACAGTAGTTTCTGGTGGTGAGTCTCTGAGGTGAGGTGTGGGGAATCAGTACAGAAGTCGCCCCTTTCTGTGGGGCATACATTCCAAGACCCCCAGTGGATGCCTGAAACCATGTGTAGTAGCAAACACTATGTATACTATGTTTTCTCCTATACATACGTACCTATGATAAAGTTTTATTTATAAATTAGACCCTGTAGGATTAATAATAAATAATAAGACAGAACAATCATAACAATAGACTGTAATAAAAACTATGTGAACGTGGTCTCTCTCTGTATTACTGTACTGTACTCACTTTTCTTGTGATGATGTGAGATGAGAAAATGTCTGCATGATGAGATAAAGAGTGGCAAATGACCCGCCATCGCAACATAGTGCTAGGCTGCTATTGGCCTCCTGACAACGTATCAGAGGAAGGATCATTTGCCTCTGGACTGTAGCTAACCACAGTTAACTCAAACCATGGAAAGCAAAATCGAGGGTTAAGAGGGCTCTAATATATTTCTCTTAGTAGATGGGGGAAGAAAGGAGGTGATTTCTTTAACATCTTTTCAATAACTGAAACGGGGCTGGAAATGAGACCACCTGACTTTCAGTCCTAGTCTTTTTCCCAGCACAATGCTAGGTATGAGGAACTACAACCACAATTTCCTGAGATCTATCCACTGTGCTTCCTGGTCCTTCTGCTGCTTGGCCTATCGACAGGAAGCACGTTTATGTTTAGAATTGCAGAAAATAAGTGATCTGATTGCTAATCTGCTCTGCCCATCTTGAATTTTCAGTATATTTCACTATGGTATTATTTCCTTTCTTTCCACATTATAGGACATTCACGAAGGATAAGGCAGCAATATTTCGGCCTACATACATAAGAGAAATTTATCCCAGTTCTGGTATGAAACTCTCCCCTTGGGAAGGACACAAATCTTTCAACTGAAATCTGAATGTTATCCACAGTGGAGCCAAAATTATATGGTGAAAATAATTACACACTTGCCTGACTAAAACCATTCAGTATTTTAAAAATAATCTCTTTTACCAGCCGATGCTGAGCTGTGTTAAATCAGAAGCCCTATACTAAAAAATATGCGGTGGTGTGGGAAATATGGGGCTCCTCTAAAATGTCTCATTAAAAGCAGTTAAGAGGCTATTTGCTCTTGCACAAAAAATAATGCAACTATTAATCTTTGTACTTAAGTACTGACAGGTGAAAATATAAATGAGTGAAACCACAAGGATAGTTGTCTGAAAAAGAAGGATAAAAACCTTTCTTATGCACCTTCACACAAAATTTGGGCAGATAATTTGAATACTTTTCCCCCAACTTTAGAATGATAAAAGATGAGAAGTAAAAATTAGAATTTTAACTTGCTTTAGAACTCACTTAGATCATTAACTTTCAAGCTGCCTATTTTACAAATGGGGCAACTATATTCAGAAATGAGAGGGACTTCTCAAGGTCACGAGGCAAGCTGGTGGTATGTCAAGAAGAATCAGCTCTGATGTTGTCCATAAGGCTCATTTTCCTGGATTGCTCCTTGTTTTTGTGGAAAGTCTGCATATTCTTCAGAAATCCAATCTTAGAATTTCATGGTTTTTATTTCAGCATAGGAAGAGATATTCATAAGTCTTCCAAGGAAATGAATTGTAAGTTTTGGAAAACTGAGCCCTAATCTTGTAGACATTGCCTAGTGGAATCTAATATGAAAGCTACTTTTTACACCTTATAGTTGATATACCAAAGAAGAAAATCTTCTGTCTTGCTGTATAAGTAATTAGAAATTTAGACTTCATGTTCCTCTGCCCTCACCCTGCCCCACCTGGAAGGGCCAAGCAGGATATTATTCAGAGGGAAACAAACACAGTTCCTATTTGGTTTCCTGGGCAGCCATGCAAGCCAGCCCTTCTTGCTGCAGCTTTGAAGTAGGACAGAGAACTAGCTGCCCCAGGTGGTGTAGCTGAAAGATGACTTCACACTGCAGGAAAACCTCAAGGAAAATCAGCTTGGTGAGAAATATTACTGAAGTGATTTGGAGTGATGGTGTTTCAGAAGGGAATTGCTAAATAGAATTCAAAAGATTACCTAAATTGACAGATGTGATGAAGAGAGATTCTTTCCTCTGATAAAATCCCCTCATCCTTCTCTTAGCCATCTACTCCCATGTTTGTGATTTAGAATATCAGTGTAGTTCATTTAATATATTATGTGCTAATTAAATGAAATGGGATGCTACATTAAATTAATTTTCCCTTTTATTTGCAAAATTTGTAAAATAAGTAAAGATACCTTATTTTTTTTTGCTCTTGATATTTTGGTCATAAAAATGGGAATAATACAGTTTTCAGTTTAGACTTCTGTTAATGATAAGATTTGTGAAACCAACTCTATATTTTTGTAAATTTTCAAAGGAACAAATGCACTGCATATAAACACAAGTTATTTTATTTGTACATAACAAAATTCTTATAATCACCCTAGCCAAAATCTATTATTCTTATATCAACAGAATTTTCATATTCTTTAAGACATAAAAGAGGGAAATTTCAATGAATTTTTATTCAAAATATTTTGTTAATAGTAAGGTAAATATAAATTAATGACAATGTTCCTATGGCAGTTATATTACATTGTAAAGGAGAATGGCATTAACAGAAATACACAGGATGGAAGATGAAAGTTAAAACAATGTAAAATGAGAATTGACAGTGACCCTTAAAGAGTATACTTCAGACTTCCTGGGAACATGTTTCAGTAAGTGGAGGATTAAGTCATCATGAGAAAGTCCAGCCTCATTTCAATCAGGCACTCCTAATATTCTTTCTTTGACAGAAAGCAGGGTTTACTTTATACCCTATTAATTAAAATTCTTTATTCAAAGGTGGAAACCCCCAAACTATAATTTATTTTTAAAATTCTAGTGATTTTTATTATGATTATTCAGAAACATGTCTTACCTGCTTGATTGCAAGCTATTTATGGATAAGAATTACTAGTCTGTCTCTTCTCCCTAAATATTATTAGAGGGATGATTGATAAGTGGTCTGGGATCAAAATATTTACTTCTCCCAAAATTCACTCAAGGAGCATTTTTAGACATCTATATAACTCCATCATTTCTAAAATTCTATGATAAGCAACTTTGTTATTTTGAGTCAAGCATCTTTTAACTCATTGGAATTACTGATTTAATGTGATCCAATTATTAACTGAAATTGATTTAAACTATCCACATAGATTTCAGACCTGTTCTTTTTTTAATAGATGGATTCTTGGGAGTTTAATCATTAATTTTATGAAGTGGTGTTTTGAGCACCATGGTAACTTTAAAGGGAGAGAAATTTGTGAGCTAAAGGGCTGTCACTACATTAGGACCTGCCAATTCCATCTGATGTCTAACTTGGCAGTGCATAGAGGTGTTATAACTAGGATTATATATGGAGAAAGGCTGTCTTTCCCTCTCAGGGGGCAATTCTTCTATGAGGTCATCATAGCCCAGAGTTGTATCTTTAATTTTGCAAGTATAGACGGTTGGCTTATAGGATCCCTCAAAGGTTACCAACTTTTGGAGATTGATTCACGTTAATCAAAATTATTTGAGAGAAACCACATATATGTGGTAAAATTGATTTTCCATTGACTAGAAGATTTTTTCTTGGTATTCAAGATTTGGTAATTAAGGTACATGGGAAATATGAATCTCATCTTCATAAGTTTTTGAGTGTTGATTAGAGTATTTGGATAAGGATGACTTGAGGTCCTAGGTTCAACAGATGAAGAAAAATCAAATTTGTTCCAAAATGGACACTTCTCTATGTCCACACATTTTATTATGTGCACTTCTATATATTGTTTCTTATTTTGTTAAAAATTATTTGACATGGCTTACTACATATGATGTCAAATGAGGTTAATTTTAGGTACCTCATTCTGGTGCCTAGAGTTATTGTAAGAACTTGACAAGTATAAATAAATAAACTCTCCAGTATGTGTGTGTATGTAAATGTATAAGCAAACACACACACACACAAATATGTGGAGGTATTGTCAAACAACTGTGAAATATTCCAGTTCAGTTCATTAAGGGAAACAGGCTGTTTGACTTGCTTGCTTGTTTGACTTTTGCTCATACTGTGGGATCAGGGACCAGGCTGAAAATCAGCTTCCAAGAGAGTCGGATGCCCTGGTCCTGAATAATTCAATAATAATTCAATAATAAACCCCAGGTTTAAGTATTTGTTTTTCTAAGTGGTTAGAGATTTAGCTGGTACTTCTGTTATGGAATCTATGAAAAACTTCTACAATCTGAGAGAATGAGATGCATATAATACTAAAGAGAAATAGAACAAAAACATTTATTTGTAGATTTATATTAGAAAACAAATCAGTTTAACACAGCTTCTGGTTTTTGCTCTCAATATAATTCAATAAAACATGGAATCCTTGAAACAAGTTCAGAGATGAGATAAAACAATTTGAGACAACAAACTGAGATGAAAAGGCAGCTAGCTTAGAGGCGGGAATAAAGAGACCACATGAGATAAGAAACTGAAATCGCTGTTACAGAAGCACTTAGTATCCCTGACTTAAAATGTCATCTGGCTAGAAGAACCTAATAGAATTTGTTCAACTCTCTGCTCAAAAATTCATTAAAAAATGCCTTTCAAAATATTGAAAACAAAGACTGACAGGAAACTAATCAGGGAGAAAATAATTAAGAGATGCTTTTACTGAGATTAAAAATTGCTGCATAGATTTTTGTTTCACCCTGGGACAGGACCTTTGTTTATTCTTCTGCTTAGAGGAATACTCACACCACTCATTTTTAATGACTTGATAAGATGACTTCTACCGATTCTTCACATCTCTGTACAAATGTCACATCCTCAGAAGGCATTGCTGAAGGCCAGATTAGGTAGGTCAGACTCCTTTCTATATTTTCTTCTGACACAGGCTAGCCCAGTAAACTAAAAGACACTTAATGGGATCAGGAAATTTGTCTTTCTTCAATGATCTATCCATAGTGAATCTATGATTCTAGAATAGTGGTTGGCATTAAAAAAAGCACTCAATGAATATTTGTTAATGAAATGAATTAATGATTAAATGTCAGTCATTCATCAGAATTTGTTATTAATTATTTTTGTTTCTGTGCTTATTTATCTGTTTCCTTATTTATTCAATAGCCCCTTAAGGCTAGGGACATATGCTTTGTGTCTGTTTTGAAAATCCCTATGTGTTGGCACCAAGCAGAACACTTGGCAATAGTAGACAATTAAATATTTGTGGAATATTTATTGGTATTGAGCAAGCACTGTAGGCGGAGGCAGAAACATGAAAAGCCCTGGGAACACTGACCACTAGGAATTATAGCTGTTCAAGAGTACTAGATAGTCATGCTGTGAAGAAGAGAGGAAGTTAGTACTACCCAAGAACAGACACATCCTGCGTGGGAGACTAATGCACACTTGGAGGTGTACATTTAGTGTGTTTTCCACTTGAGGTCTGTAAACGGCATTGAACGGCCTCATCAATAGACAGAGAGAGAGAGAAAAACAATCCACTTTCCTGTGTGTTAACAAATGCCAAGTTTATACAGATTCCATATTGTCTGAGGATATATAGATTGTTTTAGGGGGGTCAAATGAAAACTTCTGCAGAGCAAGAGGAAGGAATATTCAGAAGTACAGAATCCCTCTGAAAAATAGTTTAATTTATAAGAAAGAAAAATTTTTTAGAATATTATTTGACTCCCTCCAGATAATGCATGAGGATGTGGAACTCCATAGATTAGGAGCAGTCATAAAGAAAGGATAGCTTGAGATAAAGGGGCAACTAAATGCTATATAGAAGGAAAATGGATGAGATAGGAAAGGATTTCAAAATAAGATGTCATAGCAGAAATAAATCACCACCTGACATGGTAAATATCAGAACTTTATGCTGAGGGCATGTGTGTCAGTATCATAAAATAAAAATTTGGGAATTTCTTCTAAAATATTTTAGAAAGAAAAATATTAAAATTATGAGTAATAAGATGGTAATTATGAAATTTTACATTGTAATGCTAATACAGATTTGGGTCATTTTTTTAATTGAAAAACTGGAATACATGGATTAGAAGTAAGAACAGAACCTTTCTTCGACGTAAGACCTGACATTGCAGATAAAAAAACATAATAGCTTCAAGATTAAACAATGGGAAGCATATTATCACCAAGATATCTTCAGGAAGTTTTAGCTACATTGATAATTTTAAAAGGATAAAACATGAAACATGAAAGTATATAGTCTTTCAGCAATAATAAATAGTGGGAGAAAATAATCATTTTGAAGGAAATTATTGTCATCCAAAACTTTAATATGCTGTCAAGTAGTTCTTTCTGTATGAAGGATATAGAAGACTCTCAAAAACTTATTGGCTCAGATAATATGCCACCTGCATATCCTTCTCCTTTAAGAAAACCCCCCAAACTTGAAAGTGTATTTCAAATGACTGGTCAAGCAAATTTAAGAGCCTAGTATAGGGACACTTATGGCATAAATTCTGATGTGATGGTGAATATACAAGCAAAGTTTAGAATAAGTAGAGGAACAAAACTTAAAACACAATAAACAATTCCACATTATTTTAACAAAGGTTTAAAATAGAGTGAAGGAAAAGGAGAAATGAACATTGTAGTTAGCTAATTGTTAAAATAAAGGAAAGCTAAAAAAAGAACTCTTGTACACTTAATTCCAGTAAGATTTACTGTTATCTAGCAAATGTACATGTATTACTAATTATTTGCTCATCATTGTTCCCTGTGTTTTTTCATTTAACTCACTTTATGAGATTTTTTTAGATAACATTTTTATCTAAATTTAATAAAAATTTTAGTCAATATAAAAAGGATGTACAACTTCCAAAGCACTAGATAAGGACAAAGAGAAAAGCACAAAGGAAAACAGTAAGAATATGTAAACAAACAAGAGGAAAAGAACATGACGGCATAAATAAAAGCTAAATATTTTATTTCAAAAGGTTAATAGATATGAAATTAATCTAATATAAAAGCACACTCTCTACCTGGATTAAAACTATTTGTGGTTTACACAAGTCATGCCAAAATGAGAGTTATATGAATATGAAATACAAAAATTGGGCATTATTATATCAAAGCAAGCAATGAATGCAAGGGATAATGATAATAATAATAGAAAGAAGGGTTCAAAGCCACAGCTCTCAAGACAGTCATCTTATATTAATATGTAATTAGCACTGAAGATACATTCAAGAGGCCTAACATCTCACCATTCAACAAAGGCAAATGCTCTTTCAGCATGCAAAGCCTGGGCACCACATTTACCTTGTGGTTTCTCCAAACTTATTTAAAGACTTCTTGCAACTGCAAGTCATCCAGACCCTGACTGACTTCCTGAGAGTGTTCAACCTTAGCCACCAACCAGAAATGTGCTGGCAACTAGCCAAGCCAGTTAAGCCCTCTGTACTACAACTGGTTTTCCTTTGGTGCTATATTCTCATCAAGTTCCTTTTCCATTGAGTCAAACCCTAATTAGTGTCTTAATCTTCCAGGCAATACCTCTGTATCCTCTGGGCCCTATGTTTTTGGTAACCAATTCTGCTATTTCTTGCACTTTACTGAAAATGTGCTCTCTTCTAAGAACACTATTTCCTCTGCATGTGTCTTAAACAGTTGGTGCTCATTTCTCTCACATCCCATACCAACCAAGTTATGGAAGTGGTACTGACATTATCCTACAAGCACTGTCAATGGTACTTCTAGGCCAATGCTATTTTACTCATTTAAAAACACTGTTCCTTTGAGGCATGTAACCTTCAAGTCTTCTGTCTTCTTTACTACTATCTAATGTCACATTTGATCAAGTTAGTAGATTGTCATTCAGCCTAGATTCCAGTGCCAATCACTTCAACCATTTGTCCAAATCCTCAACTCCATGTTTATTCATTGCTTTTAACTGTAACACATTTACTCTAGATCCATCCATGTCTTCTTACCTGCTATATTGTAAATTGGATTAAGACCTTTATTGGCACCAAAGTTAAAATACTTATGCCTCCCTTCACACTGCTTTATGCAATTAAAATAAACATCATTTTAAATCATAAAATGTAAAGCATCCAGAAAAATTATTTTTCCTTGTGACTGTATCCATGAGTTTTCTCAAAATATGTGCCAGGTCTCTGCATTGGGTAATAGAGTACAGATTAAAGACTCCTGGATAATCGAAGAAAATCACACCATCTACAAATTGGTGCCTATTATAGTTACTATGGCTGTTAAATTAATTATGACAGTTCAGCATCCTAATAACACTATTTTAATATACTCATATATCCTGTGAGTTGGGTATGCAGATAGGGCACAGCAGGAATGGCTTATCTCTAGTCCTAGGACTTCAGCAGGAAACACTTGATAGCTGAGGGGTTATTAATTTACTGCTAGGCCCTGGAAAGTGACTCTTTCACTTATATGTCTGGTGATTAATGCAGGGTATTGACTGGGACGTCCAATGCAGTTGTCAGCCAGAGCACGTACTCATGGTCTGTCTATGTAGTCTGGGCTTCCTCCCAGCATGAAAGCCTCCAAGAAGCGGGGCTTTTTCCATAGCAGATCAAGACTCTGTGAGTGCCCTAGCCAACAGTGGAATGGATGTATCTGGGCTGGCCTACCCTCGGAAGTCATACAGTATCATCTGCCTAATTCTACTGGTTACAAGTGAGTCATAAGCTTGTCCAGATTCAAGTGATGTAACATAGGCCCCATTTCTTGATAGGAGAATTTGCACCATTTAAAAAAAATATTTCAGTGCCATTATGAATATGTCATCTCCTTTCTTAGAACTTGTGAATGCCCCCAAATCGTACTAAATAGTTAACTCTCCTTATCATTTTTTAGGATGAATGATTCAAAATCCTTTCCTTTTGTCTAATAACTCCTATACCAACTTCAGTAGCCAAAATACTAAGATGAGCCCCTCCTGCTATGATCTCTACACTTGTATAATCTAGCCCTTTGAGTATGGGTGGGATCGATAACTAGCTTCTAACCAATAAGATAGAGCCAAGGTGAAGGGCATTTCCAGATGTAATTAAAGTCCAGTCAGCTGACTTTAAGTTAATCAAAGGGGCAAGTATGCTGAGTGAGGCTGACCTAATCAGGTGTGCCCATTAAAAGAGAGTCTAGAGTTGAGAGATATTTTCCTGATTGTCTTGGAAAAGTAAGTATTCATGAGTTACACAGATGTAATGAAATGAATTTGGTTAACTATTTGTATGAGCTTAGAAGCAGAATATTTCCTAGGCAAGCCTGTAGATGAGAACTCAGCCTGGATAACAACCTAATTTCAGCCCTGTAAGTTCTTGAGTATAGGGCACAGCTAAGCCATGCCCAAATTCCAAGCCCACAGAAACTTCAAGATAATAGATGTGTGCTGTTGTAAGCTGCTAAATTTTTGGTTATATTTGTTGCAGAGCAATAGAAAACTAATACACTGCCATAACTCAATGATTCTCAGACATTTTTGCTTTCTACTTTCCACATAAAATAGAAGCCATCCAGTGGGAACTCACCTATCTCTGACAACATCTAAAATTCACTTTTCCACCATAATAAAACTTTGTTTCCTTTCCTTCTATAAAGATAGGAATGCTTCCTTTCTTCATGATTTGATAATCCCCTGAAGTAGAAATTATGAGTCCTATTCCCTGAATGTAATAAAATTATATTAGAAAGTATAAAAAATAGATCAAAACAGCAGAAAGTTCATCCTGTTGGCTGCTTGACATGAACATTTTTTTAGGCAATTATCTCAGTAATAGTCTGTCGCCATATTCTAGACTCTTCCCCAGGAAAACATCATTTAATATATTGTGGAATCTAAGAGAGTTTTTGCATGTACAAACAGATGTTTAAGTGCTAACAGAAAAAAATTTGGAATATTTTTAGATGTAATTAACACAACACATGATATAACTAATTTGTACCTTTAAGAATTGCTTGCAGCAGTTTTCTTATAAATAATTTGACCTTGGATAACACAATTTGGGGGGCTGATATAAGAGCTACTGAATTAGGGGGCAGATTTTGGTTTTCTCAAGTTTTTTTCCTGTTCATTTTCTTTGCTGTACAAAAAAGCTGCTTTCAGAAACCAAGGCAATATATCACAAGAGCAACTTAAAGTCAAAGAAAATTTCAGACCTTTTAGGTAATTAGCAGATAATTAATTTTAAGTTAATTAAATATTACTTGTATCCAAGATAAGCTGATGCTCTAGCATACTGGAAAAAGAAATTAATTTCTTATACAAACTTAGGTTATTATTGTTATTCTAGTTTATCATATGTACTTAAGTATAATTGCTGCCTTGTATTATAATAGCAGGCTATTCTGGGAACTAGAAGTCAGTACATTCTATTGTGTTATTCCAGGTATTTAAATGTCACTTTTTTGTGTGTTACAGTTAAGAGGAAGGAATTCATAAAGTAAAATGTTCGGCAAATTGATTTCCCAACTAGCTGACTGGTAATTTAAATATGCATTCAGTCCTTCATCCAATAAGCATTTAGTGAATTCCTGTCATAACCAAACACTGTTCTAGGCACTGTGGCTATAAGGCTAGTGTGATAAATTCTCTAATCTTGAAGTTCCATCAGTATAAAGAGGATGAGAGGAATAAAAACAAGGACAATTGCACTACAATGTGGAAAGTGTAATGTGGAGGCATGCACAGAGTGTTATGGAAACAGAGATCAAATAGCTATTTCAAACATGGTGATCATGGGGGGAAGATAATTTTGGAAAAGATAATTCTTGAGCAATCTTCAAACAGTAAGTAAAAGTCAGATTACTGAGAAGAGGAGAAAGGGGTTTGAGGAAGAAGAGAAAGTAGTAATCAGGCTAGCAACAGGTAGTGCCAGATCAAGAAGAGCCTCCAAGGTGTATTAAGTTCAACAAACTGAACTTGTAGGCAGTTTGGAGCCACTGATCAAAATCAGTGGGAGAGTCAGGTGGCAAATTTTGGATTATAGATAGATAATTCTGGAGGACTATGGAGAATGGTTTGATATGAACAAACCTGGAACCTATCAGAACATTTGCAGTAAGCATGAGAAAGACAATGAGGGTGGTGATAGGTAGAGAGGAAAAAGAATTAAGAAATATGTAGCTAGTACAATCAAAACTACATTGTTATTTGGAGAGGGAGAGATCCAGGGTGAGTTTTAGAGTGTCATCTTGGGAGACTGGGTGAATGATTGTGCTAAATCATCTACTTTACTCCAAATGTAATACATGAATTAGAAACTGGTTATCACCAGCCAGGTGAAAAGGGCAATTTAACATCAGGGCAAAGTTTCAGATATTTTAAGTAACTAAGTACGTAATATTCAGAAATTATTATCATTATCAAAATTAAACATCACAGTCCTGCCTAAAGCTCTAGTAAAATGCAGTTTTTATTGAGGAATAATTGACATATAACATTAGTTTCAGCTGTACAACAGGATTTGATATTTGTATGCACTGCAAAATGATGATCACACGTCTAGTTAACACCAATCAACATACATAGTTACAGGTTTTTTTCTTGTGATGAGAAATTTTAAGATCTGTTCTCTTAGCAACTTTCAAATATTCAATATGGTATTTAAAAAGGCATTTTTAATTTTACCTGCAAATGTAGGTAATTGCTATCATATTCTCCTAAATATAACTGTTGTCTTATCCTTGAAATCTTCAATGTGAAGTCAGTAAATAATTAATAATTTAAAAACATACTTTTCAGGGATTTTAGTTATTTTAAAAAAATATTCAATTTGAGTATATATACTATGTGTAAGACATTGTGCTATGTGGCAAATAGGCAGAGAAGAAACACAAAATCCCTCATTACAATTTGAAGATAAACATTGAAAAATTAGATTAAATTTAGAAATATTATTCTGTTTCATTGATGTGTATTTTTACAGCAATATCACATTTTCCTCATGACCATAGCTTTGACTACAGTAACTCTTGACACCAGGAGGTGTGAGTTTTCCAACTTGTTCTTCAATTTCAATATTATTTTGCCTATTCAACGTCATTAGCTGTCCATATAAATTTTAGAATAAGCTTGTTAATTCCTACCAAAAAGAAAACTAATAGGATTATGATTTGAATTATTTTGACTCTATAGATCAAATTGGGGAGAATTGCAATTTTAACAATAACAAGCATTCTGATCTTTGATCATGGCATATTTCTGAACTAATGTATGTCTTTTCAAAATTTGTATTCCCAGTGCTTTATAGTTTTCAGTATATAAATCTTGAACATATTTTCATATTTATACTTAAGTGTTTATGGCTTTGATGCTATTGTAAATAATATTTAAAATTTTAATCTAACTTTTCAATGCTAGTAATTGGAAAAACAACTGAATTTAGCTTATTGTCTTTTATTTGGTTTGCTACTAAACTCCCTTGAGGGATTTAGTAGCTTTTTAAAATAGATTTCTTAGAGTTTAAGAATATCATCTGTAAATAAAGATTTATTAGTTTTTGTTTTACCAATCTGTATGCCTTTTTTTGGCCATGTTACACTGCCTAGTATCTTTAGTATAATGCCAAATAGGGGTGATAAGATACAGTCTTGCATTTTTCCCACTCTTAGGGGGAAAGCATTCATTCTTTTACCATTAAATGTTAGTGGGAAGTTTTTAATAGATATTCTTTATGTGGAGGAAGTTCCTGTCTATTCCTCGCCTGCTGAGAGATTTTATCAGTAAGGAATGGTGCATATTAACAAGTGCTTTTTCTGTCTTTATTGAGATGATTATATAGTTTTCTTCTTTGGTCTGTTAATACGGTGAATTCCATTGAATTTTTGAATGCTGTACTAAACTTTGATTTTTAAAATAACACTGATTATGCATGATGAGTCATCCTTCCTATATATTCCTTCATTTGATTTACTAATATAATTTATCATTTACATGTTTATTAGGGATATCTTTCTGGAGTTTCCTTTTCTTTAATGTCTCAGGCTGGTTTTGGAAAAAGGCTAATACTGGCCTTATAAAAATAATTGGAAAATGTTCTCTCTTTTTCTATTTTCAGGAAAAAATTGTATAGAGTTGGCATTATTTCTTTTGTGTTTCCCAATATTTGGATATTTTCCAGATGTCTTTCTGTTATTGACGTTTAGTTTAATTACACTGTGGTGAAAGAAGGCAGTTTGTACTATTTCAATTATTTTAAATTCGTTGTAGTTTGTTTTTATGACACAGAATATCTATCCATCTTTGTGAGGATTCCATGTGCCCTTGCTGATGGGTGGAATGTCTCACAGTTGTCAACTGGGCCAAATTTCTTGATAGTGTTTTTCAGATCACTGATAGTCTGAACAGATTTTCTATTTTTTCTATAAAATACTGAGAGAGGACTATTAAAGACTATTCCAATTATAATTGTAGATTTGTCTATTTCTCATTTTTATCCATATTTGTTTTTATGTTTTTGAAGTTATGTCATTGGACAAATACAAAAGGATTATGTCTTCTTGATGAATTGACGTGTTTATCATAACATTCCTGATAGTATACTTGTTTTGTCTGACAGTAATATAGTCACTCCTGTCTTCTTTTAGTAAGCATTTGCATTGTAAATATTTTCCAACTCTTTTCTGTGTACCTTATTTATGTCTTTATATTTAAAGTAACATAGATCTCTTATAGACAGTATAGACTGGGATCTTGCTTTTTCATACAATCTAACAACCTCTCTCTTCTAATTGGAGTGTTTGCACCATTTACATTGAATATTATTATTAAACATATTGGACTTCAATGTACCATCTTGCCAGGTTGTTTTCTATTTGTCCCATTTGTTTTAAATACATTTTCATAATCTCTCCCTCTTGTGTAAAATTAATTATTACTTATGATTTTATCTTCACTGTTGACTTATTGGTTATGTTTCTTAAAAATTTGTTTTAGTGATTGTTCTAGTGTTTATAGCATATTTAATTTATTGCACTCAAACAAATAATATAATTTTTTTTATATGATACAAGAATTTTACAAGAAGCACTGTTAGTCTAAGACATCCTCTGCATTGGTCCTGTTACATCTTTATTTCTACATATTTTATAAAGCTGATGATACATTATAACAACTTTTACCTTAGAGGCAATTATCTCTTAAAACAATTAGAACAATTTTTACTATTTCTGGTGTTCTTTTATGTAGATCAAAATTTCCATTGCTGATACACTGCTGACTAGACACTCTTTCTTTAACTTTTCCTATCGTTGTGGATTGCTGGTAATGAATAATCAGTTTTTGTTTGCCTGAACTTTCTCTATTTCGCCTATTTCTGAAAAATATTTTCTTGTGTGTAGAATTGGGTTAAATTTTTTTTCTTTCAGTACTTTAAAGAGGTTGAGCCATTGTCTTCCGGATTTCATAGCTCTGAGATGCTTGTTATAATTCTTGACAGTTCTGTAGATAACATTTCTTTTTTCTCTGGCTGCTTTTAAATACTTTTCTATCTTTGGTTTCAGTAATTTGAATATGATGCTTTTTTTTTCCTTTTTTTCTAATGTGTTCTGCTTGCAGTTCTCTGAGCCTCTTATATCTGTTTCATCACATTTCAGTAATTTTAGAAAATTACCTATTGTTATCTGTTCAAATTTAGTCCTTTTCTTTCTTCTTTTTCTAGAACTCTACTTACATATATATTAGACTGTTTGATAATGTCCTGATGATTCATTTCACCCCACTAATTTTTCTCTTCATTTTTCATAGTGGAGAATTTCTATGGACCTTTCTTAGAGTTCACTAATTCTGTTCTCAGGGGAATATACATCTGATATCTCAGTTTTTTATCTGCCATTTCCATTTTCTATGTTTTATAGTTTGTCTCTCTGCTGAAATTCCCTGTTTATGTTTGTTATCTTCTTTTACACTAGAGTCTTTAACATATTAGTTGTAATTTTTCAAATTCCTTGTGTGATAGTTCAACATTTAGTTTATCTCTGAACCAGAATTTGTTGATTACATTATTTCTTAACAGTGGATTTTTTCTTCTTCTTTCCTTTTTTGGGCATCACATGATTAGTGATTGAATGCCAGACAGTGTATAAAGAAGAATCATAAAAATTAGAGTAAATAATATTTATGCCAGGCATGGATGCTTCTTTCAGACTGATAGTGTGGAGGGTTAGTCAGTCTTGTCAAGGGTTGAGTAAGGTTTGATTTTAATTATTTTTTCTAGTTCCTACAGGCTTTGAATTCCTCTAGTGGAGGCTTTCTTTTTCCCATGGCTATATGGCAGCTGGCGGATTTTTCTCTGCTTTCTTGTACCACTCTCAGCTTTCTGAAGTCTCTGCTCATCTGAGTCAAAGAAAGCATTTCTTTCCATGCTTTTGCCCTGTCCCAATGGTAGACTGTTGTTGATTGCTGTTCAGTGCTAGGTCTGTGGTGGGAACAGTGGGTGTTCTCAGTTCTCTTGGCCCAACCCCAGTCATCAGCAGGGCCTGTATACGTGGGTCTCAGGGACAGGACCTCTTGGTGTCCCAATTCCTCCTACTCATGGCATCCAAACTTGGCCTTGTATTTGTAGCAATATTTGGACAGAATTTCCTTCCCTCAGTGGTGGCAGACTTCTGCTTTGTGTTAGGGCATTATTCTGGTATAAAAAGTTTTTACTGCCTCTTTCCAGAATGAGGCAGTATTTGCTTCTACACATCCCCTCAGAAGCAGATCTTTTCCTCATTCCTGGAGGTAAGTGGGAACATTAGCAACTCCTCAGCAAATTTTATTTTTACCCTTACACCAGAAGCAATGGATCTTTACTTTGTACTTGAGGAAAGAATGTTCGATGCCTCTCTTCTATGGTTTAAGGTTTTTTTTTGTTCACTTTATGTGTACATATGTTTTATGCCTATTCTCCGCAGCAGCCTACCACTCCTGTGTGTCTGTGACATGCACAGGGCTTTCTTTACTTTCCTGCACTACCTCTGATATTTTTTCTGAGCGCCTAGTGGAAGCTAATTAAAGACAGCTTTGTTTCTGGGACTCCCACACCCAGCCTTTATGAATTATCTAAAATTTAGTGAATTTCTTCTTACCAGCTTTTCTGCTACCATTACTGCCAAAGGTGAAAGTGCCCAGGGGGGTCCCATCTCTGCTCAGAGGGTCTTATCACTCTCTTTGCAATTCAGTTCACCTGGGTTCATTTGGTTGACTTGTGGCCTAAGATCTATGACAGATTCAAGAAAAAGTATACATTTTTAGATTATCTGGATTTTTCTCATTGTTAGGGTGGAAAAGCCATTATCTTTTCAGCTTTCTTTATCTTAAGTATAAGTAGAATCTGAACCCATGAATCTTGCAGGTAATTTTTTATTTGAGCTTTATCCATCTTTTGGAAAATATTTGTTATGCCCTTCTATATCGACTCTGCTGACATTTAGAAAAATATAAAGCAAAGAAGACAGTATGTTGTAGTAGAGCATCATCTTCAATCCTATATAAAGCAAGCAGACAAACAATACAAAAATAAATAAACACTGTACTCCCTGGTCAAATTAATTTGGGAAGTATCCATATCATAAAAGTTCATAGTGAATATGCAGGTTTACGATTATTCCATTGTGTTACTATTTTAAGCTTTTAAAATTATATTGTCAATCCATAAGATGGGGATGTTATATTTATTATAATTTTTTATTATATTCATTCAAGGTTCATTTAAGGATACTGACATATTCTGGATTCATGTTTCCTGAACTCCTTAATTTTTAATTGTGTGTGTGTGTGTGTGTGTGTGTGTGTGTGTGTGTGTGTGTGTGAAAGAAACTTGATGGGAAAAACACACTGCAGTGAACATAAGTTTGTATTAACAGTAGAAGACCAGGAATTTCATATATTTCCTCTAGATTATTGCTTTGTGAGCTTTGGAATATTGTAGATTTTGATAACTCCATGGGTAAAAGGGAAATTTGGATAAAATTACAAAAAAAATATGTTTCAATCCTAAATTCAAATGGGTTTGGATTTATAATCCAAGCAAAATTCACCCAAGAGCTTTGAATTCCAAGGGATAATGGCCTGACTTATGAAAATAGTTTGCTCACCTATTAAAAATTTTTGTCTAACAGTTTATGTACATTCTGCAGTTAAGAATAATAATCTTAGGCCCACCAGGATCTGCTCTTATAATTTTCACTCCTTGTAGATTTAAGTTCTAGTATCTCTTTTCCAGTTCACTCCCCACCCACTCATCATAACATAGGTGAATTTAAGTACTTTTTAAACAATTTGGATGCATAATTTTATCAGTAAAGGGAAAATAAAACCCCTATTTGTCTTTTTCCCGTCGTGCCTCGCGCGCCGCTGGTGGCACAAGACCCCAGCTTGGGGCCTGACTTTCTACCCTGTTCCGTGCTACTCCCGAAGTAGGCACTGCAGCCAGAATTTAGAATCCTGACTCACCCTTCAGCCAGCCACAAGGAATGCTGATTATTCTGGTATGGTCAATGCTTACAAAGTGACTTTGAAAGGGAAAATCGTTTTTGGACAAGCCAAAGCTGGGTGATTTCAGCTGAAAATAGACTTCCGGGAAGATGGCGGTGTGAGCAGGGCGGCAGAAATCTCCTCCCAACACTATATTTATCTACGAAAACACAGCAAATACATCTATTCCTGAAAGAGAGACAAGAATACACAGGAAAGCGCACAGCATGCAGCTACACCCGAGAGGGCTCGGCACCCCAAGGCGGTCTTAAAGAGCCCAGCTGACATACGTGGCAACTATCAGTGACCAAATTATACAGCCATGAAAAGACAGAGGAATATGGTTCAGACCAAAATCAACCAGACAACCCCAGAGAGGGAGTCTGAAGGGATGGAAATGCACAGCCTCCCTGAAAAGAATTTAGAATAAAAGTCATAACCATGCTGATGGACCTACAGAGAAATGTGCAAGAGCTGAGGGAGGAAGTGAGGGAACTGAGGAAAGACAATACAGAAATCAGACAAGCGATCGACGGGCTTAACAGCAGAATGGATGAGATGCAAGAGACTG
The DNA here is from genome assembly GCA_032199065.1 of Smutsia gigantea. Taxonomy (NCBI): domain Eukaryota; kingdom Metazoa; phylum Chordata; class Mammalia; order Pholidota; family Manidae; genus Smutsia; species Smutsia gigantea. The sequence continues at coordinate 173,481 of JAVSCE010012017.1, read as the reverse complement.
TTAATGGAATAGAAAACAGAGAACAGGAGTACAGAGCAGCTGAGGCAGAGAGAGATAAAAGGATTTCTAGGAATGAAAGAATATTAAGAGAACTGTGTGACCAATCCAAACGGAACAATATTCCCATTATAGGAGTACCAGAGGAAGAAGAGAGAGAAAAAGGGATAGAAAGTGTCTTTGAAGAAATAATTGCTGAAAACTTTCCCTCGCTGGGGAAGGAAGTAGTCTCGCAGTCCACCGAAGCTCATAGATCTCCCAACACAAGGGACCCAAGGAAGACAACACCAAGACACATAATTATTAAGATGGCAAAGATCAAAGATAAAGACAGGGTATTAAAGGCAGCTAGAGAGAGAAAAAAGATCACCTACAAAGGAAAACCCATCAGACTATCATCAGACTTCTCAACAGAAACCTTACAGGCCAGAAGAGAATGGCATGATATATTTAACGTAATGAAACAGAAGGGCCTCGAACCAAGAATATTGTATCCAGCACGATTATCATTTAAATATGATGGAGGGATTAAACAATTTCCAGACAAACGAAAGTTGAGAGAGTTTGCCTCTCATAAACCACCACTACAGGGTATCTTAAATGGACTGCTCTAATGGAAGCACACCTAAGGCTAAAAAGATGTCACCAGAGAAAATAAAATCGTAGCAAAGAAAGCAGACCATCCAAATACTAACTAAAGGCAAAGAATAAAACACCTAGTATAGAAAGAATGGAGGAGGAGGAATAAGAAGGGAGAGAAGTAAAGAAACATCAGACTGTGTTTACAATAACTTAACAAGAAAGTTAAGTTAGATTGTTAGATAGTAAAGAAGCAACCCTTGAACCCATGGTAACCACGAATCTAAAGCCAGCAATGGCAATAAGTACATACCTATCAATAATCACCCTAAATGTAAATGGACTGAATGCACCAATCAAAAGACACAGAGTAACAGAATGGATAAAAAAGCAAGACCCATCTATATGCTGCCTACAAGAAACTCACCTCAAATCCAAAGATATACACAGACTAAAAGTGAAGGGATGGAAAAAGATATTTCATGCAAACAACAAAGAGAAAAAAAGCAGGTGTTGCAGTACTTGTATCAGACAAAATAGACTTCAAAACGAAGAAAGTAGCAAAAGATAAAGAAGGACATTACATAATGATAAAGGGGTCAGTCCAACAAGAAGATATAACCATTATAAATATATATGCACCCAACACAGGAGCGCCAGCATATGTGAGACAAATACTAACAGAATTAAAGGAGGAAATAGACAGCAATGCATTCATCTTAGGAGACTTCAACACACCACTCACTCCAGAGGACAGATCAACCAGACAGAAAATAAGTAAAGACACAGAGGCACTGAACAACACACTAGAACAGATGGACCTAACAGACATCTACAGAACTCTACACCCAAAAGCAACAGGATACACATTCTTCTCAAGTGCACATGGAACATTTTCCAGAATAGACCACATACTAGGCCACAAAAAGAACCTCAGTAATTTCAAAAATATTGAAATCCTACCAACCAACTTCTCAGATCACCAAGGTATAAAACTAGAAATAAATTTTAGAAAGAAATCAAAAAGGCTCACAAATACATGGAGACTTAACAACACTCTCCTAATTAATCAATGGGTTAACGACCAAATCAAAACAGAAATCAAAGAATATATGGAGACTAATGACAACAACAACACAAAGCCACAACTTCTGTGGACGCAGCAAAGGCAGTTCTAAGAGGAAAGTATATTGCAATCCAGGCCTATTTAAAGAAGGAAGAACATTCCCAAATGAATAGTCTAAAGACACAATTACTGAAATTGGAAAAAGAAGAACAAATGAGGCCCAAAGTCACCAGAAGGAGGGACATAATAAAGATTAGAGAAGAAATAAATAAAATTGAGAAGAATAAAACAATAGAAAAAATCAATAAAACCAAGAGCTGGTTCTTTGAAAAAATAAACAAAATAGATAAACCCCTAGCCAGACTCATTAAGAGAAAAAGAGAATCTACACACATAAACACAATCAGAAATGAGAAAGGAAAAATCACGACGGACCCCACAGAAATGCAAAGAATCATAAGAGAATATTATGAGAATCTGTATGCTAAGAAGCTGGAAAACATAGAAGAAATGGACAACTTCTTAGAAAAATACAACCTTCCAAGACTGACCAAGCAAGAAACAGAAAAACTAAACAGACCAATCACCAGTGACGAAATCGAATTGGTAATCAAAAAACTACCCAAGAACAAAACCCCTGGGCCTGATGGATTCACCTCTGAATTCTACCAGACATATAGAGAAGAAATAACACCGATTCTCCTTAAAGTTTTCCAAAAATAGAAGAGGAGGGAATACTTCCAAACTCATTCTATGAAGCCAGCATCACTCTAATACCAAAACCGGGCAAAGACCTCACCAAAAAAGAAAATTACAGACCAATATCCCTGATGAACGTAGATGCAAAAATACTCAACAAAATATTAGCAAACCGAATTCAAAAATACATCAAGAGGATCATACACCATGATCAAGTGGGATTCATCCCAGGGATGCAAGGATGGTACAACATTCGAAAATCCATCAACATCATCCACCACATCAACAAAAAGAAGAACAAAAACCACATGATCATCTCCATAGATGCTGAAAAAGCATTTGACAAAATTCAGCATCCATTCCTGATTAAAACTCTCAACAAAATGGGTATAGACGGCAAGTACCTCAACATCACAAAGGCCATATATGACAAACCCACAGCTAACATCATACTTAACAGCGAGACGCTGAAAGCTTTTCATCTAAGATCGGGAACAAGACAGGGATGCCCACTCTCTCCACTGTTATTCAACATAGTACTGGAGGTCCTAGCCACAGCAATCAGACAAAACAAAGACATACAAGGCATCCAGATTGGTAAAGAAGAAGTCAAATTGTCACTATTTGCAGATGACATGATACTGTACATAAAAAACCCTAAAGATTCCATTCCAAAACTACTAGAACTAATATCTGAATTCAGCAAAGTTGCAGGATACAAAATTAACACACAGAAATCTGTTGCTTTCCTATACACTAATGATGAACTAACAGAAAGAGAAATCAGAAAACAATTCCATTCACAATTGCATCAAAAAGAATAAAATACCTAGGAATAAACCTAACGAAGGAAGTGAAAGACCTATACTCTGAAAACTACAAGACACTCCTAAGAGAAATTAAAGAGGACACTAACAAATGGAAATGCATCCCATGCTCTTGGCTAGGAAGAATAAATATTGTCAAAATGGCTATACTACCTAAAGCAATCTACAGATTCAACGCAATCCCTATCAAACTACCAACAGCTTTCTTCAATGAACTGGAACAAATAATTCTAAAATTCATATGGAACCACAAAAGACCCCGAATAGCCAAAGCAATCCTGAGAAGGAGGAATAAAACAGGGGGAATTACACTCCCTGACTTCAAGCTCTACTACAAAGCCACAGTAATCAAGACAATTTGGTATTGGCACAAAACAGACCCACAGACCAGTGGAACAGAATAGAAAATCCAAACATTAACCCAAACATATACAGTCAATTAATATTTGATAAAGGAGCCTTGGATATACAATGGGGAGATGACAGCCTCTTCAGCAGCTGGTGTTGGAAAAACTGGACAGCTACATGTAAGAGAATGAAACTGGACTACTGTCTAGCCCCATACACAAAGGTAAACTCAAGGTGGATCAAAGACTTGAATGTAAGTCATGAAACCATAAAACTCTAGAAAAAAACATAGGCAAAAATCTCTTGGACATAAACATGAGCAACTTCTTCATGAACATATCTCCCCGGGCAAGGGAAACAAAAGCAAAAATGAACAAGTGGGACTATATCAAGCTGAAAAGCTTCTGTACAGCAAAGGACACCATCAGTAGAACAAAAAGACATCCTACAGTATGGGAGAATATATTCATAAAAAACGTATCTGATAAAGGGTTGACATCCAAAATATATAAAGAACTCATGCACCTTAACAAACAGAAAGCAAATAATCCAATTAAGAAATGGGCAGAGGACATGAATAGACACTTCTCCAAAGAACAAATTCAGATGGCCAACAGGCACATGAAAAGATGCTCCACATCGCTAATCATCAGAGAAATGCAGATTAAAACCACAATGAGATATCACCTCACACCAGTGAGGATGGCCAACATCCAAAACACAAACAACAACAAATGTTGGCGAGGATGTGGAGAAAAGGGAACCCTCCTACACTGCTGGTGGGACTGCAAATTAGTTCAACCATTGTGGAAAGCAGTATGGAGGTTCCTCAAAAAACTCAAAATAGAAATACCATTTGACCCAGGAATTCCACTCCTAGGAATTTACCCTAAGAATGCAGCAGCCCAATTTGAAAAGGACAGATGCACCCCTATGTTTATTGCAGCACTATTTACAATAGCCAAGAAATGGAAGCAACCTAAGTGTCCATCAGTAGATGAATGGATAAAGAAGAAGTGGTACATATACACAATGGAATATTATTCAGCCATAAGAAGTAAACAAATCCTACCATTTGCAACAACATGGATGGAGTTAGAGGGTATTATGCTCAGTGAAATAAGCCAAGCCGAAAAAGACAAGTATCAAATGATTTCACTCATATGTGGAGTATAAGAACAAAGAAAAAAACTGAAGGAACAAAACAGCAGCAGACTCACAGAACCCAAGAACGGACTAATAGTTACCAAAGGGAAAGAGACTGGGGAACATGGGCGGGAAGGGAGGGATAAGAGGGAAAAAGGGGCATTACGATTAGCAGATGTAATGTTGGGGGGCCACGGGGAGGGCAGTACAACTCAGAGAAGACAAGTAGTGATTCTGTAACATCTCACTACGCTGATGGACAGTGACTGTAATGGGGTTGGTGGGGGGGACCTGATGAAGGGGTAGTTTAATAATCGTAATATTGCACATGTAATTGTAAATTAATGATAATAAAATAAATTTTATTTAAAAAAAAAAACCCCTATTTGTAGTTCTTCCCTCACTCAGAAATTACGTACTGTTAATTCATAGAGAGTAGAAATAGAAAAGGTCAAAGTTCATTAAATATCCTTCTGTAGGGTTCTTGTTTCAATTTCAGGAAACTGTATAATTTTAAATAAATTATGACTTATTAAACTCAGAGAATTTGAGGAGGTAGGACCTTTGCATTTTTTATAAGTAGAAAGGGCATGGCATATTTGGAGCCAGCAAAATTGGGATCATGGTAGAGCTTCTCTCCTAACTAGCTGTGTGATATGATCTTGGCTGAGTTCTTCCCCCTTTTCTCAATTCAGATTCTCTCATATATATAAACTGAAGAGAATAATATCTTTTCTTCCAGGACTGTTATAAGCATTCATTGAAATAACATATGGAAGGCCTTGATAGTGCCTGGGACATAGTGGTGGTGTTGAACTTGAATCCCTCTCTTCTTACATATAAATGGGGCACATAATCTTTCCATTATAGCACTGTTCCAATTCTGGCTTTATCATAACCAAGTATGTGCATGTCTCAGTCCCCAGTAGGGCTGAACATCCTAAAGCAGCCTGGGAAACCATCTCTGCAACCACAGTATCTCTAGCAGAGTCTCAATATACAGTGAAGTGAAACAGAATGCATTTGCTGTGATATAATTTAAATCCCTGTTCTGCCCACCTTGCATGAGTTTAGGAATGGCAGATTAGACAGTTAGTGTTAAAGCACTCTATAAACGCTAAAATACAGGACAGGGAAGGTCCAGTGATAATAAAGACTTGTCCTTGTTCTCTGGGGGATGACTTTTAATAGGAGGGTAGGAGGAGATGTAAGATAAATTAATCAGAGAATAGGTCATGTAAAACACATCGAAGTTAAGTTTTAGATTGATTCATGCTGTTCATGGAGGTGCTGAAAATCCTTTCCAGCAGTTAGGGAGTAACTCTTAAGAGTGGAATTTACAGGAGCATTGGGAGAGAAATCTGAGATGAAGCTTTATCAAGCCTCTAACGAAATATATTCTTTCCTTGTCATTCCTCCTGTCTACTTTAACAACTTTCCTCTGCTCTTCTCTTAAACATTTGTCTTCTCATAATTCTGAAATTCTTTTTCTCCTGCCACTTCATACTTTGCAGACTGGTTCATACTCATCTATTGCTGTGGTTTCAGTTAATTAAGTTCCAAATTAGTACCTTCAAGATAAATCTCTCTCCTGAATACCTGCCCTCCATATCCAAAAGCCAAAGACTCTTTGGTGAGAGTTTCACAACAAAGCCTCACAAATACTTCAGACAACTTAAATTCAGTAAGTCACAAACTGATCTAATTATCTGTCCTTGCACCCAAATCCATCTCTCTCTAGTGGCCTGCATTTCCATGAATGGCATCACCATCCACCTAGTGTTGCAAGCTGGGACTATGGGCATCGTCTTAGTCTTCCCCATCTCTTATTTTTCACCATCAAAAGACAGTCAATCATTAAATATGAATCCTAAATCAACTTCTCTCTCTCTCTCTCTCCTCACCCTCCATGGCATTCACTCTAGTTCTGTTTTCCTCATCTCTCAGAGATGGTTTCCCTATTTCTATTTCTGCTGTATCTAATACTTTCTTCACTGTCTAGATGACTTTTCCAAATACCAACCTGATTCTGATGAGACAAAAATGAACAATTCATGTATGGTCCCTGTCTTTTAACACCCCCCCCCAATAAAGAGAATTCAAGCTTAAAACATCCAGAATCTTTCCCTCCTCCATCCTGTATGTTTAGAAATAAATGTTATTGATTTTTAAATTATCAATTTTATTTTTGATCCATGAAGACATTCCAACAATAAAAGCCAACAATGCAAAGATGCCCGGAATTTTAATATCATATCAAAGTCCTAGGGAAAATAAAAGCCTAAAGGTTAAAATTCATTGGAAGCTAAACACAGACATCAAAACTTAAAATAATTAAAGTCCTAAAATAAAATCATCTTGCCCTACTGAATTAAATCTCTAAAGACATTTCAGTGCTCTTGAATGCTTTATTGTGCCCAGTCTCATCTAGAAGTGATCTTAATGCCTGGAAGATGTTCAGGATGCCTCTTGCTAGCTTCAGGGTCTTAGAGGTTGTACTGTTTCAGTGCTTAGTCTCTGATGTATCCCATTTTTCAGAAGTCCTGAGAATTAATGAGACCCAATATCATCAGGGCATTAACTGGATTACTCTTCAGAGAATCATGCCATCTGTAGTCCCACGGCCGGGTTTACCAGGCAAAGTTATGTTTCCAGAACCTACTATGCACTAGAAAGAGAGTAGATAAAGACACTCTGTTTTTAGCTCTGTGAGGATCCCAGTTGACTTTGGTGGTTCAGCAAGTACCTGAGAATATAAACTCACCAGGGAGAAATTCACCTAGTCACCTCAGTGATGATTTGGGTTAGGCCGTCCTGCACTTATTTGGCCCCACCCCTGGAGGGAAGCAAATCTGAGACTTCCTACAGATTAAGGGAAAGCCATAAACATATTTAACAATAAACAAAAACATGATTCTTAACAAAACGCAATTTATTTTTGTCTTTTGCCTGGATAAAATCTCCAAAAAAGTCATGAGTTATTTAGATAATAGACAATCCTACTGTCACTTTGAGCCACAGATCCTTACTTGTGTTAAATCTGCTCCCTGTTCCAGTTAAGCCACTGTGACCATTTCAGAAACCAGGACATAGTTGGCTTCCCCTTTACTCTGTGCTCATGTCTTCTCCTCCTGCTGTTTAGTTGCCCACCAAGGCTGAAATGCAAACCGGTAGGTAGGTGCCCTCTTACTTAACTTGTGCTGTTGTGAACTGGCTCTGAGTTTGCTGGTGTGCCAGATGTTTAGAGATGGTTCTTTCTCCTCTGTGGCATTTTAATGGCTCTTCTCAGATTTCCTGCTGAGTTATTTAGCCTTCAATTCCTTTATGCTCCTTTTCTTCCAACAGTAGTTTGCAGGGGTTCCTTCTACAACTGGGTACATCTAAGGGAATAATTCTAGTTACTTTCTTCTGACATCTCCTCGACTCCCCAGACAGCCCTTTGGACAGGACTCTGGGCAGTCTCCAATTCTGCATTTCTCACCCAACAACTTCTGGGTGTGCAGACCAGTCCCTACATGGTCATACTCTTCTGGCTCTGATGCCAAAGTGAGCAGTTAACTTTTCTTTTGACATTAAGATTTCCCAGAAAGATGTCATAGCCCAATCCATATTCCATTTTAGATTTCACCATCTTAACTCAGGCACAAATCATCTGCCTCTCCAAATAGTTGAGGGACTCAGTCTCCTTCCTTCTGACAAGTGTCTGGGACTGTCAAATGGCAGTTTGGCCTTAAGTACTAGGTTGGGTGGAGAAAATCCACACTCAAGAACAGTTCTGAATTCCTTCTACCCTTGATCGTCTTTGCCCAGGCCTCTCACTTACTTGTCAGCAAGAGCCCTACTCCACTTCTCCCTCCTTTCTCCTAGGTACAGGCTTATCCATTTTCTATTAGGAGACAAAAAGGTGTATCTGACAAACCAGACTTTCACTGTTATTTAGATGTTTGTATTTGGTGTGAGAGGTTGGTTCTTTGAAGCTTTGTTTTTTCCCTTTGGAGAGACTTAAAGAGAAAAATGCTCTTCAGGGAGTAAGAGAAAGAAAAGAAGGAAATGTACAGAGAAAAACCAGATTTATAACTAGAACTGTAACTAGAATTATAACTTTGCTAACACATCTGCCCCTACTACATTTTTGCATCCTTTCAAAGGAAGTTACCTCTTATCTTAGGGCTTTTATTCTTGGCTTTCATTCTCCCCAAGAACGTAGGAGCCAGGGTGCTCTGGACTGTGTTTTTTTAGGATGGTAATTTCTAGGTCCCTCCTTGCAAGCACCACAGTTAGCCTTGTGGGTGATGTCCTTTCTGCTGCTTCCCCTGATGAATACACACACCAAAATACTTACAGATTAACTTGCCTTCTCTATCAGGAAGGGGCACAGCTACCTCTTTTACCAGCTGGAGTCCTTTGTACAAGAACTGGAGTCATTCACCTCTCTGACTCCCACCTCATTTCTACTTCTTATGAACGTTTGTAACTTCCAAATCTCATTTCATCTTTTTTTCTTTTCTTAAGAAAAGCCGAAAACACATCAAATTTCATTGATTCTAAGGCATTCATAATATTTCAGCTCCTAATATCTCTAAGGTTGGACTGTATCTCAGAATGATGGTATGCCAGTTTAATTCTTACCTCTTTTTCTTCTTTGATGGTGCATTAGCTAGCATCTAAGGTTTGATAATACACATTGCATACAAGTACAGTGACTAGAATAATTAACATTCAATAATGGTCCTCTAGATTTAACAATCATCTGCATCTCACTGTATATTCTTTATTTTTTTTAGTATTGTGAAATGTTTCTGTATTTAGTATATTAGTTTCTATATTTAGTATTATGAAATGTTTCTATATTTTATAAGTATTCTGATCATTTCACTACGTTACCCCTAAATGCTATAGTTTTATCTTTAAAAATCTTAAAGTATGTTTTCTTTATAACACCATTATGCCATCAAAATTTTAAAGTACACATTAACATATTCTAATGCAGAATCCACTCTCAATTTTTCCCAATTGCCCTCAAAATTACTTCTTATATATGATTTGTTTGAATTAAATTTCAAATAAAGCTTCTTTTAATCTTGTGCACTGTGGCCCTTTTTTTTCCCCTGCTGTTGACTTATTGAAGAAACTACATCATCTGTCTACTGGCTTAAATTCAGGATTTGTCTGATCACCTTCTTATGGTGTAATTTGAATTACTTTTCTGTACATTATGTTTCCTGAGAATTAGAAATAAAAGACAAAGTCTTGATTATGTTCAGGCCCAATATTCTTGGCAAACTCAGAGCTCTGTACTCTGTAATTTGTATTGTGTCACATAAAGGGGAACACGGCACCTGCTTGTGCCACTTATAGAGATCATCGATTCTCAAAGAGATGGTTGTCTTCCCGTAGCTGTCTGTTTTCTTTCTTAGAGAATGAAATTGTCTCTCAGATCTTCCCAAGGATCTGAAAAGCATGTTAATGTTCATCTCTTCCTCTGAGTCGTTGTCTTTCAAACGATTTGTTTTTCACTTCAAAGTCATCCATCCACATATTTATGAGTAGCTTCTACAGAATGAAAGCTCTATATCAGAGGATGTCCTCCCGGAATAAAAAGACTAAGGATTCTGGGTAGGTGTGTAGGTTATGTGATGATATATAGGCTTCCATTTTAGGTCTGAGTAAACAGGCTGAGTATAGGCTAAAATCAAAATGTGGCTGGGATAGAGCACTTCAGCATATTTCCTACAAGGTAGAGATGTTCTTTATATTCCCCTATATGAAAAGAAGGAAAGCATTCTGGTCTAAAAAAAATCCAGATAAATTACCTCAGTGTATGTAATCAGAAGTTGCATGGAGAGAAATTTATTTAACTCCTCTGAAATTAAATAGGTAAGAAGCTATTTGATCTTCTTTGGAATTTGCTGAGCTCATGATAAGCTTATAATTCCTCCTTTCTTAATTGAGAACTAGTCAAAATACATTTCCTATCTTTAAAAATTAAGTGGCAAATTTTTCCTTTCATAGAAATCTCTAATTCTGATTATTTGCTTGTCCTTATTTATATTTTAGTAGTTTCAGTTAGAGAGGCACGCAGGAGTAAATATCGTAATCCCACATGGTCCCAAAAGCCTTATAAAAAACAGCAAAAAAGTAAAGTTTCTGAAGAATGTAACATGTTTTCCAAAGTCTAGGTAGGAAAAAGTAATAATGAAATTAGGCATGAAGATGCAAAACAGAGCAATTAGGAGCTCTCTGAGGAGCCCACATTTAAAAATTAAACATTTTATTGCAAATGTGATTGTATACATGTAATCCCATAGTACATTATGGTATTGAACATTCTGGAAGGTTAAATAAATTTACAAGAACTTTGGGTCATATTTATTTAACAACTGAAGAAGAAAATACGTAGAAAATCTTAGTACTAAACTGAGAGAGAAATGATCCAGTATATAGGTATCTGTGGTAAGAGACCCTAAAAATACAGCACTCTCTTTGCATAGGATGTTTCTAGGGGATAGTAGGCCACTAGCTTGGTTCATTTTCAAACAGTTACAGAAAGACACCACAAGATTATATCCTTTATGAGAAAAATTATCCAACTAGAATGATTGTTTTATAGTATACTGGGTGAGAGCTTTATTTTCAAAGTGTTCTTAAAGCTTTGAGTTTTCATGATAAAAATTTCCATCATGAAAAAAGTTTGGGAAATATTGGGTTAAACAGATTTCTTTCATGTAAGCTTCATAGAGTTTCTACTATGTTTTATAAATATTGTGATTTCTCACAAGTGGATTATAATGTGGTTTTAGAAGTTTTTTGATCACATTTCTCCAAATTTTTCTTCTTCACATGGCCAGCACTTTTTATGGTATACTAGATATTGTAAGTGATATAATGAGATACTCTGAATTCTATCTGTTCAAAGTATTGAATTTTACTCCAACAGACAGCTAAATTACTGACAGATCACATTATTCTTCGGAAAGATTGGCTTTAGACATCTTTGAAATGGATCAGTAGTCCTTTGTCCTAGGTCAAATGTGTTTAATATTGGAAATGATCCTTGTTATTAAAGTATAATTCTCTGTGGTTGCACTGAAAAGTTTGAGAGGCCTGTCAAGTCTTCTAACTTGGCAAGACCTGAATTCACACTGAGGTTATCACAGAACCACACTGTTGCTGATAGCTCTTTCTGGCTATTGTAGGCTTCCAAGTGCTGCTTTCCTTAGGAACCTGGCTCACACATGTGTACTTTAGGAGTTACCCAAAGATTTCAAGGGTATTTTATGCATATTTTGATGCTTGCACTTTGTAGAGATTTCCTTTGCTGGATTTCGCACCTGAATTTCACAGCTACTTGGCAGCCCCAACTCTGTTACCAGACTCATCAACTTAAGAAGACAGACATGTTCTCCTTGAAATCCATCCCTTCTGTGCCACAGCAACTAGTTATTAACTCTCTTTTTAACAGCATTTTTTGTACTGAGCACACTTGAGTAACTGCTATAAAATAATGCAATCAATGAATTTAACATAATCCAAAAATCTATACATAAGTAATATATTCTTAAGATAATGTGAAAATTAAGGAAAGCAAAGAATAAAAATATATATTTACCTGAGTCAGATATCATTAATGTTAATATTTTGTTATATTTTCTTCAAATTGTTTCCATACCCATAACACTTTTAAATGCATGCTTAAAAGTGTACTATAGATAAAATATTGTAAACTGCCCCTCTCACTTAGAAATGCTGTAAGTAGTTTTCTGTATAGAGCAGTTTTTTTTTCTCAGTACTTCACATTTTTATTTGATTAAAAAAATTTTTTTTATTATTAAGGTTTCATTGATATAGACTCTTATGAAGGTTTCACATGAAAAACAATGTGGTTACTACATTCAACCATATTATCGAGCCCCCCCCATACCCCAATGCAGTTACTTTTTAAAAATATTTTCATAATATTCTCAGGTTTGTTTGACCATTTCCTAATTGTTTAGGCATTCTTCCTCCTTATAAGTTTTGTATTTTTAATAAATTCTGCTAAGATGAGTTTGTATAAAGCCACTTTAAATTAAGTGTTACTTCTACAGGATATTTTCCAAGAGATGATTTCTAGACCAAGAGCTATAAACATACTTAGGACTAGTAATAACACATTACAATAACAATGTATATAAATACTCTTTCATTGTACCTTTTGAAAAAAGGGGTATTACTAAAATAAGTGATCAGCGTTCTTACATTATTTCTATTTGCATTGTTGTGATTACTAGTGAGTACACACATTTTCAGATTTACTATGATCCCTCTGTGGGAACTAACTTAATGGTTTAACTATCATGGGCTTAGTATTATTCTCATTAATTTGTGTGAGGGTTTATAAGACTACTGTGATAACCTTAGTCATTTATAAATCCAAGTTTTTTCCCCAGTTTTTATTGCTGAATCAGATGTTTAAGTTATTGGAGTGATATATATTCAATGAAAATCAGCTCTAACCAGTATAATCCTTTGCTTGTGCTATTCCCTCTTAATAGGTCTTTCTTTTTTTATTATCTCCTGTATCACTTGCCACAAGTCTCTATTTAGCAGCCAAAGTAATAATTTTAAAATATAAATCACATCACATCCTTCTCTGCGCAGAACCATCCAGTAGCTTCCCACCACAGGCAGAATAAAATCCAAAATCCTTTACCTGATTCCTAAGGCCCTGTATGATCTCAAACTCATCTGCTATGACTCTTCTCACTCAATCCATTCAGCCCACCCAGGTCTTACCTTTCCCAGAAGCTCCACGCACACTCCCCCCTCTCCAGTGGCTGATATTCTCTCAGACTAATGAACTTGCACGAGTTTTCAAATAGCTCAGTCCTTTGTTTATTCAGTTCTCCGCTTAAAGGACAAATCCTCCGAGAAAATTTATCTGTGATGGCACATTCACATCACTCTTTATCTCAGCTTTATTTTTTGAAGTCAAAGGACTACCTCAAGACACACCTGCATGCATGCACACACATACATTTGTCTTCCTCACTATAATAGAAGCTCCAAGAAGGTAGCCCTCTTGTTTCTTTTTTTTTTAATGCCACCTGCATTAGGCTAAGAATAATGTCTGCAACAAACTGTAAAATAACACTCAGAAAAAAAATTTAAATGTAAGGAAAAATTGCTCAAATATCATGCAATCACAATCACTGTTAATATCTGGGCATTATTTGTAGTCTTTAGAATTCACGTGAAATTTTTGAATTTTACATGTAGAGTTAAGTGTATAGATTTTGAAGTATTTTATTCAGCCTTTTTACTTGACTCTTCAATCAGCATTTTCAATGCCATTTTATAGTCTTCCTAAGCATTTTAAAGGGCTGAAGATTATTCCTCAATTATTACCTAATGTCATACCAGGATCACACTATTTTCATTAAATCTCAGTTTATATATTTTATTAATTAATATGTATCATTGTTTCATATTCTAGGTGGTTTTAATTTGTCATTTAAAATTATTTTAAATCAACCTTTTCTTTTTTTAATAATTTACATTTTTTGTCCCTAAGATTAAACTGTATAGAATTTGAGCAAGTCCAATATATTAATAGAGAGTCTTTCTTTTTCTTGGAAAGCTCATTTTTACTTTTTTCCTTGACTGAGTTTTCCAGATATTTTCTAATATTACTTACTTTAAAAAAAGACAAACTGTGTATTTTTTGAATGCTGCTCTTTTTCAGCTTGCTAATTTATGTAGTTTACTTTTTTCTTTATCATTTTATTTATTTAGCTCAGCTAATTTATTTTTTCTTTATTTGCAAACAACGAAACCATTTAGGTTTATGAACTTTATTCAAATTCAATTAATTTTTGTCTTTACTTAAAAATATTGACTTGTGGTATATTGACATTTTTATGTGAGATAATATTTATGTGAGAGAACACTTTTGAATATTCAATTAGTTGACATTTTTTTAATTATTTAAATTCACTTAATGCCTAGTTCTATTCAATTTTAATTAGAAAATGTACTTTGAATAAATTTCTCATTTTACTATTTTAAAAAGTTTTCCATGGAGCCAAATCTATTTTTAAAGTTTCCTTTGATATGTTTTTCTTTGTTCTAGTTCTATTTTATTGGTTGTTTTAAAGCTTAGTATTTTTTTATGTGTCTGTTTCTTTACTATAAAATTAAGCCTTATGTCTTTTGCATTGTTTTTTTCCTTTAAGTTATATATATTTTATGTTACTATTAATCTATTAGTGTCTCCTTGATATATTGGTTTATGCTTTTGTTTTTAACTTTACTATACGATGTTGTTTCAAACCAAATAAATTATTTTTTAAAAGAAAAATTTTAAATGGCTCTTTATAGAAAAGTATAATATCATACATTTTCTTGACTGCTACACTTATTCACATATACATATATATGAAATTTAGTTGCAGCATTTAATTCAACTAATGCTTACCTAATTTTTAAACAATAGGTGTGATACTCATTTATGAATGATGAGAGAGAATTTTTTTTACAAATCAGTATACTTGGTTGAAATATCTAAGGTTGTAATCTCCAGAGTTAAGAAAAAAAATAACTCTATGTATAATCTCATTGTTCCATCTATTGTGATCATATTTGCAGCTATATCCCTATACATTCAATATTTCATTGGTCACCAAGCTGGGTCCTTCCTATCTTATTTTTTACACTTTTTGGCTTATCTTTTTTGGAGTTATATATTGGTTATTTGGCTCATGTGTTTGAATATTTTTTTCAGGAATAATGCACCTAGGTAATATATTTTTCTATACCATGCATATATAAAAAGCTATTTCTCTTAACTCTCTTTTAAGCAATAATTTGGTTGAGTAGAGAATTATGAGTTATGGCTCTTTCCCTTAATACATTTCAGACATGCTAGTAGTCCCTAATATTTAGGTTGTGGACAAAAAGTCTGATTTGTTTTTTAAAAATCAATGAGCTAATTTCTAGATTGGTATATTTTTTAAATTATTCTATTATATGTCACTTACATTTTTCTTCATTGTTATCTTTTCATCTATTTCCTTTGGCTTTGGATGTTCCAAGATTACTATCTAATAGTTACTTGTTTCTGTGCTGTGACATCATCTACTTTTTGCCTGCAATATGAATTTATATCAAACCATTCTGTTTTTCATAAAGTCTCCTCTCACATAAATTTGACCATAACTATAACCATGTCTTTATATGTATTATCAAATTGAATTTCAGTAGCAATCCTTAATCTAGATTTTCTACTACAGAATAGGAAACAAAAACTAAGAAAAATTAATTCACTTAAATCATATAATTAGTAATAGTTGAATCAGGTGTTCAAATTTTTATTCATTGTATGTCAGAATCTAAGTTCTTCACAACTGGACTCAACTGCCTTCTCAAATGTTCTTTTGTACTTTGTAGTGAATTCAGTTCAGAGGAAGAATTTTCCTTTGATGCCTGTCATCTTCTGTTACAGAAACATCTAGGGTCTGAAATATGTTTTTCTTCTGTTTACTCACTTGCTATAAAGAAAACTCTATCAAGTCTTGAAGCAGAGGACAGTAAGGTTGTCTGGATATCACTTAGCTGCTTCATAGTCCTTTTTATGGCTGGCAGAAGAACAATGTTATCTGCAAAGTTGAAGAGAAGAATGATGCAATTTTTAGTGCTAATGATGTCATCGGATCATGTTAGCTCTACTTTTTGAGTTAAACCATATTCTCATCATCTAGGCTGATGGTTTCCCAACCCTACCGCGGTGAAGCACCCTAAGGTGAACCACAATGATCCAGACCCTCACGTAATCCCTTCCTCTTGACTGTGGGTGGGACCCATGACTAGCTACTAACATGTTTTATATCACATATGGCAAAGATGATGGGGTGTCACTCACGTGATCACGTTTGGGTGTATGAGGTGCTCTCTTAGCAGACTGGAAAAGGAGATTCTCCAACCAGCCTTGAAAAAATGGATAACGATGTTTTGAACTACCTGTGAAGAGAGTCACATGTTAGTGAACTTGTGGATGGTCTCTAGGGACCAGAAAGTAGCTTCCAAATGAGAATGAAGCCCAACCAACAACTTGAGTATATCCTTGTGGGACCCTGAATAGAGAATCCAGCTAAGCCGTGGCTGGACTTTTGACCCATAGAAACTGTGAGATAATAATATATTCTTATAAGCTACTAAATTTATGGTAATTTGCTATGTAGCAATAGAAAATTAATACATATGGTTATTTATCAAATTAACATAGAGGAGATGGTTAAAAATATATGTTCTTGTGCATTTAAAAAAATTGTATACTTAATCATGATCTTGAGGAAGGATCATGCCTTAAAAAAATTCTTTTTTTTAAATAAAGCATGCTTGGAAATGATCCTCAGAATAGTGTTTGAAAATCAGTGCTATGGGCACTACAAAGAAAATATTTTAGTGAATCACAAGTTAGAGCAAGGGACCTAGGAAAAATCCCAAGTATAATTCATGTGAATGGCTTAAATCTGAGTTTCTACCTGTGGGGCAAATTAATCTGAAGAGATATCCTTTTCATTTGCTTCAGCTCTAGAGAACTAGAAGCCAAGACAGGGTGGAAGTCTGAGAGATTTTTTGTGGGAAATGCCCTCAAATCATAAAGGAGAGGGGAGAAAGAGTAAGCAGCTGGAGGCTTCAGACAATGATGCAAGTCTGACACTAGACATGAGGCAGACAAAAGAAAGGAAGACTTGGGCTCATCAAAACCTCTCAGACTTTTTAAACATCTATTAAAACAGGTTCTGTAACCTCTTTACTGCTAGTGTTTGGTTTGGTTTTCACCACGCCGTAGGAGTTAACTTTCTTCTCTTCCAGTGTTTTCTTCCTCCATCCTTTTCTTCAAACTTGTTTTTCTCTATTCCTCAAGTAAAATCATGAGATTAGAACTCTTTAGGCATTCCAAGAGATACACTTATCCCCTAGAGGGGCCAGATTTTGCTTTCAGATGAAATTACATCAGTGGAATTTTTCAATAGAACTCTGTTCTCATGAATAGATTTTTTTGTTGTTGTTGCTATATTACTTTAATTAAAGATTTCTTAATTTAAAGATGTGTGAGATCCCTTGAAGATACCAATTTACCAATGTATTTAAGACATATTTTGGGTTCAAGAAACTTGAAATCCAGAATGAGAATGACATACATTATAATATAATGTGTAGAAAGTAATGATATGTTTAAAAATTGAGGAATAGTAAGTGTCAAAGAAATTCAGAGGAACATTTCTCCTTTTCCTAGGGAAATCAAGGATGGAAATTCAGAAGTTGATGAACTGAACTTTAAAAAGAAAATTGTCTACATTTGAGATATGAGAAATGGTGGGGTGGCTAGGATGTGTAGAACCTGCAATCCAGGAAGAAAAGAATATATCACAGAAAGAATATTTCCATTATTGAAAGAGATCCATATTCCCTTTTTAATGTACCAATTTAGAACTTAGATTAGTCAGTTAATAAAGTAGTAGCAGCTCTTACACTTTGCAAACTTGGTAAACACTATATTCGAGTCCTATCCCCCTGGAGTAGCACAGTATGTTTAATTGAAGGTATGGTAATTCTGGGTTATTTTGCTTCAGACTTCAAGAGATTTTTAAGGAAAACCCATTAAGACTAGTTGCATTATATCATAGAAAAAAAAAGATAAGGGTTTTATAAAACATATTGCCCCTTAGGTGGAGCTAAATTTCTCTTTCATGGCTTAGAAGAAGGTAGTTATTTGAGCTTCCAGGACTTTGTTTCAGTACCAATTTTGATCTGAATGCTTCAGCTAATTCCATGAGCTATTTGAGCTTTGCTGGAAGGATACATTTGCAAATAACACAGAGAATGCTCTTTATTTTATGGTTTTAAAAAAGCTCAGATTGATGGAGTCTTTTTAACATGTTAATTTGTCTGCCAAGTGTGCCTTTTCAGGATGCCTCTTAATGTTTTGTCTGCATCATAAATATGCAACTTCCTGGAGTATTTCTTTACCAGATCCTTGTAGGAAAGCACTTGCCTTAGAGTTAAGTTTTGTGCATGTCTGTTTTCCCATTTCTGTTTTAAAGTTTCTATGGTACATCTTTTGTTTGATGCATCTTTGTAGCTGAGCAATGTCTAGAATAGAATAGGTACTCAAAAATGCTTTCTGTATTTTACCTTCCATCCATATATCCCAATGACATATAAACTACAATGGGATGACCCTAAAATCTATCAGTTATAAGAGATTAGGCACTCTAAAAGTGTTTCCCAGCTTTTTCTAAGAGTTTCCCATGTTACTGACTCACATAAGTTTAAGAATCTTTTTTTTAGGTTCTTTCATATCAGCATCCTTATAGTGTTAGGTATGTGACTCCAGTCTTATCAATGACCCTTGTGATATTTTCCTTTTAATAGGATCAGGTCTTTAGCTCTGGCTGACATGGATATCACTGCTCTGGTCATGGAGGGAGGATTCAAGGAACATAAATCCTTCCTTAGTTACCCACAGCACAACTAAGAAAAGTGTGTTATGAGTTTTAAATCAACTTTATGGAGGTATAATTTATTTATAATGAATGCTCCCAGTTTAAGTGCATAGTTAGGTAAGTTTTGATAAGAAATATTCTCTCCTGTAATCACCACCTCATCAACATACAGAATATTTACATCACCCAAATGTCCCCTGGGCCCTTTGCAGGTCACCCTCCCCACTCGCTTCAGGCCACCGTTGGTCTTTCTGTCACTTGGCAATAGTTTTTCCTGCTCTAGGGTTTCAAGTAAATGGAAACTGACAGTATGGACTGTTTTTGGTTTGGCCGCTTTCACCCAGTATGAAGGTTTTGCCATTTATCTTGTTCTGTGTATCCACAGTTTATTTCCTTTCATCTCTTAGAATTACCCTGTTGTATAATTATCTTAGGATATGTTCAGATGTTGATGAATAGTTGGGTGATTTCTAATTTTTGACAGTTATGAATAAAGCTACTATGAAATCCTTTCATAGAATGTTCCAGATTTTGTGTTTTAATTTCTTTGGGGTATAAATATCTAGTCATGGATTTGCTGAGTCATGTGGTAGATGCATGTGTGACTTTATAAGAAACTGTTAAATTATTGTCCAAAGTAGGGATATCATTTTACATTTCCACAAGGAATGAATGAGAGTTCTACTCATTCCATCGCCTTGTCAGGAATTATTGTTTTCTGTGCTTAATTTTAGCCGTTCTTATTGGTGTGTGGTATTATCATGCTGTAGATTTAATTTGCATGTCTCTGATGAATAAAAATGTTTTTGAGAATATTTTCATGCATTTAATAACCATTTATACATCTTGTGTTGAGAAATATCTGCTCATTTTGCTCATATTTTATTGGTTGTTTTATTATTTAATTTTGAAATTTCTTTTTTATATTTCAATAAAGTATTCTATTTAAACAAATATGCCTATAATTTCAATATGTAGCCATTATTAAAGTAGTTATTTATGAAATATTGTACAATTTTTAAGTATGAAATCTTCAAAATCCAGAATGTATTTTACACTTAGAGCATGCCTCAATTAAGATGCTACATTTTCATCATAACTTTTTTAAAAATTTTGTTTTATGGTGGTAAGACTATTTAACATGACACCTACCCTCTAAACTAAATTTAAAGCATACGAAACAGTATTGTTGACTTCTGATACTATGTTATACAGCAGATCCCTAGAACTTAATCCATCTTGCATAACTGAAATGATGCACTTGTTGATTAGTAAATCCCTATTCGCCTCTCTTCCCAGTCCCTGAAACCTCCGTTCTGTTCTTTGATTCTATGAATTTGACTATTTTAGATATGTCATGTAGGTGGAATCAGGTGGCATTTGTCTTTCTGTGCTGACGTATTTCAGTTAGCCTGATGTCCTCAGGTTCATCCCTGCTCTCACATATTGCAAAATTTCCTTCTTTTCTGAGGCTGAAGAATCCATTTTGTGTATATATCACATTTTCTTTATCCTCATCCATTCAGTGGACATTTAGGTCATTTCCATGTCTTGGTTATTATGAATAGTGCTGTAATGAACATAGGAGTGCTAACATTTTGAGATCCTGAGTTTAATTCTTTTGAATTAAATACCAGAAGTGAGATTGCTGGATCATATGGTAGTTCTATATTTAATTTTGAGGGGAACCCCACAGAGTTTCTATAGTAGCTGTATCATTTTGCATTTCTACCAACAGTGTGCAAAGACTGTAATTTCTCTACATCCTTGTCAACATTTGTTATCTTTTCTCTTTTTAATGATATGCATCCTCAACAGGTATGAAGTGATATCTTGTTGTAGTTTTGATTTGTATATTCCCGCTGATTAGTGATACTGAGCACCTTTTCATGTGTCTTTTGTACACCTTCTTTGGAGAAATATCTATCCGAGTCCTTAGCCCATTTTTTTAACCATATTATTTGTTTTATAGCTATTGAGTTGTAGAAGTTCCTTATATTTCTTGGAGATTAACCTCAACCAGATATGTGGTTTGCAAACATTTTGTCCCATTCCCTAGGTTACCTTTTCACTTCGTCAATTGTTTATTTTGCTATGTAGAAACATTTTGCTTGGAGGTAGTCCCACTTCATTTTTTGTTGTGTTGCCTGTTCTTTTGGTGTCATAATGAAATCACTGCCAAGATCAATATCATGAAGCTTTCCCCCTATATGCTCTTCTAGGGGTTTTTATTGTTTCAGGTCTTACATTCAGGTCTTTAATCCATTTTTAGTTTATTTTTGTGTGTGATGTAAAATAAAAACCCAATTACAGTCTTTGGCAAGTGAGTATCTAGTTTCCCCAAGACCATTTGTTGAAGAGACCATCCTTTCCACATTTGTGTATTTTTGGCACCCTTGTCTAAGACGGGCTAACTGTACATTTGTGGATTTTTCCTGGGTTTTCTATTCTGTTTTATTGATAAGTATGTCCATCTTTATGCCATACTGTTTCAGCTTTGAAGTATATTTGATAATACAACTCCCTCCTCCTGATGGGGTGGTGACAGAGGAGGCTGACAGGGAATGAGGACTCTCATTCTGGTGAGGCTATACAGAGGCCTACCTCACCTGGTGTCCCAGGTTCACTAGAGATCACAGGGAAGCCAAATATTGACACCACCCTCCACTATGAAGCAGCCCATCTTCTCCCCACTGGGGAAGTATAGGCAGAGGTCTGCTGAACAGTCAGGACTTTCTTCACTGCCTACCATTAAGGAAGCTACTGTCTACTCTGTAGTAAAAGTGGAGGCCCTGGAGGGAGCAGTGTTGAGGCACTGCTCTGTGTCCCAGGCAGGGAATATCAGAGAAGACCCAGTGAGCAGTATAAACCACACCACCCAGCGGCAGCAAGCAGTCCTCTCCCCAGCGACTGCCCTAAGAGGCTGAGTAGGGAGCCTGGATTTCTGCTACCGTCTGGAGGTATCAAGGCACTTGTGCCCTCTCTTCCCCTCTGGATGGAGAAGTGTTAGAAAAAGCCAGCCAAAACTGAAGGTTTAAATAAAGGCAAGCATCTCATAATATAATGCCCAAACTATTGAAAATCACTCATATCAAGAAAGAAAAAGGTCTCACCCTGATTGAAAAAGACAACCAATAGATGTCAACACTGTGATGAAAGAATTGACAGAATTACCAAAGATTTAAAAGTAGTCATAATAAAAATGCCTGAATAACTAATCATGAAATGTGTGAAACAAATGAAAAAATAGAAAATCTCGGCAAAGAAAAGGAAAACATGAAGAATAACCAAAAGCTATGAAAAACACACAGGATCTGTCTATATTATGGCTTACAACTTCAAGTGAATCTACAATAATAAAACTTCATTAGTAAAAGACAACACTAGACAAAGTGAAATAGGCAAGGACATCTCTAATACAGATGTTACAGTGAAAGAAAGAGACCAGGACTCAGTCTAAGCTCATCTTCATGGAAGCAAAGTGCAGGAGGATTTGTAAGTGCTGGGGTAAGCTGGTGGCTAAGTATGAGAGGATGTCAGGGGAAATCTGTCATAAGCTATGTCACACGAAGTGATGTGAAGTCATAGGCTATCTGATAATTGGCATTATCTAAAGGAAAATTAAACTTCTTATATCTTTATGACAGGAAGTAGCTTTGCAACTTGTAACAGAACATCCCCTGAAGTTTGCATCCTACCCTCCCTCTGAGACTGGAAAACGGGGACACTGTCATTCTGGATTACATTCCAAAACGGGGGCCACCAGTTTCCTTGAGAAAGACGTTCTTGGGTTATAAAATTGGCAGGAGGCTTTTCAGAAGATTTACATCTCAAAGGGACAGAAACAGTTTGGAGTTGTAAGTTTTCTAAAGTAAATGCTCTAAGAAATAAGAGCTCGGGGCCTAGAGTAAGCAGGTAGCCTGTCTAAAGTTTAGTCAAGCTGGTCAGATGGGATGTAAATACTCGCTTGCCTGGGACAGACGTAAAGGGTCATGAAAGAACTCAGAAAAAGTTTTCAGTACATTGCTTAAAGATGAGTATGGTCTAGCATGAGACTAGAGAACCATTTACGGGAATAAACATGGTGGGAATTATCACCCACTTGTATTCTCTTCTCTACAATCTCAACAGATCCTCAGGAGAAAGAAGGAGGGTAGAGAAAGACACTACAGAGGGCCACCCCTTGCCCCAGGCCTGAGGCAGAGCCACAGCTGTGCCATTCACAGCTCGGGAACTGCCATCCTGAGCCCTGGCTTCCCTATGGAACAAGTCTTAAACTCTTGGGGAAAGGCCCAAACCCTGTTCCCCTCAGGCATAGAAGACACCTACCGCAGCTGTAGGCATACATCAGAAAATAACCCTCTACCTCTGGTGGAGGGGCAAGTGACCATCCTGGGCCTGTGTCCTTAGAGGTTCCCTCCTGCCAGGAAAGGGACAGGGGCACTGAGGGGGCCCCAGCTCCAAGAGCTATTAATTCAAATTTTAGTCTGTGTAATCTCTTCTAACTAATATGTCCCTCATATTGTAAGGATTCATTTGTATACATCTTTTACCTTACTTTATAAAAATTAGCATAATGTATGTGAAGAATCTGGTACATAAGGAATATAAGCATCGTAATGAGAAGCATATTTCAGGGGGACAAAACTAGCAAATGTGAATATGAAAGATTTGCCTGTTCTCTTTCTCTCCTTGTCCCTGCTTCTGAGTGATGTGAAAGACAAGTGATGTGAAAAAATAAAATCCTATTATTCCATTTTAATTGAAATTTTTTAGTCCATGATGCCATACCCACAGAAGTGATGGCTCAGGGGTGATGATTGATAACTCTTTGGCAAAAGTTATTGCCTCATCATATACCTTTGGTTTACTTTATTCTTACACAATTGTATTGTTCTTCATGTTTCTAGGCTGTATATTATTACAATATAAAAGGGGCTTTGTTAGTATGAGTGTACCACGGCGATTCAACAACAGTCTTCTAATCATTTGGTTTAGAAATATTCAAAAAGAGTCACTTGTGCCCCTGGTGCCTGGTAATTTAAACATACTACTGTGAAGGCTTCCCGGAGGATGATAACAATAATAATAACTAAAATAGCTAAGATGTTAATCCCCTCCACATTCCTATTAGTTGCAATGAGACACTTCCCTTTACAGATGAGACTTCTGAGATGCAGAGAACTTTAATAATTCATTCAAGACATCACACAGCAAATAAGATGCTGGAATTCACATCCAGAAAAAGACCATTATTTGAAATATTTTTCTTTTTTTGTGAAATGTTGTTGGTCATATGAGCTAAATAAATAATATAATGTTTTTTATTAAAGATTAGTTGATATGTAATACCATACTGGTTTCATGTGGTAATATAAATATTTTAAATTTTCATATTTCAGAATTCCCTATTTTATTAAAAGGTACAGATTCTGAGGTTTCACATACTTCTGCTCCCAGAGTTTTAAACTTCTTTTAAACCAGAGTTTCTCAGGTTGCACCTCCAGAGTATGCATTTTTAACAAGCAAGCCTAGATAATTTTTATGCACAGTAAATTTAAGAGCCCCACTGTGACTGCCTCCAGCTAATGTCATTTTCTAGCACTTCATTAATGAGCCTGTTGGACAGTAGATTTGGAATGGCTTCTAAGGTGCCCTGCTCGTGTCTTGAGCATGGCAGCCAGTTTTTGGAGTATCATTTTAAGTTTTCCCTCTACATGCTACAGTCTATTAGTTAGCTACTACAGGGAACTTCCCTAGCTGCTTATGGCAAGCTCAGCCAATTCTCACTGGTGGTGTGACATCTGCGACCCATGTCTGGCCTTGAATCACCTTAGCTATCTGGAGGGTTTCCTACAGCAGGAAACATTCAAGCATATGTAAAACTTAAGTTCTGTACCACCTATGGGCAAATCAGTTAGAAAATGGGTAAAGGAAGAAGTAGGAAATAGGGAATGAATTGGCTTCCTTGAGAAAAGTTTGATAGCTAAAAAGAGAAATTAAATATAATTCATATATTTACTTACTGATGACAGTGGTCGTCAGTGTTTCCACTGAGCATCTGTTACAGGATTCGCTCTCTGCTGGATCATGTGGACATAGAAGATGACAAATCAGAGCATGCACTAGTAACTTTAATAATTCATATTTGAATAGTACATAGCTTTGTAAACATTTTGACCTAAGTTGTTTCGCTTAACCCTACAAAATTCTCTTTTGGTAGGTAGGCTAATATATTGTTCGATTTTCCATTCATTTTAGTACATGACTGGTGCTCACTGAACAAATTTTGAATGCATTCAGAAATAATTCTCTAATAAACATGATTAGAGATGAAAGGTTCTTTTTTATGATTTATTTTGGTATCATTAAAATACAGTTACATGTGCAGTATTATGTTTATTAAACTACCCCCTTCAACAGGTCCCCCACCAACCCCATTACACTCACTGTCCATCAGCATAGTGAGATGCTATAGAATCACTACTTGTTATCTCTGAGTGGTACAGCCCTCCCCGTGCCCCCCCCAACATTACATCTGCTAATCGTAATGCCCCTTTTCCCCCCTTATACCTCCCTCCCCACCCATATTCCCCAGTCCCTTTCTCTTTGGTAACTATTAGTCCATTCTTGGGTTCTGTGAGTCTGCTGTTCTTTTGTTCTTTCAGTTTTTTTCTTTGTTCTTATGAGTGAAATCATTTGATACCTGTCTTTTTCTGCTTGGCTTATTTCACTGAGCATACTACCCTCTAGCTCCATCCATGTTGTTGCAAATGGTAGGATTTGTTTTCTTCTTATGGTTGAATAATATTCCATTGTGTATATGTACCACCTCTTCTTTATCCATTCATCTACTGATGGACACTTAGGTTGCTTCCATGTCTTGGCTATTGTAAATAGTGCTGCGATAAACATAGGGGTGCATCTTTCTTTTTGAAACTGGGCTGCTGCATTCTTGAGGTAAATTCCTAGGAGTGGAATTCCTGGGTCAAATGGTATTTCTATTTTGAGTTTTTTGAGGAACCTCCATACTGCTTTCCACAGTGGTTGAACTAATTTGCATTCCAACCAGCAGTGTAGGAGGGTTCCCTTTTCTCCACATACTCGCCAACATTTGTTGTTGTTTGTGTTTTGGATGTTGGTTGGTCATCCTCACTGGTGTGAGGTGATATCTCATTGTGGTTTTAATCTGCATTTCTCTGATGATTAGTGATGTGGAGCATCTTTTCATGTGACTGTTGGCCATCTGAGTTTCTTCTTTGGAGAAGTGTCTATTCATGTCCTCGGCCCATTTCTTAATTGCATTATTTGCTTTTTGTTTGTTGAGGTGCATGTGTTCTTTATATATTTTGGATGTCAACCCCTTATCGGATACGTCATTTATGAATATATTCTCCCATACCTTAGGATGTCTTTCTGTTCTACTGATGGTGTCCTTTGCTGTACAGAAGCTTTTCAGCTTGATATAGTCCCACTTGTTCATTTTTGCTTTTGTTTCCCTTGCCCGGGGAGATATGTTCATGAAGAAGTTGCTCATGTTTATGTCCAAGAGATTTTTGCCTAAGTTTTTTCTACGAGTTTTATGGTTTCATGACTTACATTCAGGTCATTGATCCATTTTGAGTTGACTTTTATGTATGGGGTTAGACAGTAGTCCAGTTTCATTCTCTTACATGTAGCTGTCCAGTTTTTCTAACACCAGCTGCTGAAGAGGCTATCTTCCCATTGCATATCCAAGGCTCCTTTATCAAATATTAATTGACTGTATATGTTTGGGTTAATGTTTGGATTTTCTATTCTGTTCCACTGGTCTGTGGGTCTGTTTTTGTGCCAATACCAAATTGTCTTGATTACTGTGGCTTTGTAGTAGAGCTTGAAGTCAGGGAGTGTAATTCCCCCTGTTTTATTCCTCCTTCTCAGGATTGCTTTGGCTATTCGGGGTCTTTTGTGGTTCCATATGAATTTTAGAATTATTTGTTCCAGTTCATTGAAGAAAGCTGTTGGTATTTTGATAGGGATTGCATTGAATCTGTAGATTGCTTTAGGTAGTAGAGCCATTTTGACAATATTTATTCTTCCTAGCCAAGAGCATGGGATGCATTGCCATTTGTTAGTGTCCTCTTTAATTTCTCTTAGGAATGTCTTGTAATTTTCAGAGTACAGGTCTTTCACTTCCTTCATTAGATTTATTCCTAGGTATTTTATTCTTTTTGATGCAATTGTGAATGGAATTGTTTTTCTGATTTTTCTTTGTTAGCTCATCATTAGTGTATAGGAAAGCAACAGATTTCTGTGTGTTAATTTGTATCCTGCAACTTTATGGAATTCAGATATTAGTTCTAGTAGTTTTGGAGTGGAGTCTTTAGGGTTTTTTATGTACAATATCATGTCATCTGCAAATAGTGACAATTTGACTTCTTCTTTACCAGTCTGAATGCCTTGCATGTCTTTGTTTTGTCTGATTGCCATGGCTAGGACCTCCAGTACTGTGTTGAATAACAGTGGAGAGAGTGGGCATCCCTGTCTTGTTCCCAATCTTAGATTAAAAGCTTTTAGCTTCTCGCTGTTAAGTATGATGTTAGCTGTGGGATTGTCATATATGGCCTTTATGATGTTGAGGTACTTGCCGTCTATACCCATTTTGTTGAGAGTTTTAATCATGAATGGATGCTGAATTTTGTCAAATGCTTTTTCAGCATCTATGGAGATGATCATGTGCTTTTTGTTGATGTGGTAGATAATGTTGATGGATTTTCAAATGTACCATCCTTGCATCCCTGGGATGAATCCCACTTCATCATGTTGTATTATCCTCTTGATGTATTTTTGAATTCGGTTTGCTAATATTTTGTTGAGTATTTTTGCATCTACGTTCATCAAGGATATTGGTCTGTAATTTTCTTTTTTGGTGAGGTCTTTGCCCGGTTTTGGTATTAGAGTGATGCTGGCTTCATGGAATGAGTTTCGAAGTATTCCCTCCCCTTCTATTCTTTGAAAAATTTTAAGGAGAATGGGTGTTATTTCTTCTCTATATGTCTGGTAGAATTCAGAGGTGAATCCATCAGGCCCAGGGGTTTTGTTCTTGGGTAATTTTTTGATTACTGATTCAATTTCGTTGCTGGTGATTGGTCTGTTTTGTTTTTCTGTTTCTTGCTTGGTCAGTCTTGGGAGGTTGTATTTTTCTAAGAAGTTGTCCATTTCTTCTAGGTTTTCTAGCTTGTTAGCATATTGACTCTCATAATATTCTCTTATAATTCTTTGTATTTCTATGGGGTCTGTTGTTATTCCTTTCTCATTTCTGATTCTGTTTATGTGTGTAGATTCTCTTTTTCTCTTAATGAGTCTGGCTAGAGGTTTATCTATTTTGTTTATTTTTTCAAAGAACCAGCTCTTCGTTTCATTGATTTTTTTCTATTGTTTTATTCTTCTCAATTTTATTTATTTCTTCTCTGATCTTTATTATGTCCCTCCTTCTGTTGACTTTGGGCCTCATTTTTTTTTATTTTTCCAATTTCAGTAATTGTGTCTTTAGACTATTCATTTGGGAATGTTCTTCCTTCTTTAAATAGGCCTGGATTGCAATATACTTTCCTCTTAGAACTGCCTTTGCTGCATCCCACGGAAGTTGTGGCTTTGTGTTATTGTTGTCATTAGTCTCCATATATTCTTTGATTTCTGTTTTGATTTAGTCGTTAACCCATTGCTTAATTAGGAGAATGTTAAGTCGCCATGTATTTGTGAGCCTTTTTGTTTTCTTTCTAAAATTTATCTCTAGTTTTATACCTTTTTGATCTGAGAAGTTGGTTGGTAGAATTTCAATATTTTTGACTTTACTGAGGTTCTTTTTGTGGCCTAGTATGTGGTCTATTCTGGAAAATGTTCCATGTGCACTTGAGAAGAATGTGTATCCTTTTGCTTTTGGGTGTAGAGTTCTGTAGATGTCTGTTAGGTCCATCTGTTCTAGTGTGTTGTTCAGTGCCTCTGTGTCTTTATTTATTTTCTGTCTGGTTGATCTGTCCTTTGGAGTGAGTGATGTGTTGATGTCTCCTAAAATGAATGCATTGCTGTCTATTTCCTCCTTTAATTCTGTTAATATTTGTTTCACATATGTCAGCGCTCCTGTGTTGGGTGCATATATATTTAAAATGGTTATATCCTCTTGTTGAACTGACCCCTTTATCATTATGTAATGTCCTTCTTTATCTCTTGCTACTTTCTTCGTTTTGAAGTCTATTTTGTCTGATACAAGTACTGCAACACCTGCTTTTTTCTCCTTGTTCTTTGTATGAAATATCTTTTTCCATCCTTCACTTTTAGTCTGTGTATATCTTTGGGTTTGAGGTGAGTTTCTAGTAGTCAGCATACAGATGGGTCTTGCTTTTTTATCCATTCTGTTACTCTGTGTCTTTTGATTGGTGCATTCAGTCCATTTACATTTAGGGTGATTATTGATAGGTATGTACTTATTGCCATTGCTGGCTTTAGATTCGTGGTTGCCAAAGGTTCAAGGGTTGCTTATTTACTATCTAACAAGCTAACTTAACTTTCTTGTTAAGTTATTGTAAACACAGTCTGATGTTTCCTTATTTCTCTCCCTTCTTATTCTTTCTCCTCCATTCTTTATATACTAGGTGTTTTATTCTTTGCCTTTAGTTAGTATTTGGATGGTCTGCTTTCTTTGCTATGATTTTATTTTCTCTGGTGACATCTTTTTAGGCTTAGGAGTGCTTCCCTCTAGAGCAGTTCCTTTAAGATGTCCTGTAGACGTGGTTTATGGGAGGCAAATTCTCTCAGCTTTTGCTTGTCTGGAAATTGTTTAATCCCTCCGTCATATTTAAATGATAATCGTGCTGGATACTGTATTCTTGGTTCAAGGCCCTTCTGTTTCATTGCTTTAAATATATCATGCCATTCTCTTCTAGCCTGTAAGGTTTCTGTTGGGAAGTCTGATGTTAGTCTAATGGGTTTTCCTTTGAAGGTGATCTTTTTTCTTTCTCTAGCTCCCTTTAATACTCTGTCCTTATCTTTGATCTTTGCCATTTTAATTATTATGTGTCTTGGTGTTGTCTTCCTGGGGTCCCTTATGTTGGGAGATCTGTGGGCTTCCATGGACTACGAGCCTATTTCCTTCCCCAGCATGGGGAAGTTTTCAGCAATTATTTCTTCAAAGACACTTTCTATCCTTTTTTCTCTCTCTTCTTCCTCTGTTACTCCTATAATGCAAATATTGTTCCATTTGGATTGGTCACACAGTTCTCTTAATATTCTTTCATTCCTAGAGATCCTTTTATCTCTCTCTGCCTCAGCTGCTCTGTATTCCTCTTCTCTGATTTCTATTGCATTAACAGTCTCTTGTATGTCGTGCAGTCTGCTGGTAAGCTCGTTGATCGCTTGTCTCATTTCTGCATTGTCTTTCCTGACTTCCCTCACTTCCTCCCTCAGCTCTTGCATATTTCTCTGTAGATCCAAGAGCATGGTTATGACTTTTATTCTGCATTCTTTTTCAGGAAGATTGTGCATTTTCATCCCTTCTGGGTCTGGGTGAGCTTTTTCTGTACCATATTCCTCTGTCTTTTCATGGCGGTAGAAGTGGTCAGTGGTAGGTGCCACATATGTCAGCTGGGCTCTTTAAGACTTTAAAAAAAGAACAGGAAAAGGAATAGAAAGAAAAGAGAAAAAAAAGAAAGATAGAAAAGAAAAGAAAGGAAAAAAAATCCCACCGGGAATAGGTTCTATAAGGATGCTGTGGGTGGCGCTGCTGCTCCACTATTCCGCTGTCGCAGCCATGCTGCTCTCATGGCCGTTTGTAGGTCTGGTCGGGGTGGGAACAAATGGGAGGCTGTTGTTCTCTCTGTGAAGACTCTGTGTGGCCACTTTTTCCCAGTCACCAGCCAAGGGGTCCGAAATTCCTCAGGACTCCCGTCCTGTTCCTCCGTTGGGTCCCTATCCCTTTAATACCGCTAAAAAAAAAAGCGCATGCTTTTCTTTTGTCCCGGGGAGCCGGCTGCAAGTCCCCAGTGTGTACCCAGGCTCTGATCCTGAACCCTCTGTCTCTCCAATCTCCGATACACCGCGTGATGTGTGTCAGTGTTCCCGGCGCTGATCACCAGGGCTGGTTATTTCACAGGCCTGTACTTCCACTCCCTCCTGGCTCTGAATCCTCTCCTCCCCTGGCGTGCTAAGATGGGGGAGTGCTCGGGTCCCACCGGGTCGCGGCTCCAGATGTTACCCGCCTTGCGGGGTGCGGAGTCCTCTCAGGTGTAGATGCAGGCTGCGTGCTGTCCTGTATCTTCTGGTCTCTCTTTTAGGAATAGTTGTATTTGTTGTATTTTCATAGATTTATATGGTTTGGGGAGGAGATTTCCGCTGCCCTGCTCACACCGCCATCTTCCCAGACTCTCCGATATGAAAAGTTCTTATGCATGGCTCCACAGCCTTTATATCAGACAACTATTATATCCATATCACTAGATTTTTTTATATTCAAACTTGTCTGTACTTCTTCCAATTTTTTCAAATATTATTTAGTTAGACTCTTTCCTGACAATCCTATTTTTTTCTGTATCCTTAGCTCTAACATAGTACCAATTAATGAATGAATACAGTATATTATTCCTGTGCTTGGGAGTTCCCTATATTTAACTGGAAATGTGTCTCCATGAAAGAAATACATCAAAATACAGGGCAATATATAAGCAAGCTTTATATATAAATACATTAATATTTAAGTTTATTAAAAATGTAAGGGTCAATTGAATAGTTGTGGTAAGCAAAATTTCTAAAATGGACTTCCATTATGTGTCCCACTCTAATCACCCAAACCTCTGAATATGGTGAGAGACCACTCTCATGATTATGTTTTGTGACCTTAAGATACAGAGGTTATGAAGTTTGGTTTGAACTAATCACTTGAGGCATTAAAAGTAGAGAACTTTCTCCATCTGGTGATGGGAGTGGATGTGAGAGAGATTTGAAGCACGAGAAAGAGTTGATGCACCATTACTGGCCTGAAGTGGGCCACATGAGAAGGAACTCAGGCAGCCTTGGCTGCTGAGAGAGGCCCCCAGTTGTATCCCACAAGGAAATGGAGACCTTAGCCCACAGCCGCAAGGAAGTGAATCTGCTGAGAAGCTGAAATAAGCCCGGAAGCAGACTGTTTCTTGGGGTTACCAGGTAAGAGACCAAGCTGGCCAATAGCTTGATTTTGATTTCAGCCATGTGAGATCCTGAGCTTAGCTTTAGCCTGTTCATCATTCTGACCTACAGAACTGTGACCTAATAAATGGGTGTTGTTCTAAGCCACTACATTTATAGTGAATGCAGTAAGAGCAAACTCTCATAGTGGTGGCTGCAGTTTTCCATAAAGTCTTCATACAACATGTTTTTCTGAGAATAAAATAAGTGTTCATTTTAAGTTTTCTATTGCTTCTGTAAAAAGTTACCAAGAAATTAGTGGCTTAAAACAATGCCAATATATTACCTTAATGATTCTAAAGTCAGAAGTCAAAAATAGTCTCAACAAGCTAAAATCAGGCAGAACTATGTTCCTTTCTGAAAGCACTAGGGGAAAATCCACTTCTTTGCCTTGTCCAGCTGCATTCTTTGGCTGGTGGCCCCTTCCGCCATCTTCAATGCCAGTAATTAATGGTCTTTCATTATATTCTCACATCGTATCATTCTGATTGATGTTTCTGCCTCTGTCTCCCACATTTAAGAGCCCATGTGATTACATTGGGCTCATCTAGGTAATACAGAATGGTCTTTCCATCTCAGGTCAGCTGATTAGCAACCTTAATTCCTACCTGCTAATTTAATTATTTTTTGCCATGTACTCTAACATACTCATAACCAGGGATTAGAACCTGCACATCTTTAGGAGGCCATTATTCTATTTTCCAATAATATTTAGAAAGAAAGATATGCTGGTTGGGAAATTAATTATGCAGAAACTACCATTGCTAAATATTAACTATACTCTATTTCATGGGTGAGATGTTTACTTGTAAGTAGACTTTTTTCTGGAAAAAGAAATCTTTGAAAAGATGAAGAGTTTTGTAGTCCATGAAATATTTGAATGCTTACATGTACAAAATTCTATCATGCTGTGAAATGTCCTCTTTATTGAGAATCGAGATGGGGTGTGTTATAATAACAATAATAATTTCTTAAATGGTATTAATCTTTAATATTTGAAAATACTTTCCCAGGCATTATCCCATTTATTTATAATGACAACTGGGAAGTTATTTCTGCCTCTCCTGGCCTGTGTTCCTCTCCTTTCTCAGAAACATTTTAAATATACTGTTATTATAACATTCATAAGAGTATTTTGATAATTAACTTAATATTTGTCATTAAGTGAAAGGGCATCTCTATATAACCAAAGCTTGGGTAGTACCTGGCACTTACCTATGCTAATATATGTCTACAGATAAACATTCCTAATATTTATATTGAAGGAATAAATAGACTTGTGATGGTTGAGGCCAGCATTATAGATTGTGTTCCTCTGATTCTGATCTTAATATCTGAACTGAATATATTTTCTGATCAAAATTTAACTGAAGTTTAAAAAAAAAATGTTATCAAATAATATGACCTATTCTGTGGTGACATGTGTGTCAAAATGTAAATGTGTTCAACCTAATATAATGCTTAGCTAGATGATACATAGTTGTATGTTATAGCTGTGTATTTTATGCTAATTTCTATTAGCATCCAAATACCTGTTTATACACATGGAAGACTAAATAATGCCTTTTGTGTCTTGACAAATTTAGTTTTGAAAGGCCATTTTAATAAATGCCACCAACAGTTTTTTTGAGGTATAAACCTAAGAAATTATTTATTTTCAGCAGCAAAAAGGGAATGTTTTTAATATAAATTTCCCATTACATATCCCATTAAAACAATCTACCCCTAATGATGTGGAAGTCTCCTTTGCTTAATTATGTCTTCTCTTATTTCTTTAATCAAACATGTTTATTATTATCTATGTGTCCGTCTTGTATTCCCACTTCCTGCTCCCATAAGCTCCTGGCAGTTCAGATTTCCATAGGAGGAGTTTCTCCATTATTCTTTCAATACCCATTTACCAGGGCATGGTTATGAATGTTCTTTCATCTGTGTTATCTTTTTCCTAAGTAGGAATTCTAATGCCTTATGATAATGAAAATCAAATTACCATCTTTCTGTGATCTCATATGCAAGTGAGTTCTTAGCCTCTCTTTCATCTGAATGTTAAAATGGAATCAGTGGTATAAGTGATCACTGAAACTGAAGAAAGACTAGAGTAAGCTAAAGTTCCTATTCACTAGTTATGAGATTGTGGGCAAACTCCATAGCCTTTCTGCTGTAAATTATTCATATTTGTGAAATATAAATATGGATAGCCACCTTGTATATTAGAGATACTTCACAAATACACAGGTATAAAGGATAAAATAATAGGTACCAATTTACATATCACCCACTTAGGAAACAGGAACTTACAAATACTGAAAATTCTATGTATTCCTCCCCAGTCACATCCTTCCACTTATTCCCAGGGTTAATTTTTATATTCATTTTGTGCAGATCATTCCCATGTGAGTGTTTTTTATTTTACTACATGTACATGAATTCTTACACAATATATTGTTTGTTCTGCATGTTATGGTTTATTTATTTTAATTGTATTATTACAATATGGAAGTATTTTTGTACATAATGTCTCCCCAAAGTATAAAGAATTTTGAGAAGAAATATCAGTAAGAGTAGAATTGATGGACTGTGGATATGCAGGATATGTGGATTTATTCAGATTTTCCAGACTGCCGTCCATGTTTCTTGCAACAATTTATACTCCCACTACAATATATGAGAACTTTCATTTTTCTACCTGTTCATCAATATTTGATTGGAAGTGGAAAATGATACTTCAATATTTTTTTTAATGTTAAAATATTTACTGAAGTATTATTGACTTACAATAAACTGCATATATTTGAAGTATACAATTTGGCTGGAAAAGAATAGAGCCCAGAAATAAACCCATGCTTATATGCTCAATTAATATACAACAAAGGAGGCAAGAATATACAATGGGGAAAAGACTGTCTCTTTAATAAATGTGTCTGGAAAAACTGGACAGCTTCATGTGAAAGAATGAAACTTGATCACTGTTTTACTCCATACACAAAAATAAACTCAAAATGGATTAAAGACCTTAAAATAAGACCTGAAACTGTAAAACTCCTCAAAGAAAATATAGGCAGTAAACTTTTGAACAGGAACATAAAAATTTATTTCTGGATATGTCTCAGCAGGCAAGGGAAACAGAAACAAAAATAAACAAGTGGGACTACATCAAACAAACTAAAAAGCTTCTGCACAGCAAAGAAAACCATCAATAAAATGAAAAGGCAAACTACTCTATTAGAGAATATATTTGCAAATGATGTATCTAATAAGAGGTTAATACCCAAAATATCTAAAGAACTCATATGACTAAACACAAAAATCCATAAAGAGTCCAATTAAACAATGGGCAGAGGACCTGAATTAACATTTTCCAAAAGAAAACATAAAGATGGCCAACAGAAACATGAAAAGATGATCAACATCAGTAATCATAAGGGAAATGCAAATCCAAACTACAATGAGGTAACATCGCACCCTGGTCAGAATCAATAAGTTGAGAAATAATAAATGTTGGGATGTGAAGAAAAGGGAACCCTCATACATTGCTGGTGGGATTGCAAATGGGTTCAGTCACTATGGAAAGTAGTAACTATAAAAGGAGTAAAGGAGTAAAAATAAAAATACCATTTGACACAGTAATTCTAATTTGGGGATTCTATCTGAAGAAAATGAAATCATTGATTAGAAAAGAGATATGCACACCTATGTTTATTGCCACATTTTTTACGATAGCCAAGATATGGAAGCAACCAAAGTATCTGCCAATAGATGAATGGATAAAAAAGAGGTGATGCATATACATACATATATTGGAATATTATTCAGCCATAAAAAAGAAAGAAATCTTGCTGTTGGAAACCACATGGATGAACTGAGTGTGTGTTATGCTAAGTGAAATAAGTCAGTCAGAGAAAGAGAAGCACACATGGTTTCACTTATATGTGGAATCTGAAAAACAAAACAGGAATAGACTCACAAACAGA
The DNA here is from genome assembly GCA_032199065.1 of Smutsia gigantea. Classification (NCBI taxonomy): domain Eukaryota; kingdom Metazoa; phylum Chordata; class Mammalia; order Pholidota; family Manidae; genus Smutsia; species Smutsia gigantea. The sequence goes on along the minus strand of JAVSCE010012017.1, from coordinate 137,165 downwards.
GAACAGATGGTTGTTGGTTACTATGGGGGGGATAAGTGAAATGGCAGAAGGTGATAAAGAGATTCAAACTGCAAATTATAAAATAATTTAGTCACAGGGATGGAAGTATAGCATAGGAAATGTGGCTCAAAATATTGTCATATATCTTTGTGTGATGACAGCTGGTAACTACACTTATTATGGTGAGCATTTAATAATGTACCTAATTGATAAATCACTAAGTTGTTTATCTGAAAGTAATATAACATTATATATAAACTATATTCCAATAAAAATGATAACATTTAAAAAAATAAAGTGTGTACAATTTGGTAAGTTTTGATTATATATGTCACAACATACATAGACACACATGCACACATCTGTGAAATAATCACCATAATCAGGATAATGAATATATTCATGACTCCCGAACATTTTCTGTGCCCCTTTGTAAGCCTTACCTCCTCATTTCCCTCTCTCATCGCTGTCTCCAGGCAACCACTGATCTGCTTTATGCCACTATAGATTAGTTAGGAATTTTTTAAATGTCATATAAATGGAATAACACTGTTTGCTTTTTGGTGGGGGTGGTCTGGCTACTTTAATTCAGTTTTATTATTTTGAGATTCATCCATGTTTAGGGTGACCATTTCACTCCTTTTATTGTACTGCATGGATAGACTACAGATTGTTTATATATTCACTTACTGATGAATATTTGGGTTGTTTCCAGTTTTTGATTATTATAAATGAATTTGCCATAAACATTCGTGCACAAATCTTTGTGTAGATGCATACTTTTATTTTTCAGATAAATTCTTAGGAGTGAAATGGCTGAATAATATGGTAGATGTGTGTTGAATTTTGTTTTCCATAGTGGCTTAACCACTTTACAACCTTATCAGAAATGAATGAGTTTTGAAGGCTTTTTTATATTTTCTGAATACAAGTTCTTTAGAAATTGTATGATTTATAGATATTTTCTCCCAATCTTTTTCATTCATTTAACAGTGACGGTCAGAGAGCAGATGTTTTAATTTTGATGAAATCAAATTGCTTAGCTTGTGCTTTTTATGGATCATGCTTTTGTTTCATAGGTTAAAAAAAATATTCCCAACAATATCACAAAGGTTTCCTTAAATCTTTTCTTTTAGTAATCTTACAGCTTTAGTGCTTACATTTAGGTCTATGATCCATTTTAGATTAATTTGGTATATGACATGAGGACTATTTCAAGGTTCTTTTGTTGTTTTAAATATAAATGTCTAATAGCCGCTTTTGATGGAAAAGTTCTCTTTCCTCCATTCAAGTACCTTTGCATGTTTATAAAAAAATCAAGTGTCCTATGTGTAGGCCTGTATCTGGACTCTGTGTTTAGTTTAGTGGTCCTGTTTGTCTATTTTATACCAGTATGAACTGTCTCTATTACTGTAGCTTAATAATGAGCTTTAGAATAAGGAAGCGATGGTGCACCTTTGTTCTTTTTCTAGGTCTTTTTGTGTTTGGAGAAGGAGGTGAGCTATATTAGGGCCTTCACATTTCTTAATGAATTTTAGGAAAAGCTTGTCAATTTCCATTTTTAAGAAAGATTACTGGTATTTTTAATAGGGAGTGCATTGAATCTATAGATAAATTTTGGGAGAATCGATATTATTACAGTAGTGAATCTTTCAACACCTGACTGTGGTCTATTTCTTCATTTATTTAGGTCTTCTTTGATTTCGCTCAGTACTGTTTTGTAGTTATCAGTGTACAGGTCATTAGCAAATTGTCAGATTTGTTTTTAAATGTTCCGTAATTTTTATGCTATTGTAAATAGAATCTTTAAATTTTAATTTCCAGTTGTTGCTAGTACTAGACAACCAATTGATTCATGTATACTGCCACCTTACTGAACTCACTTATTAGTTTTAATAGCTCTAGGTAGAATATATTGAATTCTCCACAGGAAATCATGTCTGTGAATAAAGACAGATTTTATTACTTCTTTTACAACTTAATTGTTCTCTATTACGTTTTTCCTGCCTTGTTACACCAGCCAGTTTCCATCACAGTGTTGACTAGAAGAGTGTACATCCTTGTCTTATATCTGATTTTAGAGGCAAAAGATTCCATTTTTACCTTTCAGTCTGAATTAACTGTAGATTTTTTTCATATGTTCTCTTTGTCGAGTTGTTATTTGTTGTCTCCTGTGTCAGGGATCTTCAAGACTACTCCCAGGATTGGTGATTTACTAGTCATCATACTCACTGTTACAGATTATCACAATATAAAGACACACAGCAAAATCACCAAAAGGAAAGGGCACACAGGGCAAAGTTGGAAGGAAACCTGGCATAAGTTACTAAGAGTCCTTTACCAGTAGAATTGCAGAGGACACATTTAATTCCTCCAGCAATGAGTTGTAACAACACATACTAAGTGCTATTTACTAGGGAAGCTTTCCTAAGCCTAAGTGTCCAGAGTTTTTATTGGGGATTGGCCTTATAGCCTTATAATGTCTGCATGACTGATCACTGCTATTGAAACTCCAGCCCCCCCTCCCCCAGAAGGAAAGCTGGTGCTTACATAAATCACATTGTTTACAAAAACTGTCTAGACTAGCTAGTATAGTATGGTTCAAGGCCATGAGCATTCAAAACACTCTTATCTGTTAGAATATCCCAAGAGCTCAATTGCCAAGAGTTGGCCGAGGGCCATTCATGAAAATTGGGAACTGTGAGGTTTGAACTGCTCAGGACTGCTGAGTCAACTGTTTTTTCTACATGTTTTATTCCAAGTTTACAAAAAGTTTTCATCAGGAATGATGTTGGATTTTGTTAAACTCTTTTTTTTTTTTTGCATCTTTTTGAGATTATCATATGCTTTGTCTAATTTAGGCTATAAATATGGCTAAATAACATTGATGAATTTTCAAATATTAAATAATCCCACTTGGTCATTATGAATTTTATTTTATATATGTTCTTGGATTTGATTTGCTAAAATTTTATTTATTAACTTTAGTAAAGTTGGATGAAGAATTTCTTCCAATCTTCCATATGGCTACTTATTTTCTGTCTATTTGTTCAATGAATTAATGAAAGGGATATTGAAATCCCCCACTGTCATTGTGAATTTCCCTGTTTCCCTCTGTAGTTCTATTATTCACTTCATTTACTTGGGAACTTTGCTATAGATATTTAGACTTATTATTTAATCTTGATAAATTTACCTATTTGTTATTTTGAGTAATTTTTATATTCCTGGTAGTATAATTTTATGTACAATCTAATTTGTCTGATGGTAATATAGCCATGCCATATTTCTTTGGATTAGTGCTGGCATATCTTTTCTTAGCCTTTTACTTTTAACTTATCTATGTCTTTACATATGAAGTGTGTTTCTTGTAGGCAGCACATAGATGGGTTATGTTTTTCTTCCAGTCTGAAAATTTTTGCCTTTTATTTGGGACATTTAAACCATTTGCATTTAATGTGCTCATTTATACAGGTACATTTAAATCAGTCACCTAATAACACTTGTTTTTTTCTTCATGCCATCTGTTATTTTTTTCTCACTTTCTCATTTTCTGCCTTCTTTTCAACTAATTATTTCTTTCTCAGTCCAACTTTCCCTCCATTTTCTTATGTGCTCTGTGTCCTTTATATTAGTGATTGTTTTAGGATTTATAGTATACATCTCTAGCTCATCACCCTCTAACTGTAAGTGATACTTTACCACTTTCTGAGCAATACTCATTCTAGTGCTATTAATTCTCCATTTTTGAGGTAAGACCCATCTGTATACTCTACCTAATGTCCCATAAATCATAGATTTTCCATCATAGCTGGTGGAAGTACTCTTCATAGCTGTGTTGAGTGTTACTACCTCTACTCTTTGTGGGTGCTTTTTCTCTCAGCCTCAGATATATTCCTTGCATGCACACATCAGTTCTGCTGAATGTATAAGGGGGATTCTCTGCAGATAGCTGGGAATTCCTCTGTGTTCAGCTTTCTCCTATCAGGGAAATCTAGCCACATTGGTCTTCCTAGAATCTCAGGAAGGCCACCAGGCTTCTTGCTGGTATACTAGTTTCCTATTGCTACTGTAAGAAATCACCACAAATTTAGTGGCTTAAACCAACACAAATTTATGATTTTACAGTTTTTTAGGTTGAAAGTCCAATATGGGTCTTATTGTGCTGAAGCCAAGGAGTCAGCAGGGCTGAGTTCCTTTCTCAATGCTCCAGGGGAGAATCCATTTCCTTGACTTTTACCAGTTTCTTGAGGATGCCCCAAATCCTTGGATTTTGCTCCATTCCTCCACCTTTAAAGCCAACAATATTGCATCTCTCTAACCATTTTTCCTGAGTTACGTCTCCCTGTAACTCTGCACTGAACTGGGAAAGTTTTATTTCAAGGATTTGTGATTAGGTTGGTTTTATCTAGAAAATCCAGGATAATCTCCCCATATCAAAGTTCTTAACTTAATCAACCTCTACAAAGTCCCTTTGCCATGTAAGGTAACATACTCATAGTTTTAGGGGATTGGGAAATAGACATCTGTGGAGGACCATTATTTTCCTACAATACCGAGGTTCCTCCTCACTGGAACAGGACCTAGAAACTTTCTCAAGTCAATAAACTGGACAATGAGAGGTAATATTTCCTCTGTCTCCCACCTTTAAGGATTCAGTGTCCTTTGGATTATATTCAGTGTCTTGTATACTGTGATTTCATATATATATATATATGGTTGTTTTGTGGAAAAAGAGTAAATCCAACCTTTGTTACAGCATCTTGGCCAGAAGCAAAGCAGAAGTTCTTGGTACTTCACTCACTGTTTTAAATGGAATTTCCTTGATTTCTTATAAGGTTGGGCATCTTTTAGTTTCTCTTTTTTCTTTTGTGTATTTGCTTTGGCTACTCAGATTTCCTTGTTTTAGAATTGCCTCATCATTTCCTATTTTGATTTTTCTATTGAAAAGTTTGTCTGGTTCTTATTGTTTTATAGAAATTATATGTCCTAGATAATATTTTTATCAGTTATGTGCAATATAAATATTTTCTCCCAATATGAAATTCATTGTATGCACACTTGTTGATGGAGAATTTGTATTTAAAGAAAGGGTTAATATTATTATAAACATATTTATCACAATTTTAGGATTTGTATTTAAGATATCTTTCCCTGTCATGCGGTTGCAGAGATATTCTACCACATATTTCTCCCAAAAAAATTAAAGTTTTTTTTCAGTAGGTCTTTAATCATCTGAAATTTATTTCTGTGTGTGGTATGAAGTAGAGATTTCCATTATTTTTATATAAGTAAAAGTTATACCACTTACTGACTAATCCATCCTGTTCATAATGATCTGTGAATCCAGTTTCCACTTCCTGTAGTGAAGTCTTTTAGTGACAATTTCTTGCTTGTCTGAAAAATATCTTTCATATTAATATTCTTTATTTTTGAAAGGATACTTTTCATAAGGTAAAGATTTAGAGTTAGCCAGGCATTTTCTTTTTACTATTAAAGATCATTCCACTATCTTCTGGTTTTCATTGTTTCTGTTTAAAACCATTTGTGAAGTTTTATTGTTCTTTTGATTTTAATTTTCTTCTTTCTTTAGTTAAAGATTTTATTTTGTGCTTAGTTTTCAGAAGTTTTACTATGATAGACCTAGGTATGACTTCCTTTGTATTTATCCTGCTTAAGGTTCACTACTTGCATCTTTGGCTTGAAATGTTTTTTGTCAGTTTTAAAAAAGTCATGGCTGGAGATTCAAAATGGCCGCATGAGAGGTGAGACAGAGAACTCCTCCCAAAACCACAGATAGTGTGAAAATATAGTTAGTACAACTAACCCTAAAATAGCAACAATGAAAGAAGGCTGCACCAGACTGCATACAGACCTCATGAACAGAGCAGACCTCACAAAACAGGATAACATACGAAAGCCTTGATCTGGTGGGACCTGAGCCTTTCCCCCACCCCAGCTCAGTGGCAGGAGGAAGAGAAATGGAGTGGGGGAAGGGGTGGAAGGCTGGGACTGCTGAACACCTACCCTGGAGATCTGTTTTGCAAGCAAAAACCTATATTGTGTGGTGCTCTGGAGGATGCGGAGCTGGGACAAGCAGAGTACTTGAGAGACAGATTCTGGCTGTTTGTGGAGGATGGGATCCACACCTGGCCACTCTGGGACAAGGGAAAGGCAGGCGGGCTGACAAGCTTCTTGCAGTGAGAGAGCTGCTAAAGTGGTAGGGTTTACATGGAGCTTGCTGCATGGGAGAAGGGATAGGGGGACAAGGTTGTCTGGGGGTGCTCTGCACAGCAGATTGGGCACTTTGGGGAGCTGCAGGTGCTCCATCCTCCTGGCTGGCTATTCATCTCTGAGGCCCCCCACTGTGACACGCAGCCTGCTAAGCCTCCCTCCTGGCCTGACAGCACCAGCTCACAAACCGGCAGTCACTGGTCTGGAGTCAGGCCAGCCAGAGGGAGGTTCCCCTATAACAGCTAGAGACGCCAACCACAGAGGCTTAGACCTGTGTGCTCAGCCTACTGGCTCTGATACTGGAGACAGGCACGGCAGCTGGGAATCAGGAAACATATCTTTCCTCCCCCCAGGCACCAGCTTCACCCCCCTATGACCCCCAGCCTCACTAAAAGGGCTGAACAGCTTGAGAACTGGAGCTTCTCAGCAATAGAGGGCACCACAGAGAAATATGAAATGTCAAAAGAACATGGTTCAGACCAAAATCTCACAAACCCCAGAAAAAGGACCAAATGAAACTGAATTCATCAATCTTCCTGAAAGAGAGTTCAAAATAAAAATCATAAACATGCTTACGGAGGTACAGAAAAACTCAGGAACGAATTTAAGAAGGAGATTCAATCATTAAGAAATTCCATATCTGAAATAAAACATACAATGGAGGGATTTAAAAGCAGAATAGGTGTAGTAGAAGAGACGGTAAATGGAATAGAAATTAGAGAAGAGGAATACAAAGAAGCTGGGGCACAGAGAGAAAAAAGCATTTCTAAGAATGAAAGAATATTGAGAGAACTGTGTGACCAATCCAAACAGAACAATATTCACATAATACGGGTACCAGAAGAAGAAGAGAGAGAAAAAGGGATAGAAACTGTCATAGAGGCAATTGCTGAAAACTTCCCCCATCTAGGGAAAGAGATAGTCTCTCAGGCAATGGAGATGCACAGATCTCCCAACACAAGGGACCCAAGGAAGACAACACCAAGACATAGTAATTAAAATGGCAATGATCAAGGATAAGGACAGACTATTAAAAGCAGCCAGACAGAAATAAGATCACATACAAAGTAAAACCCATCAGGCTATCATCAGACTTCTCAGCAGAAATCTTACAGGCCAGAAGGGAATGGCATGTTTTATTTAATGCAATGAAGCAGAAGAGCCTTGAACCAAGAATACTCTACCCAGCAAGGTTAACATTTAAATTTGAAGGAGGGATTAAACAATTTTCAGATAAGCAAAAGCTGAGAGAATTTACGTTCCACAAACCACCTCTACAGTGCATTTTGGAGGGACTGCTATAGATGGAAGTATTCCTAAGACTAAATAGATGTCACCCAAGGGATAGACAAAGAGTAGAGAATATGATTCATAACATACAAACAATGGAGGAGGAAGAAAAAAGAGGAAAGAAAAAAAAAGGAATCTTTAGGTTGTGTTTGTAATAGTATATGAAGTGAGTTAAATTAGACTGTTAGATAGTAAGGGAATTAACCCTTGAACCTTTGGTAGTCACAAATTTATAGCCTGCAATGGCAATAAGTACATACCTATTGATAATCACCCTAAATGTAAATGGTCTGAATGCACCAATCAAAAGACATAGAGTCACTGAATGGATAAAAAAACAAGACCCATCTATATGCTGCCTACAAGAAACTCACTTCAAATCCAAAGACATACACAGACCGAAAGTAAAGGGATGGAAAAAGATATTTTATGCAACTAATAGTGAGAAAAAAGCAGGAGTTGCACTACTTATATCAGACAAACAGACTTCAAAACAAAGAAAGTCACAAGAGGCAAAGAAGGACATTACATAATGATAAAGGGGTCAGTCCAACAAGAGGATATAACTATTATAAATATCTATGCATCCAACACAGGATCACCTACATATGTGAAATAAATACTAACAAAAGTAAAGGGGGAAATAGACTGCAATGCATTCATTTTGGGAGACTTCAACACACCAATCACTCCAAAGGACAGATCAACCAGACAGAAAATAAACAAAGAGAAGAGGCACTGAAGAACGTATTAGAACAGATGGACCTAACGGACATCTACAGAACACTCCATCCAAAAGCAACAGGATACACATTCTTCTCAAGAGCACATGGAACATTTTCAAGAATAGATCATATACTAGGCTTCAAAAAGACGTAAATTTAAAAAGATTGAAATTGTACCAACCAGCTTCTCAGACCACAAAGGAATGAATCTAGAAATGAATTACACAAAGAAAATGAAAATCCCACAAACACATGGAAGCTTAATAAAATGCTCCTAAATAATCAACGGATCAATGACCAAATAAGAACAGAGATCAAGCAATATATGGACACAAATGACAGCAATAATTCAACACCACAAAATCTGTGGGATGCAGTGAAGGCTGTGCTAAGAGGGAAAAATATTGCAATATGGGCCTACCTCAAGAAAGAAGAACAATCCCAAATGAACAGTCTAAACTCACAATTAATGAAACTAGAAAAAGAAGAACAAATGAGGCTCAAAGTCAGTAGAAGGAGGGACATAATAAAGATTAAAGCAGAAATAAATAAAACTGAGAAGGATAAAACAAAAGAAAGAATCAATGAAAGCAGGGGCTGGTTCTTCTAGAAAATAAACAAAATAGATAAACCCCTATCCAGACTAAATCAAGAAAAAAAGAGAGTCCACACACATAAACAGAATCAGAAATGATAAAGGAATAATCACTATGGACACCGCAAAAGAATTATGAGAGAATACTATGAAAAATTATATGCTAACAAACTGGCTAACCTAGAAGAAATGGACAACTTTCTAGAAAAATACAACCTTCCAAGGCTGACCGAGGCAGAAACAGAAAATATGAATAGACCAATTACCAGCAAAGAAATTGAGTTGGTAATCAAAAAGCTACCTAAGAACAAAACCCTGGAATAGATGGTCAAACATTTAGTGAAGACTTAATACCCATCCTCCTTAAAGTTTTCCAAAAAGTAGAAGAGGAGGGAATACTCCCAAACTCATTCTACAAGTCCAACATCACTCTAATACCAAAACCAGGCAAAGACACCACAAAAAAAGAACATTACAGACCAATATCATTGATGAACATAGATGCAAAAATACTCAACAAAATATTAGCAAACTGAATTTTAAAATACATCAAAAAGATCATCCATCATGATCAAGTGGGATTCATCCCAGCGATGCAAGGATGGCACAACATTCAAAAATCCATCAACATCATCCACTACATCAACAAAAAGGACAAAAACCACATTATCATCTCTATAGATGCTGAAAAAGCATTCGACAAAATTCAACATCTATTCATGATAAAAACTCAACAAAATGGGTATAGAGGGCAAGTACCTCAACATAATAAAGGCCATATATGACAAACCCACAGCCAACATTATACTTAACAGTGAGAAGCTGAAAGCTTTTCCTTTAAGATCGGGAACAAGACAAGGATGCCCACTCTCCCCACTGTTATTCAACATAGTTCTGTAGGTCCTAACCATGGCAATCAGACAACACAAAGAAATAAAAGGCATCTAGATTGGTAAGGAAGAAGTTAAACTGTCCCTGTTTGCAGATGACATGATATTGTACATAAAAAACCCTAAAGAATCCACTCCAAAACTACTAGATCTAATATCTGAATACAGTAAAGTTGCAGGATACAAAATTGATACACAGAAATCTGTTGCATATCAATACACTAACAGTGAACTAGCAGAAAGAGAAAACAGGAAAACAATTCTATTCACAATTGCACCCAAAAGAATAAAATACCTAGGAATAAACCTAACCAAGGAAGTGAAAGACTTATACTCTGAAAACTACAAGACACTCATGAGAGAAATTAAAGAAGATACCAATAAATGGAAACACATCCCTACTCATGGTTAGGAAAAATTAATATTGTCAAAATGGCCATCCTGCCTAAAGCAATCTACAGATTCAATGCAATCTCTATTAAAATACCAACAGCATTCTTCGATGAACTAGAGCAAATAGTTCTAAAATTCATATGGAACCACAAAAGCTCCCAAATAGCCAAAGCAATCCTGAGAAGGAAGAATAAAGTGGGGAGAATTACACTCCCTGACTTCAAGCTCCACTACAAAGCCACAGTAATCAAGACAATTTGGTACTGGCACAGGAACAGACCCACAGAACAATGGAACAGACCAGAGAGCCCAGATATAAAACCAAGCATATATGGTCAATTAATATACAATAAAGGAGGCATAAATATACAATGGGGGAAACACCGCCTCTTCAACAACTGGTATTGGCAAAACTGGAGAGCTACATGTAAGAAAATGAACTGGACTATTGTCTAACCCCATACACAAAAGTAAACTCAAATGGATCAAAGACCTGAATGTAAGTCATGAAACTATAAAACTCTTAGAAAAAAACATAGGCAAAAATCTCTTGGACATAAACACGAGCAACTTCTTCATGAACATATCTCCCTGGGCAAGGGAAACAAAAGCAAAAATGAACATATAGGACTACATCCAACTAAAAATGTGTATGGCAAAGGACATCATCAATAGAACAAGAAAGGCATCCTACAGTATGGGAGAATATATTCATAAATGACATATCCAATAAGGGGTTGACATCCAAATTATATAAAGAGCTTACACACCTTAAGAAACAAAAAGCACATAATCTAATTAAAAAATGGGCAGAGGATCTGAACAGACACTTCTCCAAAGAAGAAATTCAGATGGCCAACTGACACATGAAAAGATGCTCCACATCACTAATCATCAGAGAAATGCAGATTAAAACCACAATGAGATATCACCTCGCACCAATTAGGATGGCCAACATCCAAAACACAAGCAACAACAAATGTTGGCGAGGATGTGGAGGAAGGGGAACCCTCCTACACTGCTGGTTGGAATGTAAGTTAGTTCAACCATTGTGGAAAGCAGTATGGAGGTTCCTCAAAAAACCCCAAATAGAAATACCATTTGACCCAGGAATTCCACTCCTAGAAATTTACCCTAAGAATGCAACAGTGCAGTTTGAAAAAGACATATACACCCCTATGTTTATTGCAGCACTATTTACAATAGTCAAGAAATGGAAGCAACCTAAGTGTCCATCAGTAGATGAATGGATAAAGAAGAGGTGGTACATACACACAGTGGAATATTATTCAGCCAGAAGAAGAAAACAAATCCTACCATTTGCAACAACATGGATGGAGCTAGAGGGTATTATGCTCAGTGAAATAAGTCAGGCGGAGAAAGACAAGTACCAAATGATTTCACTCATCTGTGGAGCATAAGAACAAAGCAAAAACTGAAGGAACAAAACAGCAGCAGACTCACAGAACCCAAGAATGGACTAACAGTTACCCAAGGCAAAGGGACTGGAAAAGATGGGTGGGGGGGAGGGACAAGGGTGAAAAAGGGGTATTACGATTATGATTAGCTCACATAATCTAGTGGGGTGGGATATGGGGAAGGCTGTATAACACAGAGAAGACAAGTAGTGATTCCTTAGCATCTTACTACACTGATGGACAGTGACTGTAATGGGGTATGTCATGGGGACTTGATAATAGGGGTAGTCTAGTAACTATAATTTTGCTCATGTAATTGTACATTAATAATAGCAAAATAAAAAAATGTCATGGCTTCTTATCTGTTCTCTTTCTTGTTCTCTCTTTTCTTAAACTTCAGCTGCATGAACCTCTTCCCAATATCCCATTTATTTTTTGGAGCATTCTGTATTTTCTATTTTTTTGCCTTTACCTGCTTCAGTCCAGATAGTTAGTTCTACTGTCCTATCTTCCACTTCCCAGATTCTTTCTTCACCTGGGCCTCATACACTATTAAATCCATGTGTTAAGCTTTAAATCGTTATATTTTAAGTAATGCATAAATCAGAATTCTGAATAATTTCTTTTTTATGCTTTCCACTTCTTGTGATTCACCATCTTATTTAATTTATTAAGCATTAATTGCATATAAATCATTTTAAAGTGTAGTTCTGATTTTTTAAAAATCTGAATTTCTTGTGCATTTCTTATCTGTGTGACTGTTTTTTTATAGAGTGGCAGATGCTATGGGAGAAAATTAAAGAGCTACTTTGACGCTTGGAGACTGTTATCTTCTTCCATATATAATTACTTTTCTTTCTAAGAGAAAGCTTTAGCCATTGAGTAATCAAACTGACTTACAGCTGGGCTTTAAATGCAATTATCCATTATACAAGTTGATAGAAAAATGTGTCCCCAAAAAGTCAGAGTTAAAGGAATTTGCTATTCAAAGAAAAGTTTGACATACACACCTTACATCAATAGACTAAGCAACAGGATAAGAGACAGTGAGTCAGAAAAGGGACCTTAAAAAGTACTTTTGAGGTTGATCTAATGTATTCAAACATACAAAAACAGCTATTTTATATCATTCATTTTTCTATAGATAAGCTGAGATCATTCTTGAAACAAATGTGCTTTGTTGTAAACAAGTAGGAAAAAATAGTGGTTTTCTGATTGTTCTCTTTCAATGCTAGATATTTTATAATGTTGCCATTCTTAATTTGAGGAATATTGCTACCATTCTGTAGGCATTATCTCAGAGTGAAAATTTTCTTTCCTTTCAACAATATACATGTGAATTTAAATGTTAACTATTCTAATCATACCAAAGCTTTTTCTCAAAAACTGATAATTTTTTTTTTATGGAACCTAAATCCTCAGAACACATTCAATAAAATAACATTAGGCAACTTTTCCTTCACAGCTCAGAATCGTATCTGTAAAATGGGAATTTAATGATTCATGTATTATTTATTCAACAAATATTAACAAAGTAACTTTATGCACTTTGCTAGTAACATAATAGAACTTCCACTGTCGGGTATTGTGAGAAACAAACAAAATAATTATATACAGCACTTGCCTCAATGAGTGGCATTAAAGGCATAATAAATGTCACAATTATTTTATTGTTAGCCATTTTTATATTTAGGGATTTATTTGATGATTTATTTTTAAAGTTCATGGGAGTTCAGTAAAGACAAATGAAGATGTTTTCTGTGTTGATCTTCTTGAATAATTTAAGAATATTAATGCACCGAATCACAACACTTCTGTACCGAATGCTTACCACACATATGTGCACACACACATTTTCTTCTCCCTCTGCCTCCACCTCACACTCCTTTTCCTGAATGTCTAGGATGGCAAATATATCGTGCACTTCGCCATAATAAGTGGTGTTTTGTAGGAAATATCTTTCATTCTTTGCTTAAGTATGGAAAAGTATTTTATCAGATGATAAAAATGTCGAGGTTTTATTTACTTAGACCTTTTGTTCATTAAAGGATATTCATCATCTCAAGTTCATGTTACCCACCTATGTCTTATTATTCCAGATTAGCTCCTGATGTGTAAGGTTAATGCCATATCTGGAAATCTATACTTCAGATATTTTGTAGACTTCATCCCCTTTCTAAGTTTCTCATTCTTATTTGACCAAAAGATTACTTTGATTTCATGTCAGAGGTATCTCTTTTATTTTTCCTTATCAAAGACAGCTGAAATTTTTCATACTGGCAAAACATTTCAGAGAGTGTTGAACAAAAGGCCTGGTGAGACACCAGAATGCCCTTCTGATCTGTTTTCCCTGGGAAAACGAGGGTGTCCTTACCTTTAGGAAAGCTCTATTGTGTTTTTTTCTGTAATGGTCTCCTGAAGATAATTAAACAAAAATAAAAGTGTAAAATTTCATTTTAAAATTCTTAATCCTTGACATAGTTATGTCACTCTACATTTTAGGTCTAGGAGGTGACATACTTTTATTTCACATTTGATATATCTGGGGCTCAGAGATAATCAAGGATTTAAGCCGATTTCAAGTAAAAAAATGTACTGATTTCCTACTACATGGGAAGTATTGTGATGTGCTCTGTGGGAGACATCAGGACTTCCAGATCTGGTCCCAGCCTGGTAGGAACTCAGAGCTTCAGGAGAGTGTGTTGGTTATTAATACTTATCTTCTCAGTGCCATTACTGCTCATCTACGCTTTTTCTGTGATGCTTACACTGGGATGTGCAAACCATGTTCCTGCTTTGCCTGCAGCTTCCCTGCTAGTTCTGCTAATAAGGAGAGCTAGCGGAACATTAGAAGCTGCATTCCATACTGGGTTGTTCTCTGCTCTTGTCGGTACATCCCTACAGTCTATTTTGGCAGGGGTGGTTGATACCATGCTCCAGTTTTCTCTCTTCACTCCAGCAGCAACCTCAGTGTACTCCCTGAGGAACAGCAGTCGGACCCTGCCCCTCCTCACTGGTCTGGGTGCCACAGTTTTCTCCTCTGAGCTACTGAGCTCTCAGCCCAGCTGGGCAGCATGTCCTCGAAGGAGGTCTGGGTCTCAGCTCTGAGGGAGGGAGTCCCTTCCAAGTTACAGTGTTTTAAAAACTCTTAACTCTTCCCATTTTTTACCTCATCTCCAGGGATGGTAGCTGCTTCCTATGGGAAATAGCTCTTTATTATCTCGATGTTTCTTGTTTTGCCTTTTCAATCTTCTAATATTTGTGTAATCAATGATTTATATAATTTTTTCTGTTAAAACAATTGGTATATTGGACCCTGACTGATAGAGAACAATAGACACTCATAGAAATGATTCTAATATCATCAATGGAGGGTGTTCTATAACATATAATGGGAATAAAATGAAAAAAGACAATTTGATGACTACTTAATAATCCAGGGGAGGCATCTAAGAAGACTTTAGGTTTGAACTGGGCTTGATGCATAGAAGTGTGTTAAGCAGGTGTGAAGCCTGTAGTATGAAGACCCAGGCCTTCCACAGACAAGGAAACATATGATTCTTTAAAACTGGTATGAAGTGCCCCAGGATGACTGGTCATGAAGGTATAAGAAGGTGTGAGAAATTACTAGATGATAAGATTTTAAAAAGCATCTTGGTGCCAACTCATTGATCTTAATGTTAGGCTAAGGAACTGGACACATCTTGCATTCAGTAGAAGGTCATCCTTGCCTCTGTGACAGAATTCATGTCCCTGTCTATAATTTAGAATGTTTCTCCGAGCAACATTCATGGATTGAACATTGAAGAGCTGGTCTTCAGAAGCTTCTTGAAGAGAGCATTATATTAGTCTAGGGGACAGACAGTAGTAGTTTAAAACAGTAGCAGCAGAAGTTGAAAACTCTGTACAAGCAGAGCTGGTGGCATGAAAATAACAATAGCAACCAAGCTCACCGAACTTTTGAAATAAATATGAGCAAAAACTTTTTGAAAAAGCTTTTTAGCACTATGAAATAATAAAAGTAAAAGTGGTGTTCATAATCAATATAACATATAATTCAAAGCCTTTTTTGTTGTTCCTAAGTTTCAGTCTCTTTTCCTTAATAATTTTCTTTCTCTGGTCAATGAAAGTTTATTTTATTTTTATTTGTTTGTTTTTCTTTAGTTTGAAGCTTCAGGCCAATAATTTTGAACTCATAGTGGAATGTTTACAATAACAATAATCAACATGGAAGTCACATCTGAGGAGACAGCTACAGGGAGGGCCCAGAGGTAGAGTCGGAGGTGAGGTACTATCTGCTTCCTCCACTGACTTGGTGTTTGACCTCAAGCAAATACAGTTGTGCCTTATGCCTTGTGTATAAAGTAGGTATATTCATAACTATGTCTACACCTCAGTTTCTTGGGAGTTTTGGGAACTTAGTAATGCCTGTAGGACTATCTCTGTTTTCTACAAGAAATATATTATTTTCTTCCTTAGGAACTAATGAGTAAACAATAAAATTATAGCATCTAATGATATTAAAGTAGGCTGATTTATGTTGGGTTATCTTTGCACAAACTTCTCAAAAAGTGGAAAGAAAAATGAAACAAAGCCATTGTCTTCTTGGCTTTGGGGAACCCTTCCCTAAGCCAGGTGCCTCAGAGGCCACATTCCACCTGTGTGGCAACGGGGATTTCTTAGAACTAAAACCAACTCACTGGAGAACCTGGGAATGGGCTGAAGGTGAAATATTTTCTCCCTGGATTTTTACGGGTCTCACATGATTCCAGCCGTCACCTTGGACTACCATGCCTTGATCGGTGTTGCCATTTGTCCTCCTTCCAGGGAGGGATTTTGCAGCCTTTGGGCTGAAAGGAAGCTGTGTGTGTGTGTGTGTGTGTGTGCGCGCGTGTGTGTATGTGCTTTTCACACACTCATGCGTTGTCTTCTATCTTTTTATTTAGGTTGGGGGTATGGGGAGATTGTGGGTAGGGGGAAGTGGGGTGGGAGGGCTTCGTTGTCTTTGAGGTGAGAGCTTTGTTTGCTTTCTTCTGTTGCTTCTGAGAGCTTCGGGTCTGGAGGCCTGACCACCAGGCCATGGGCTGCCTGAGCATAAAACCTGGAGATGGTGGATCACACCCAAAGCCACAGCTTTTTTGTCTCTGGGGAACTTCCTTCTTCAGAGGGAAGGAGGTGGGGGTTGGTGGATGTGAATTGGTTATTAATTTCTGAGTTTTACCAAATAAAGTAGACTCTAAGGAGAAAAAAAAAATGAACCAGCACATATACATTATTTTTAAAGTCTAGTTGAATTTTGTCTTTGTTGCATTCCTGTCATGAAGTGACAGTCTCAAGATTGGAAGAAACTTAAAAGCCACCTAGAATTGTTGGCTAGCATCCACCTCCCCTCACTGCGGCTTTCTTTCCAACTGTCAACTACCCTTTGCAGTCTTCTTGTTAAGAGGCTCCTCCCCAGGCTTCCCATTCTATTTTGAAAAACAAGCAGAAAGTAGTTTGTAAAACAACATATTTGACCCTTTTAAGTGTCCACTTTTCTTGATAGTTCTGTCCCCTGCAGGTAAAAGAGTAAATAATTCCTCTCCTATAGAGGGCTTTCAAGTCTTTAAAGGACAATTTTCATGTCCCCTTCCATTTCATTCACCAATAACCCACTATACAGCTGGTATTGTTCCTTAGCTTTTTGATAACTATGTCTTTCACCAAAGGCCATGTGGTGTTTTCCACGAATCTCTCACTGTTTGGTATGAGACACAGGTGTCATACAAAAGAGTTGCATCCTTTATTCTCGCATGGAACATACATTGAAAGCCCTCTTGGTACAGAGTTATACTCACAATTGCATAGTAAAGAATGACTTAAAAAGTAATGCACTTACCCATATATGATCTTAATAGGACTCTTTGCTTCTTGCCATCAAATTCCCAAACTCACATTGTCCTTCACTTCCTTCATAATGGTGAAAATTCAAAACAGCAAAGCTTCAGTCAACTTAGGTCCACAATGACCATGTAGAGCGAAGTTTCCTTTTCTCCCTGACTCTGAACATCACCATGAACTATTAAAAAGAAGGGGGAGGGAGTTCTACTATGTTACTGTGTTGAAATCTTTATACTCCCACTAGAGAGTGTTTACTTCCAATCATGAGGCCCATCCTAAGTGGCAGTCGTGGGCAAATTTGTTTCAATGCACATCACTGCAGGGAAAACCACCAGTGAGGTGAAACTATGGCATTTCATGGTTACCTGATTGGATCCTCTTAACATGCTCAGGAAATGGCCATAGATTATTGATCTGGAAGGAAACATCAAGTTTAGTTGTTTTAACAGTTTTAAGCAGCAGAAACCTTTCTTCAAATGTTGGGAATGGATTGGTCCAGAATGAGGCAACAGTGTTCTTTCCTTCAGTAGTCCCCACCACGGGGTCCCCTGGGGCACTTTTGTAGACCCTCTAGGTCTCTAAAAAAATGCTGTTCACAGCACACTTACAGATAAGCTAACTGAGGTTGTGTGACTCAATTTTATGAGACAAACTGAATTGGTTTTGTAACACACTTGAATTATTCTGTCTTTGTGTTATTACCTATACTTTACCCCTGCCTGGAATGCCCTTCTCTTAGTCTTTTCATTTTTTTAATCTTAACTATATATCAAAGTCCATGTCCATGAAGCCTATGTTAGTTTCTGTGTTGCCATAGAAGTTGTCACAAATTTAGTGGCTAAAGCAATCCCAAGTGTGATCTCACAGTTCTGTAGGCGAGAAGTCTTGGTGGACTTAGCTGCGTCCTCAGCTCCAGGTTTCACAAAGCCAAAATCAAGGTGTTAGCAGGGCTGTGTTCAACACTGGACTTTCTGGGGAAGAATCGACTTCCAAATTCATACAAGTTGTTAGAATTCATTTTCTTGAGGCTGTAGGGCTGAAGTCTCCATTTCTTTACTGCCTGTCGTCTGGATGCTAATTTTTGCTGCTAGAAGCCACCCACATTCATCACATTCATGTCACCCCTCCAGCAATGGTGGGCTGTCTCTCACACTTCAGATGTCTTTGACTACCCCTTCTGCTGCAATCTCTCTGGACTTCCTCTCCTGCCCTCTTCTGGGAGGAAGCTCTACTTTTAATGTCTCAAGTGTTTACATTGAGCCCACTTGGATAGCCCCAAATAATCTCCTAATTTAATGTTAATTGATGAGCAACCTTAATTACATCTGCAAAGTCCCTTTTGTTTGTATAATGTGACTCATGATACAAGGGAAGGTGTCATGTTTACCTCAAAGCCTTTCCTGAAAACCATCCGCAGTGAGCTCACCTGCATGAGAAACTGCATGTGCCTTAGTACCTCCCACAGTGCACTCATCTTAATCCACTACGTTAAAGTCATTTATGTCATTGCCTTAATTCTCTTCTTTATTTGTAAGGCCTTTCTGTTGATGGTTACTCAAATTTTTCATCCCTTTAGTATCTAACAGATCTGGTGCACTAAGGAAATTTGGATGAGTTGAATTGAATAATACAAGTTATTATATTATAAATGTTACGAAGGAAAAGACTTGGTTCATTGTCACAGGGAAGGTCAGATATAGTGAGACGAGAAACCAAAGTCAAGAAAGCAAAGTAAGTTTTAATGCACTCTGCACAGAGTAACAGAGCGGGTCTACCTGGGGTGAGATAGGCCTGGATGCTCATTCTGCGGCTTCTTTTATGTGGTTTCCACAGGGCAGAGAGGTCCTTGATTGACAGCTGTCAGCTCTCTAGGCTGGTTCTGACTGTCGAGCTGAGGACCTGGGCTGTGCTGTGCCTGTGCCTCTGATGTTTATTATCCGGGGGACCCTGGACATTTCCTGAGTCACTCTTGGACCCTGTGGCCTCATGTGATTAACTCTCTCCATCATTTCTGGCTCTATCTGATCAATTCCTTGAGTCATTTTGGGGGGGCCCTCTCTCCTTTTCATTCTGCTCATTTCTGTCTTTCTTCCTAACAATAAAGGCAGAAATGGGGCTAGACCAGAGCTAGAACAGGACTCTCACCCCAGCATTTTCTCTACAGTGATACACTCTCTCTCAAACTTGGTTGTGCCTTGCTCCTTTGTCTCAAGCTCGTCTGCGTAAACAGTATTTTGTCTGTACCCACAAATGCTAAGCGCAGCACCGTGGCATTTCCTTTGACAGATAAGGAGAGACAGAATAAATAGGAAACGTGGGTATGTGATACTTTTCATAAATTCCAACCCCCACCTCTATCCCAAAATTGAACATCATCTATAGCCATAAATTTTTTATCACATTTTAAGGAAATATCAGGGTTTTTTTCAATAAAAGAACATATTGGCTCATGTAGTAGCCTTTAAAAATCTTGATCTATCTCTAATCAAGGCTGAGCGATCCGGTACGCCCTTCTGTTAAATGCCTCAGTGAGCGGTCACATTCAAGTCCCAACAAGCCCCAGTGTGTTTCTTAGCTACCTCCTTAATTTACCAACCTGACTTTAGCCTAAGGGCTTTTTTTTTTCTCTTTTCTTTTTTAGTTGCTATCCTGCTGAGGTCCTATTTGTACATTCTAGAGGACATTTATCATTTTGGTGGAATGATTCTGCTCTCATGTGTGTCTGACACTTAAACATTCAAAATGTAACAAGCTGGTCTTCTGGGACTGAAAAAAGTCAGTAAAGGGGGTGAACAGAAGTAAAAATCTTAGCTTACTACCCTTCTGTATTAGAGAGCACATCCACAATCTTTCCATGCTATGGACATGGCTCGGAGATAATGAGGTTCAGTTCCAGACCATCACAATAAAGCAAATATTGCAATAAAGTGGGTCAAATGAAATTTCTGTTTTCTCAGTGCATGTAAGTCATGTTTACACTATATTGGAGTTGGTTATGTCTGCAATAACACTATGTCTAAAAATTGTATATAACTTAATTTAAAAAATACTTTTGCTAAAAATATGCTCACCATTCTCTGAGCTTTCAGTAAGTGTAATCATTTTGCTGGTGGAGGGTCTTGCCAAGATATTGATGGCTGCTAACTGATCAGAGTGGTTGGGGGAGTGTGGCAATTGTTTAAAATAAGATAACAGTGAAGCTTCTATATCGATCGACTCTTTCCTTCATGAACAATTTCTCTGCATGTGATGGATGCTGTGTGATAGTGTTTTACCCATAGCAGAACTTTTCTCAAATTTAGTGTCAGTCCTCTCAAACCCTGCTATTGTTTTATCAACTAACTTTGTGCAATATTCTAAATCCTTTGTTTTCATTCCAGCAATCTTCATTGCATCTTTATCAGGAGTAGATTCCATCTCAAGAAACCCACCCCCCCCTTTTTTAGCTCATTCATAAGAAGCAACTCACCACTCAAATTGTATCATAAGATTGCAGCAATTCAGGCACATCTCCAGGCTGCACTTCTAATTCTAGTTCTCTTGCTATTTCCAACACATTTGCAGTTCCTTCCTCCATGGAAGTCATGAACCCTTCAAAGTCATCCATAAGGGTTGGAATCAGTGTCTTCCAAACCTCTGTGAATGTTGATGTTTTGACCTCTTCCCATTAATCATTGGTGTTCTTAATGGCATCTAGAATGGCAAATCCTTTCCAGTAGGTTTTCAATTTACTTTGCCCAGATCCATCAGAGGAATCACTCACTATCTATGGCAGCTATGGCCTTACAAAATGTATTTCTTAAATAATAAGACTTGAAAGTTGTAACGACTACTCGATCCAGGGGCTGCACAAATAGACATATGTTGGCAGATATGAAAACAACATTAATCTCATTGTGCATATCTGTCAGTGCTTTTGGGTGACCAGGCACATTGTCAATGAACAGTAATATTTTGAAAGAAATCATTTTTTTCTGAGCAGTTGTCTCCACAGTGGGCTTAAAATATTCAGTAAACCATGCTGTAAACAGATGTCCTGTCATCTAGGTTTTATTGTTCCATTTCTAGAGCTCAAGACAGAGTAGATTTAGAATAATTCTGAAAGGCCCTAGGATTTTTGAATGATAAATGGCTCCAAGTGAAAGTCACCAGCTGCATTAGCCCCTAACAAGAGAGTCAGCATGTTCTTTGAAGCTTTTGAAACCAGGCATAGACTCTCTAGCTATGAAAGTCCTAGATGGCATGAAAGTCTAGATAGAAGGCTGTTTTGTCTACTTTGAAAATCTGTTGTTTAGTGTAGCCATCTTCATTATTCATCTTAGCTAGATCTTCCAGATAATCTGCCACAGCTTCTACTTCAGCACTTGCTGCTTCACTTTGCATTTTATATTATAGAAATGGCTTCTTTCCTTAAACCTCTTGGATCAACCTCTGCTAGCTTTAAAGTTTCCTTCTGCAGCTTCCTCCCCTCTCTCAGCCTTCATAGAATTGAAGAGAGTTAGGGCCATGCTCTGGACTAGGATTTTGCTTAAGGAAAAGTTATGGCTGGTTCAATTGCCTATCCAGACCACTAAATTTCCTCATATCAGCAGTAAGTCTATTTGGCTTTCTTATCATTTGTGTGTTCACTGAGGTAACACTTTGAATTTCCTTGCAGAACTTCCCTTTGCTTTCACAATCTGGCAAACTCTCAGATGCAGGAGGCCTAGCCTTCAGTCCATTTAGGCTTTCACCATTCCTTCCTGCCTAAGCTTAATCATTTCTAGTTCTGGATTGAAAATGAGAGATGTGTGGCTCTTCCTTTCACTTGACCACGTAGAGGTCATTTCAAGTTGGCCTATTTCAATATTGTTGTGTCTTAGGGAAGAGGGAGGTTTGAGAAGAGGGAGAGAGATGGGGGAATGCCAGTCAGAGGAACAGTCAGAACACACCCAGTCGTTATTGATTAAGTTTGCCATCTTATATGGGCACAGTCTGTGGCACCCCAAAACAATTGCAACAGTATTGTCAAAGATCACTGGTCACAGATCACTATAAAATATATCAGAATATTGAAAAAGTTTGAAATATTGTGAGAATTACCAAAATGTGACACAGAGACATGAAGTGGGCAGATGCTGTTGGAAAACAGTGCTGATAGGTTTGTGGACACAGGGTTACCACAAACCTTCAGTTTGTTAAAAAGGCTGTATGCGGGAAGCACAATAAAATGAGGTATGCCTGTAGCGACAATGGCAGTGTGTTGTCCTAAACCTTGAGCCGGAATCAGAAGACATGGATTCCAGCACTGGCTCTGCAACCCTCTTCGTATCGGTCTGTGGTAAATTACATACTCCCTCAGCCCCACTCACCTTAGTCACAAGTGAAAAACACACATGCCTTGCTTGTTTGGGGTTATTTTGAAAATGAATGCACTTTGTGAGTTATAAAGAATAATACAAATTATAGCCAAGATTATAGCCAAATCCATTGTAAGTGTACATAGACAGGTAAGAACCATCATCATCACCATCATCCCTCCTCTTCCAGAGAAGAGTTAAGAACAGGTAGGCTCCAAGACTGCCTTGAGGTTAGAGCCCAAAGGTTAGCATTTAACAGGCCACAGTTCTCATGAGATTCATTAATTCCTTCCCACTGCCCAAGCCAGACTGTTTCTCTACAAAATTATTACCAGTAGAACAGAATGTGCATTTTAATTGTAATTGCTCTGCATTTTGTCAGAAATAAATGAAGAGCTTTTTTACCGACTTTTCCAAAATTATCTTAATTTTTAAAATATGCTAATTTTCATCACATCTTCATATTTTAACTCTCACGATACCCAGCGTTCAAGACTCCTGATTAATCTGTTGATGAAGCTTGCCTCTGAGGATGATTTCTAGCATCTGCCATGTCTTTACTTATTCACTAATGGGAAGAAGGATACAGTTTTGATTTCTATTGACTTAATTGGTGACAGGTGTTAAACTAGAGCAGGCCAACTGTAAAACATTTCTTCATTTCCACACCAAATAAGTATACATTTTTAAAAATTATTATGGACTTCCGGGAAGATGGCGGTGTGAGCAGGGCGGCAGAAATCTCCTCCCAACACTATATTTATCTACGAAAACACAGCAAATACATCCATTCCTAAAAGAGAGACGAGAATACACAGGAAAGCGCACAGGATGCAGCTACACCCGAGAGGACTCGGCACCCCAAGAGGCGGGTAAGATACGGAGCCGCGACCCGGTGGGACCGAGCCCTCCCCCACCCCAGCGCACCGGCGGGAGGAGAGGATTCAGAGCCGGGAGGGAGTGGAAGTACACCCCGCGAAGTAGCCAGCCCCGGTGATCTGTGTGGGGAGTGCTGACCCACATTGGGCAGTACAGCGGAGATTGGAGCGACAGAGCAGCAGGATCTGAGCGGGGAACGCGCCAGGGTGCTTGCAGCCGGTACCCGAGAAGGAAAAAAAAAAAGCGCGCGCTTTCTTCAACGGTCTTAAAGAGACAGGAGTGCAGCGGAGGAGCCGGATGGCCCCAGCACACTCACCCCAGCAGGCTGGGAGTACTGGGGAGTTTCAGACACCTTAGCTGGCGACTGAGGAAGCATAGCCATACTTACACTTCTCACTGAGATCAACAGCCTCCTACTCGTTCCCACCCCTGCCAGAACGATAAAGGGACCTGCGGAGCGGCGCAGCCACGGCTGTGGAATAGTGGGGCAATAGCGCCACCTACAGCATTCCCACAGAATCTACGTCCGGTGGGCATTTTGGGGGGGGGGGTTTGTTTTTGTTTTTTCTTTTCTTTCTTTTTTTCTTTTTTTCTTTCTTTCTTTTTTTTCTCTTTTTTTTCTCTTTTTTTTTCTTCTCTTTTTAAAGTCTTAAAGAGCCCAGCTGACATACGTGGCAACTATCAGTGACCAATTCTATAGCCATGAAAAGACAGAGGAATATGGTTCAGACGAAAATCAACCAGACACCCCAGAGAGGGAGTCTGAAGGGATGGAAATGCACAGTCTTCCTGAAAAAGAATTCAGAATAAAAGTCATAACCATGCTGATGGACCTACAGAGAAATGTGCAAGAGCTGAGGGAGGAAGTGAGGGAGGTGAGGAAAGAAAATGCAGAAATTAGACAAGCGATCGACGGGCTTAACAGCAGACTGCACGACATGCAAGAGACTGTTAATGCAATAGAAATCAGAGAACAGGAGTACAGAGCAGCTGAGGCAGAGAGAGATAAAAGGATTTCTAGGAATGAAAGAATATTAAGAGAAATGTGTGACCAATCCAAACAGAACAATATTCGCATTATAGGAGTACCAGAGGAAGAAGAGAGAGAAAAAGGGATAGAAAGTGTCTTTGAAGAAATAATTGCTGAAAACTTTCCCTCGGTGGGGAAGGAAGTAGTCTCGCAGTCCACCAAAGCTCATAGATCTCCCAACACGGGACCCAAGGAAGACAACACCAAGACACATAATAATTGAGATGGCAAAGATCAAAGATAAAGACAGGGTATTAAAGGCAGCTAGAGAGAGAAAAAAGATCACCTACAAAGGAAAACCCATCAGACTATCATCAGACTTCTCAACAGAAACCTTACAGGCCAGAAGAGAATGGCATGATATATTTAACGTTATGAAACAGAAGGGCCTCGAACCAAGAATATTGTATCCAGCACGATTATCATTTAAATATGATGAAGGGATTAAACAATTTCCAGACAAACGAAAGTTGAGAGAGTTTGCCTCTCATAAACCACCACTACAGGATATCTTAAATGGACTGCTCTAGATGGAAGCACACCTAAGGCTAAAAAGATGTCACCAGAGAAAATAAAATCATAGCAAAGAAAGCAGACCATCCAAATACTAACTAAAGGCAAAGAATAAAACACCTAGTATATAAAGAATGGAGGAGGAGGAATAAGAAGGGAGAGAAATAAAGAAACATCAGACTGTGTTTACAATAACTTAACAAGAAAGTTAAGTTAGATTGTTAGATAGTAAAGAAGCAACCCTTGAACCCTTGGTAACCACGAATCTAAAGCCAGCAATGGCAATAAGTACATACCTATCAATAATCACCCTAAATGTAAATGGACTGAATGCACCAATCAAAAGACACAGAGTAACAGAATGGATAAAAAAGCAAGACCCATCTATATGCTGCCTACAAGAAACTCACCTCAAATCCAAAGATATACACAGACTAAAAGTGAAGGGATGGAAAAAGATATTTCATGCAAACAACAAAGAGAAAAAAGCAGGTGTTGCAGTACTTGTATCAGACAAAATAGACTTCAAAACGAAGAAAGTAGCAAAAGATAAAGAAGGACATTACATAATGATAAAGGGGTCAGTCCAACAAGAAGATATAACCATTATAAATATATATGCACCCAACACAGGAGCGCCAGCATATGTGAGACAAATACTAACAGAATTAAAGGAGGAAATAGACAGCAATGCATTCAACTTAGGAGACTTCAACACACCACTCACTCCAGAGGACAGATCAACCAGACAGAAAATAAGTAAAGACACAGAGGCACTGAACAACACACTAGAACAGATGGACCTAACAGACATCTACAGAACTCTACACCCAAAAGCAACAGGATACACATTCTTCTCAAGTGCACATGGAACATTTTCCAGAATAGACCACATACTAGGCCACAAAAAGAACCTCAGTAATTTCAAAAATATTGAAATCCTACCAACCAACTTCTCAGATCACCAAGGTATAAAACTAGAAATAAATTTTAGAAAGAAATCAAAAAGGCTCACAAATACATGGAGACTTAACAACACTCTCCTAATTAATCAATGGGTTAACGACCAAATCAAAACAGAAATCAAAGAATATATGGAGACTAATGACAACAACAACACAAAGCCACAACTTCTGTGGGATGCAGCAAAGGCAGTTCTAAGAGGAAAGTATATTGCAATCCAGACCTATTTAAAGAAGGAAGAACATTCCCAAATGAATAGTCTAAAGACACAATTACTGAAATTGGAAAAAGAAGAACAAATGAGGCCCAAAGTCACCAGAAGGAGGGACATAATAAAGATCAGAGAAGAAATAAATAAAATTGAGAAGAATAAAACAATAGAAAAAATCAATGAAACCAAGAACTGGTTCTTTGAAAAATTAAACAAAATAGATAAACCCCTAGCCAGACTCATTAAGAGAAAAAGAGAATCTACACACATAAACACAATCAGGAATGAGAAAGGAAAAATCACAACGGACCCCACAGAAATACAAAGAATCATAAGAGAATATTATGAGAATCTATATGCTAACAAGCTGGAAAACATAGAAGAAATGGACAACTTCTTAGAAAAATACAACCTTCCAAGACTGACCAAGCAAGAAACAGAAAAACTAAACTGACCAATCACCAGCGACGGAATCGAATTGGTAATCAAAAAAATACCCAAGAACAAACCCCCAGACCAGATGAATTCACCTCTGAATTCCACCAGACATATAGAGAAGAAATAACACCCATTCTCCTTAAAGTTTTCCAAAAAATAGAAGAGGAGGGAATACTTCCAAACTCATTGTATGAAGCCAGCATCACTCTAATACCAAAACCTGGCAAGACCTCACCAAAAAGAAAATTCCAGACCAATATCCCTGATGAACGTAGATGCAAAAATACTCAACAAAATATTAGCAAACCGAATTCAAAAATACATCAAGAGGATCATACACCATGATCAAATGGGATTCATCTCAGGGATGCAAGGATGGTACAACATTCGAAAATCCATCAACATCATCCACCACATCAACAAAAGAAGAACAAAAACCACATGATCATCTCCATAGATGCTGAAAAAGCATTTGACAAAATTCAGCATCCATTCCTGATTAAAACTCTCAACAAAATGGGTATAGACAGCAAGTAACTCAACATCATAAAGGCTATATATATGACAAACCCACAGCTAACATCATACTTAACGGCGAGACGCTGAAAGCTTTTCATCTAAGATCGGGAAAAAGACCGGGATGCCCACTCTCTCCACTGTTATTCAACATAGTACTGGAGGTCCTAGCCACAGCAATCAGACAAAACAAAGACATACAAGGCATCCAAACTGGTAAAGAAGAAGTCAAATTGTCACTATTTGCAGATGACACGATACTGTACATAAAAAACCCTAAAGACTCCATTCCAAAACTACTAGAACTAATATCTGAATTCAGCAAAGTTGCAGGATACAAAATTAACACACAGAAATCTGTTGCTTTCCTATACACTAATGATGAACTAAAGAAAGAGAAATCAGAAAAACAATTCCATTCACAATTGCATCAAAAAGAATAAAATACCTAGGAATAAACCTAACGAAGGAAGTGAAGGATCTTTACTCTTAAAACTACAAGACACTCCTAAGAGAAATTAAAGAGGACACTAACAAATGGAAATGCATCCCATGCTCTTAGCTAGGAAGAATAAATATTGTCAAAATGGCTATACTATACTACCTAAAGCAATCTGCAGATTCAGTGCAATCCCTATCAAACTACCAACAGCTTTCTTCAATGAACTGGAACAAATAATTCTAAAATTCATATGGAACCACAAAAGACCCCGAATAGCCAAAGCAATCCTGAGAAGGAGGAATAAAACAGGGGGAATTACACTCCCTGACTTCAAGCTCTACTACAAAGCCACAATAATCAAGACAATTTGGTATTGGCACAAAAACAGACCCACAGACCAGTGGAACAGAATAGAAAATCCAAACATTAACCCAAACATATACAGTCAATTAGTATTTGATAAAAGTGCCTTGGATATACAATGGGGAGATGACAGCCTTTTCAGCAGCTGGTGTTGGAAAAACTGGACAGCTACATGTAAGAGAATGAAACTGGACTACTGTCTAGCCCTATACACAAAGGTAAACTCAAGGTGGATCAAAGACCTGAATGTAAGTCATGAAACCATAAAACTCTTAGAAAAAAACATAGGCAAAAATGTCTTGGACATAAACATGAGCAACTTCTCCATGAACATATCTCCCTGGGCAAGGGAAACAAAAGCAAAAATGAACAAGTGGGACTATATCAAGCTGCAAAGCTTCTGTACAGCAAAGGACACCATCAGTAGAACAAAAGACATCCTACAGTATGGGAGAATATATTCATAAAAAACGTATCTGATAAAGGGTTGACATCCAAAATATATAAAGAACTCATGCACCTTAACAAACAGAAAGCAAATAATCCAATTAAGAAATGGGCAGAGGACATGAATAGACACTTCTCTAAAGAAGAAATTCAGATGGCCAACAGGCACATGAAAAGATGCTCCACATCGCTAATCATCAGAGAAATGCAGATTAAAACCACAATGAGATATCACCTCACACCAGTGAGGATGGCCAACATCCAAAACACAAACAACAACAAATGTTGGCGAGGATGTGGAGAAAAGGGAACCCTCCTACACTGCTGGTGGGACTGCAAATTAGTTCAACCATTGTGGAAAGCAGTATGGAGGTTCCTCAAAAAACTCAAAATAGAAATACCATTTGACCCAGGAATTCCACTCCTAGGAATTTACCCTAAGAATGCAGCAGCCCAGTTTGAAAAAGACAGATGCACCCCTATGTTTATTGCAGCACTATTTACAATAGCCAAGAAATGGAAGCAACCTAAGTGTCCATCAGTAGATGAATGGATAAAGAAGAGGTGGTACATATACACAATGGAATATTATTCAACCATAAGAGGAAAACAAATCCTACCATTTGCAACAACATGGATGGAGCTAGAGGGTATTATGCTCAGTGAAATAAGCCAAGCCGAAAAAGACAAGTATCAAATGATTTCACTCATATGTGGAGTATAAGAACAAAGAAAAAAAATACTGAAGGAACAAAACAGCAGCAGACTCACAGAACCCAAGAACGGACTAATAGTTACCAAAGGGAAAGGGACTGGGGAAAATGGGCGGGAAGGGAGGGATAAGAGGGAAAAGGGGGCATTGCGATTAGCAGATGTAATGTTGGGGGGGCATGGGGAGGGCAGTACAACTCAGAGAACACAAGTAGTGATTCTATAGCATCTCACTACGCTGATGGACAGTGACTGTAATGGGGTTGGTGGGGGGGACCTGAGGAAGGGGTATTTTAATACCCGTAATATTGCACATATAATTTTAGATTAATGACAAAATTATTTATATTTAATAAATAAATAAAATAACAAAAATAAAATAAAAAATAAATTATTATGATCAGGCTTATTTTTATGATATCCCTGTTCAAGGATAATAACTTTTTCTTTATAAGCAAACACACAGACTAAAGCCACCTGAAAGGATTTTCTTCAAAATAATTCAGCCACCCATGTGGGAGGCCATTGAGAAAAGGACAAATGGAAAGTGGGCTAAAAGTGAAACAAGATTGTCTAGCAGTTGATAATTGATGAAACAGGGGTTTCCATCTTCTTTTTTACATTTGAAATTTTTCGTAATTGATGCCAGATCAATCTATTTTATAAGAAAAGTTAAGGAACCCACAAAAAATACATTGATATTATTATGGGGTATAAATACTTGATCTGAAGCATGACTGTCATGTTTACCAACATGGAAATATTTTTAGCAGTTTTAAATTGCATCCAGATGGAAGAACCACTTAATATTTTGATAGATTTAATAAATGATAAATAAAGATCTATACAATTAAATACTTTAAGGTTGACATCTAGTCTTACATCCAGATATTTCAGCTCAGCAATCATCTTGATCTATGACCTAACTTTGTGCTGGTAATTGGATATGAATATAATTTTCCCCTTGTGAAGTCCATGTTCATTAAGGTTTTTATATGCTATTTGGAGCCTTTGCTGCTCAAAAAGTATCATATAATTTTAGCTACTAATAAATGAAGATGCCTTGGTTTGGTTTCTGGGCTTAGAATTTAATAACATTTTATCTTTATTTTAAGACATTTCTTTTTTTTTTGCATGGGTGATAAAAAGAATTCTAAAAACATACATTTAACTAGCTGCAATGTTTTCATTAAAGAATATATTGGGAATTTTGACAGGTGTTATTTTATAGTGTCTTCTTCTTCAAAGTCACATTGATCCATCTTTTCCCGTGTCCTTTCCTCTGACTTTCACATCAATTCTTTTGCAAGCTGTTTGATGACAATCAACAGTTCTATGTGTGCTGTAATAAATTCTCAAATAAAAGAATAAGCAGAATTGGAAGTATCACTCTTCAGGATAAATAGAAAGTGTCAGTGCTTAACAATCTTGACAGGGTATATAAAATGTCTTGGGAGACAGTGTGCCCAGAAGGAAAGCTGAAATTTGGTTATCACATAATGTACTATACAAGGTTACAGCCAGATATTTTGTATAACTGTATCAGTGAAATACTAACCACCACAAAGAGACACAGATTAAGCATTATCAAATTGCTTTTAATATCAATTTTTTTTGCCTGAAGTTTTTTCAGAAAGAAAATATTAAACAAAAGTCAAAAAGTTTATAAGAAATTCTTCCCTTTCATACAAAAATGTGTAATAACCACATACTGTGGCAGGCAGATAATGGTCTGTTGTGTTGTTAAATTTTTTTTGAGATTTACTAAGAATATAAATTATTCAGACTATTTGTGGCTGAGTTACCACATAATTCAAATGGTTTTGTATACTAAAAACTCATGATTTGCATGACAAAGCTCAAACACATCTCATAATACCGCAAGGAATCCATACCTACTAGAAGCTGATGGTCAAACAGCGACCCAACCCAGTTACAGAAGCTGATTCTGGACTGAAGGCAGGATGTGCCTCATGGCAAAGGAATATGTCTTAGTCAAAATACTGAGAATGCTCAAAAGGGATCTAATATTACTGAAAACTCAAAATGGGCTGGCTATCTGCAAATGAAAGATATGTATTTGAGTTGCCAAGCTACCATATTTGGATAAAAACACAAACTATCCTGGGACAAAAATGAAGAGAACAAGAGTGAACAGGACGCTGCTATTAAGTCGATGTTCAAGACCTTCCTAGGGCTCCATTTACTGATTTATTCATTCACTCATTTTTCCATTCAGAATGCAGACTAAAGGAAAGGCAAAATTTCTGATTCTGATTATGTTTGGGTCAAACATGGAAGGCAAAGGGCAGAGCTATAACTCAGAAAGGAAAGAAAGAAAGGGAGAAGGAGGCAGGGAGAGTGGAGGGGGAGAGAAGGACTTAAAAACTGAATCGTCAGTGTAGTAAAGAAAGTGTACTGGAAGCAAAAGAAAAATTGCCCTTGTCTTACATATGTGGTCATACCAGATTTTGCTATTTAATTCCTCAACAGAAATACAGCAATCACACCATCCATGAATTTAATTTATGGACTGCCTCCAGAACTTACAGAAGATGCAACTCCACCATACAAAGATGATTTCAAGCTCTTTTCCTCCCAGTTTTTTTTAAAAAACAACTTTTCAATAGGTTATCTGTAATTAATTCATAATGTACTAACTATATATTTTTTTTAAATAAACTACACTGATCTATATTGATTATAAACTTCTAGCTCTTGCAAGTCTATTAGTTGGATACAAAACTATAAATTGTCTTGTGTGGCCTTAGGGGAAAGAAATAACTGCAAGTAGAATTCAGTTTAATGTGTGGAAGAGCTTTCTAAGACTGTAGTTGTCTGGCACAGAAATGGTCTACCTTGGAACCAATAGGGCCGCAGCCATTAGAGTTATTCATCCAGACTGGAAAATGACTTCTGAGCAGTATGTTGTAGACTTTCCACTATTGGTGCAGGAGGTTCCTTTCCTCCGATGTCTCACCAATAATTTCATGGCTGTATAACATTTGGAAAACTATCACGACCACAATTACAGTGTAAAATGTAACACTGTTATATCAGTTTATAACAGTATTCTGCTTACTAATACAAAATGTAGCACCAGAGCTTTTAATCATAAGCTTTTACCAGTTCAGCCTGGTTTGTTCTGATTTTGAAGACTTAAGGTCCTCAAAGAAGGCTTAATATATTTGATGTTAATTAGAAACCTGAATAAAGCCTAAGAATTTCTAATGCCTGAATAAAAGTTGAAAAGTCCTACTCATCCCAATTTGCCTTCTAAGAAGCTAAATGGTCCACAGGAGTTTACATTTGGAAATGACATATATGACAATCCAATTTCCATATCTTATTGCAAATAAGGTACATTGATTACAAAAACTAAATCCAGTGGAGGTTGCCCATGAAGGAGACATATAAAATTATATACTGTATCTTTAAACCAGAACCCCAGGCCCAGAATTACTGTTGACTTCAAAACTGTCTGAGTGAAAGGGATCAATATTCAATTTCAACAAGATAATGCAATACCTTGGAAGAAAAAAAAAACATGTTTATCAGAAAGTTTCCAAAGGATAAGATTTTGGGACATGGAAAACTTTGAGAAGTCGAACAGCTAGAGAGATTTTGGGAGACTGCTGCTGGATTAAAGACAACTTCACTGAACTAAGTGATGGCCCTGAATGTTGCCTGAACATTTTGAGTTCCCTAGTCTCTCCCATAATAGTGGAGACATTAAATACCCAGCTGCAGAATACTGACAGCACCAGGTCACAAATGAATTGCCTCTTGAAATGAAACACAGGGCCATTCTTTATTATAGGAAGCCAGATTCTTCCTTCTGTGATTCCAAATATAAAATTAAAGAAAGGACAATGATTTGGCTGACATTTTAAAATAACTTTAAAACATTTCAGATGAAATTGAAGATCTTTACAGTAGTGTTAAATAAATTATACGAGGTAAGGAATAATGGTTTAAATTATTTTTAGATTTACGGGGAGGGGAAGATGTTTGCAGCAAACTTCTTTGGTCAAGATTCACAAAAAGGAACCACAGTTTAAAAATCAGCCACAAGATCTAGAATTTCTGGCCTGGAAGGGACTTGAGAGATTGGTTGGTCCATTTTTCCATCTAGTGCCATACTCACCACAGAATACTGATATGCTGATGATAAATTTCTATTGTCAGTGATATAGAGCTTTCTAAGCCCCAAAACAATGATTTGACCTTTATGAATCTTTGATTTTTATGCAGCTTTAATCAAATCTATCTTTCTAGAACTTTTACCCATTGTTTATAACTTTAGAATTAAAAGCCTCATATATTAAATCCAATGCCTCTTCTACATGCTAATCTATTTTTGTCAGTGCCAAGAATCCTCAGTCTATTCAGCTCTACATCACGTACATTGTATTTTTGTATGCCTCTCATCATACTGGTAGATTTCCTTAGGACCCTTTCTAGTTTTAGCATCCTCTTTAAAGAAGGCTAGCCATAATTTAACACAACTCTCTGACCAGTACAGAGTAAATCATGTTTTAGTCCCAACATTCTAGATCTCAGAGCTACATGAAAGTGACCATATCCCACTTGAAACAGAGATGATACACTGGGTTCAAACAAATCTCATTACTGTTTCTCTCCTCGGCACACAGCTAGACTACATTTCTCAGACTCCTCTGCAGTTAGGTAGAACCATGTGACTGAGATCTGACCAATGAAATATGTGTAGAAGTCATATATTCACATCTAGGTCTAGACTAAATACAATTGAAACTATTCTCATGAGATTTTCTGTGCTCTCTCCCTTTGTCCCTTGTCTCTTGGTTTAATGGAAAGCATCCAGTAGAGCCCTCAGAGGCCCAGTGGGATGGCAAAGATATCAAACGGAATGAATCTGCATCCTTGAATAAAGTAATGCAGAAGTGATTCCCCAACTCACTGCCTACCTTCCTTAGACTATTAAAGGGGCAAGGAATATATTTTTTTAAAGGTGAATTTGTTATGTAACATTATATTAGTTTCAAGTGTACAACATAATAACTCGATATTTGCATACACTACAGAGGAGTCACCGCAATAAGACTAGCTAACATCCAGCACCATACACTTGACCCCCTTTATCCATTTTGCCCACCCCCAACCTACTTCCCCTCTGATAACTATCAATCCATTATCTGAATATATGAATTTGGTTTGCTTGTTTTGCTTTTTTTTTAGACTCCATGTATAAGTGAAATTATATGGCATCTTTCTCTGTCACACTTATTTCCTTTAGAATAACATCCTCAAGTTCCATCCATGTTGTCACAAATGGCAAGATTTCCTTCTTTTTTATTGTTGAGTAGTATTCCATTATATATTATATATATAACATATCATATGTAATGCATATATTAGATAAACCTTTTTTTTGTCCTTTCATCCATCCATCATCCCTGGATACTTAGGTTGTTTCCATGTCTTGGTATTGTGAACAATGTTGCAGTTAACATAGGGGTGCATGTATCTTTTCAGATTAGTGTTTTCATTGTCTTTAGTTAAGTACCCAGAAGTGGGATTGCTGGATCATATGGCAATTATGTTTTTAATTTTTTTAGGGCCTTCCATACTTTTCTCCATAGTGGCTGCAGAGGAATACACTTTTAGTATGTTAAGCCACTGAGAATTTGGATAAGCTTATGAAAATCAAACTCAGATGGTCTCAGTAGAGAGATCACATGCTAACATATCTGATAGGGTAGTAAAACCTAGGAGATAATTATGACAGCACTTGGAGTGATACGTTAATTAAGAAACTTTTTTTTTATTAAGGTATCACTGATATACACTCTTATGAAGGTTTCACATGAAAAACATTGTGGTTACTACATTCACCCATATTATCAAGTACCCCCATTCCCCATTGAAGTTACTGCCCATCAGGTTATTAAGATGCCCCAGAGTCACTACTTGTCTTCTCTGTGCTACACTGTCTTCCCTGTGACCCCCCCCCGGCCCCCACACTTCATCTCTCCTTGTTGAATCTCTCAAGAGATAAGAATAAATCATGCCTAATCCCAAATGTTAGAAGAGTGGTATCATCAACGTTTTGGGCGTCATGACATACTTTCTAATACTATAACTTGTACAGTACACATTTGAAGGTGTTAACAGACACAAATCAGCACCAAACAAGTCAGCAGTTATTATGATACAATTACTAAAAAAAAAAAAGTCTGTCTACAAAAGCTGTGCCAGTCACCATACACTTTACTTATGTGCTCTTCAATATCATACCACTATTTGAATAAATTTCCTTATTACACTCAAGCCCACCTAAAATGATTCATATTTTAGTAAGCTGATATTTCTTTAATGGCCGAGTACCAGATTCACTTGTGTTCTGTTCCCTACTCATTGGTTATAGGACACTTGTGGGACATGGTCTGCCAAAACCAACATTCTGTATGATAAATATTAAGTCAGTTTTATTAAGTTGCAAAATGAATTTTGCATGTTGATCTACATTTGGCAGAACACTTGAGAAGGGTTTGTCATGCAGTAATGTACCACAGCATACCTACTGAGAACCAACCAACTGAACTGTTGGGTATCTTTTTCTTGTAATTTTTTCTAAGAACAAAAAATTTTTTAAAGATTTGTATTTCTGTCTCTTTATTGAATAAGTTCTTTTTGCCCTGTGTTTGTAGTAATTTGAAATGGACCCTGTATAATAGGTATGCCAATATGATAAAATTTGGCAGTTACATATATGTACATCTACATATGTTTAAGTATGCATGCACATACACATTGTTCAGAGAAGACAAGTAGAATGACAATAATGTTATTGCTTTGTAACAAATGATTTCAACTAACTTCCATGACGTTCTGATAAATTTATGGTCTACTATACACTCTCCCAGGAGTGGAAGTGTTAATTTCAGCTGGCAACCAGCTCAGCCAGGCACTATATCCACCCCATTAGTAATGTCGTACATGATTCCAGCAGTCTCAAGAATCATTCCAACTGTCTCACATCCTAGAAATGTATTTGACCTATTCAGGCAGCTGTCTGTCTTTGATGGATTAATACTGAAATCAAGGTCCTCAAAGATCTTCAGTATTACATCCCACTACACTTGGCTGCATCGCATCATGCATCTTATCCCTTCAGTCCACATACATGCCCAATCCACATCAAATTACTCACTCTTCAGGCCGTCTCCGTCCACCTTCATGCTTTGGCATCTGCTTGTAACTGCTTAGAATGACCTCCCCCATGCTTCTTTATAAAGTTCTTTTGACATTCCAGTGCCAGCACAAATGCCACCTCTTACGTGAATTCTTTTTTTTAAGTTTATTTTGATATCATTAATCTACACTTAAATGAGCAATATTATGATGATTACACTACCCCTTCATCAGGTCCCCCCCACCAACCCCATTACAGTCACTGTCCATCAGCATAGTGAAATGCTATAGAGTCACTACTTGTCTTCTCTGGGTTGTACGTGAATTCTTATTTCTTCCCCCGGTTAGATATAATTCTTAGAGTTTTGCACCTTCAGATTCCTTTGTTTGTATAGCTATTACAGCAGGACTTATAGTAGATTTTCCTATGCCAGTTTATCATACTTACTGGACCATAACCTGCACAGAAAGAAGTGTCACATTTCATTCTTCTTCTGTGGCCCAAAGGAGTTGTATATAATGTGCTCAATATATGTATAATGAAGCAAGTGAATGCCTTGACAATTGTGTGTCCGAATGTGTGTTTGGAGGAATTTTCAAATTGTATTTTGGAATTATTTTAAACTTTCAAGAAGACACAATAACAAGTCTAAATTTATTTTTGAAAATGATTTAGATGGACTGAAAAAAACTGACTTTATTTTTTTGACATTAAATTTCTTCTTTAAAAAAAATAGATGGAAATACATCTGTGTCAATGCTTAATAAGATCTCAATCTGGAATTCCAAAATTACCAGAAAAATGTTTATCCTAAAATAGCAGGAACAGTAAAAAAAAGATCTCTTCTTTAGATTTTTATTGGGAAATACTTTTATTGTAATAGTTAATTCTGGGATTCAAATGTTTAAAACCCAAGTTACATGATAATATTCCTTCATATTTTTTCTCACTTTGCATCATTACAAATTTTGTGTGTAGATTTAGGAAAGGTTAATTGTTACAATTAGAGGATAATCCAGTCATAATAGTTATATTTGAGTAAAACCTCTTATATTCCTGATTCAGTGAGAATGATACACTAAAAGCAAAAGACCCTCCAAGTGAAATAGTTTGAATTTAATGTAATTGAATGAAAAATAGATGAAAAATTTATAATAGACATTTTCTATTTAAATGTGCCTTTCATTATCAATGGACATGTAGGTTGCTTCCATACTGTGGCTATTGTAAATAATGCCACAATATACATAAGGATGTATTAATCTTTTTGAATTAGTGATTCTTCAGGTAAATATCCAGAAGTGGAATTACTGGGTCATATGGTAGTTTTAGTTTTAATTTTTTGAGGAACATCTGTTTTCCATAGTGGCTGTACCAATTTACCTTCCCACCAATAACACATGAGAGTCGTTTTTCCACATCCTTGTCAACACTTGTTATTTCTTGTCTTTTTGAATTAGCCATTCTGACTGGTGTGAGGTGATATCTCATGTGGTTTTAATTTTCAAATTCCCTGATGACTGTGGAACATCTTTTTTCATGTGTCTGCTGGCCATCTCTATGTCTTTTTTGGAAAAATAAGATGTGACACATATACACAATGGAATAATAGTCATAAAAAAGAACGAAATCTTGCCTTTTTTAACAACATGAATGGACGTAGAGGGTATTATACTAAGCAAGATAAGTCCGAGAAAGACAAATACCATACAGTTTCACTTATACATAGAATCTAAAACAAGCAAACAAACAGAAATAGACTTAAAAACATAGAGAACAAACTGGTGAGGGCCTTGGGGTGACAGGCAAGATAGGTAAAGAAGATAAGAATTACAAACGTTGAATTATAAAATAAATGTTGCAGGAATGTGAAATACAGCATAAGGAATGTAGTCAGTAATATTGTTATAGCTTTGTATGGTGATAGACAGTAACTACACTTATTATGGTAGGCATGCTATAATGCATATAAGTATTGAATCACTTTGTTGTATACCTGAAACCAGTAGTATATAAAATATGCTTCAATAAAAGAAATTAAATGTGCTTTCCAAGTTGCAAATTATGGCTGCTCAAGCAATTACAAAAGAATGTAACAAAAAGTGAAAAAGTATATAATGTGAGAAAATGGTGTCTATGAGCTTGAAAATGAAGAGAATGTTAAATACTAATAAAATATGTTATTAATTAAAAAATAAGTAATTCAAGTATATCATGCATACTTTAGTATCTGAAAAATCGTTTATATATACACTGATGTTTATTTCACGAGTGAAATGGTCATTCTTTAAAAATAAATGACATGTATGAGAAACATTTAATACTAAAAATAATTTCAAAAACATGTTTCCCATATTTAAAAATGTGTCACTGTTACAGGAATTTTTCTTAAGTTTGGATTCCCTCAAAAACTTACTTTGAGGTAGGATTTAAGATAGGATAGCAAGTAGTTTATTTGCAAGGTGATCCCAGGAAGCACTGAAGAGTAAGCATGAGGATTCATCAGAAACAGTGGGAAAGCTGACAAAGAATGCAGTGTGAGAGGCTTACCACACTGGTCAACTGGGGCTCAGTTTCTCTGGGACCCTTTGAGACATTA
Source organism: Smutsia gigantea (assembly GCA_032199065.1). Classification (NCBI taxonomy): domain Eukaryota; kingdom Metazoa; phylum Chordata; class Mammalia; order Pholidota; family Manidae; genus Smutsia; species Smutsia gigantea. The sequence goes on along the minus strand of JAVSCE010012017.1, from coordinate 98,112 downwards.
TGTGAAACATCTCATAATGGTTCCACTGAAAGGCAAATATTCTGGGGCATTTATCCACCAGCCTGTAGCCCTCAGGGATTGAAGGGTGATTTCTGGGTATCAGATTTCCAGCAGCAACTTCCAGGGAAGCTGAGCATGTTCTAGTGGCCAGAGAGTGCCTTCAGCAGGAAGTTGTCAATTTGCAGGGGTACTAGAGTAAAACAACCCCAAAGGAAAACTGAACAATCAGGCACTAAAGTGAAAGAATGATTTTTTTCAGTCCCTCTGCTAGCTAAAAAGAAACAGAATATTGCTTCTGTAAGAACATCTGACTCACCATATGATCTATATTATAAAATTATGTTTAAGAGCACATTGAGATGAAATGCCCATAAATGACATATTCCTTGATTTTAAAAGGAGAAAGAATGCCTATATACACATGTATTTTGAATGAACACTATTTTTCTTAGGTTGACATGTTTCCTACATTTATCTTTTTCCTTACTATCTTTTGTTTCAAGTGCATCTTCCTACACTAATTATTTGGAGCATATTTATTTCATTCTACAATTATCTATATGCCTTCATTATGTGTCAAGCAATGCTTTGTGGATGCTAGGGATATAGGACACATAAGTCATAAACCCTGTCTTAAAGAAATCATAATTTATGGGACAGATTTACAGGTAGCACCACATAAAATGAAACATTGGAGGTGTACATACCATGTGTTGTAGAAACACGGGGGGTGGGGGGAGCGCAGTATCTAAACCTGACTAGATGACTAGAGATTAACCAAAGATTCACAGAAGAGGTAGTGTTTCTTTAGGACCATGAAAAATAGGTGAAACTTCATTGCACAGACATTGGATCAGGCTAGGGATGGATTAAGGAGAGCAAATAGAGTAAGTCAGATCATGCAGCGCTCACAGTGCACAGACTTTTGCAGAGAATGGGAGGCTTGGGAATGGCTGGTATACAGCATATTTATTGAGGTGGAGAGATACTCTCCAGAAAATATAGGTTGACTTTAGACTGGGGAGGACTCACAGGAACTCACAAGACATTGTATCATTCTGTTAAGAATTCACAAATTCATTCTCTCAGCTGTGGTGAGAAATAAAATGTTTCCAGTAAATAAATCACAGGATAAACAGTGTATGAAGAGAATCAATTATGTAACTACTCCTCATGGAAATCACTCATACATGGGAATGCAAATTGAACAGGTGATTAGAGAGAAAAATTTAGAAACAGGTAGATTTATGCCCAAAATATGTAGGCTGCTAGAGTTAACCATGTTAGAGACAGAAGGATCCCAAACCGCCATAGTAGCAGTGGGAATAAAAGAGGAATGCCACTTCAGAGTAAAAACTGCCAGCCTCTTATGTCAGAGCAGTGGATATAAAGGCAGCTGAAGATGTGGCATAGTGCGCGTTGTTGGTGCTCTGCCACATTCCCCCTGTGTCCTGTGCCAGGTTTGTGTGCACTTCCCCAGGTCCCACTCACCTTTGCACTCTATTCTTTCTTTGAAGAACAGCAGAGGGTCCAAAATGCCTGGAAATGTCCAAATGATCCCTGTAGGATCACCTTAAAAATAACTGACTGTTAGGAGAGTAGGAAAGGCTAGCTTCCTTGTCTCAAATGGACCAACACCGAAAGATGATTTACCATCTGCACTCCTGTGTGGGAACAAGGTGAGGCTGGTACTTCGCCTGAAATGGTATCCTGACTTGATCTTTCCTTTTCTCTCTGTTGCTTCTCCCATGCCCTTACTCCTTCTTTTTCTGGGATCTCTTCCTTAAGAAATCACTTGCAAATGGAATCCTCATCACAGTGTCTGTTTCTGGGATTCTCCTCTGAATAGGTTTTGAGACTGAAGGTTGTGATGCATTAGCTAACATAGGGAACATGAATTCTAAACCTTTGACTCACTTTATTTCAGACTCCAAAAACATAGCTCATTTATTTTATGTTAGTGGGAAGAAGCTAATTACCTCCTGTTGGAATCTGAAGTAAAAGGTAAATAAGCAAAGGAGCTACCAAAATAACATGGTCAGAATTGAAAGAAAACAGATGAGTTGGGAAGGAATGGGAAAACCATGAGAGGGGAGAGGACTATGGCCAACCAGAGCTAGATTCTGACTTGGTTCCAGCCTTTATTCTCTCTCGCACTAAATTTTCCTGAGAGCCTTGAAACTCCCTCCTCTGTGCAAGGGGGACATTGTGCATCACTACTTCCTACATACGATCCTGGGTCCTCCCTCACAAGAGTGATTCTTTAGGCCGAGGGTGAAATATGAACATCTGAACTTACTTTCTCAGCTTTATTGAGGTATAAATGATAAATAAATTGCAAGATATTTGAAGTGTACAAAATAATTATTTGGTATACTGTATATTGTGAAAGGATTTCCCCCACTGAGTTAATTAATATATCCATCACCTCACTTAAGACACTTAAGAAGTATTTATTCACTGTTGAGGTACTAAAGGAATTAATGGGCCACGAGCTCTCAGAGTGTGGGCCCTAGACCGGCAACATAAGCCTGTAAATTTTCATCCCCACCACAGACCTAGTGAATGAGAGAAGGCTGCAACTTGGGAAGGGGGCAACAATCTGTGTTTGATAAGCACTCCAGGTACTTCTGAAGAATACTAAAGTTTGAAAACCACTGTAAATAGATTAATTCAATAACAATGTCTGTATTTTCAGATTTTATTTGGAAATTAAGTTTTATATATGTGAATTTCTCACAGGGCGAAAAACTTACTCAGTTTGGAAGTGTGAAAAGACTGGGGCCTGGGAAGTAGAACTGGGTACAAATCTCAGCTTCTCCACATTAACAGTGTATTCTCATTGAAATCACAATCTTTGCGCATTTTACAATGTAAAAAAAATCTATGGAATGGGACAAGAAAACATACACATAATTGTGGACAAAATGAAAGTTTCTGTGGCCAGGATTCTCACCTGGCCCCTGGTTGGCTAGCTCACTACACATGTGTGGGCAATACATTGCTATTGCCTCTATATAGAGCTCTGCCCAGTGCTCTGGGTGACATGGTGGCATGGCTGCAGGAGAGCAGAGCAGAGGACAGAGGCCCAGAGGACAGCTGTGCAGGCAGAGAGGCCCAGAGGCAGACACCTGCTTGCTGCATGCAGACTCGCTCTGAGTGGATGGGATTTTAGTGATTGACCTGCCACAGTGGAAATAAAGTTGGGTATAACCCTTTCACCCCAAGAACGTTCTACTGTCATTTCTTTGGTCACATTGAAGCTATAGTGAACTTGCCCGGGGCTGAAACTCATTGGCAAGACAATAATATATAGGAAAGATATGACAGTTTAGCATAATGTCTGGCCCATGATAAATACTTAATAAATGACAGTTTGTTTTCTTTGAAGGAAAAAACCCTTATTTTAATCTGTGTGAATAATTGCATTTCTGAAGTATTTCACGTTATTTATAGTCTTATAAAAGATCCTACTGATATTGAACTGTAAGTTGCAAAATTATATTATTTCTATCAGTCAATAAATATATGTTAAATAGAAATAATTTAAAAATATGGAATGAATAATAATTGTTTTCAAGACTGGAAATTTGCACTGAGTTTTAGAGAATGTTTTTGAGAAAACTGAGAGATACTCTTAAGGAAATAATATAGTAATTCTTCAAATAGCCAAGACAGTTGGAATATGAGTTCCAAATAATTTTGTAGATAGCTCAAGTTTATCTGTATGGCATTAAAAGAAATGAAGTAAGAAAGGAAGGCCAACCAGTACATTTCAATATAAAATTACCTAACGTGTATCATCACATTTTAGATATTCATTGAGTCCTTGAAGAGATGACACTGTAATTGATGATTTGGGGTAGTATTAATTTCATGCCTTTTTAGGGCTTTCTGAGGAATATAGGCTAGTCTTTTTCCTTTTCCATATGGGCCCAATTGTTCTACCCTTTGATTCCTTACAACTACCACTTAATTTTTAAAATACCTGCACCTTTGCAATCAAACTATCACATTTTATTCATTCTCTTATTAGCAAATTCAGTCTAATAATCTATTTCTAATCCTTTATGAGCTGGGAAGCCAAATACAGTAATTAAGACTTTTAGCATTGCATGTAAAATAAAAATGAAATATTTCTAATTGAGAGTCCAGGAGGATCTCCAGCCCATAAAATCCACAGGCTGTAGAATATGGGCTTTGTAAAAACTAAACTTGTCCCACTGGCTCTAGTTAATTTTTAAGTATACATTTTTTGCTGAGTTTTAAAAGTCTTTAAAATTTTTATCTCTAAGTCTATAACCTAACATAGAGACTTGCTGTGGATAAAGTGAAGATTCGTATGGCCAGGAATCTCACCTGGCCCTTGTCGGTCAGCTCACGACACACGTGTGGGCAATACATTGTTATTGACTCTATATAAAGAGCTCCACCCAGTGCTCTGGACAACACGGTGGTTTGGCCACATGACTGCACAGCTGCAGGAGAGCAGAGACAAGGACAGAGACTGAGACAGCTGTGGGGATAGAGAGGCCCAGAGGCAGAGAGCAGCTTGCTGCCTGCAGACTCACCTTGAGTGGACAGGATTCTAGTGATTGACCCGCCACCGTGGGAATGCAGTTGGGTATAAACCCTTTCACCCCAAGAACATTCCACTGTCATTTCTTTGATCTCATTGAATCCATGGTGAACTTGTCTGGGGCTGAAACCCATTGACAAGACACTTGCATAGAACACGCAGCCTGTGAGTATAGTTGAGTGAATATGGTCAAAACTGAAGAGAAATGACTTCTATCTTGTATGAATATATGTATATGTTTGTATATATGTGTCCAATGCAAAGAATTTTTTAAATCATAGATTTAGTAATATCTAACCAAGTTTGTATTCCCATGACAGAGTAATGATAAAATATTAATCTTCAGCCTTATCACATCTTAATGTTCTTTATGGTCACTCAGTGCTAGAATAACCCGAGGGTCAGAAACCACCATCCCTTTCCCTATACTGTCGCTGCACTTCAGGCACTATGTATTAGCACTTGTCTCATATGGCCAGCCACTGGTATGAGTCTCACCAGTGAAGCGAGAGTTCCTGGAGGGCAGAAATTGTTTTATTCATTTTAGTTTTACAGTACCTATTTAATGTTGAAGAAAGGGAGGTAAAAAAAAAGATTAAATGGTTATAATAAAGGTATAAGTAATGGAGGGAATAATAAATGTCACCTTGCATAGAGAACTAGAAATAGAGAACACTTCTCAGGGGTGGCATATTCAAAGTGGTTCTTGAAAGTTGAATTGTAGTTTGATAGGCAAAGAATAAAAGAACATTACAGGTGCAGTAAAGGTCCTTCCGCTGGGCTTAAAGGACAGTATTCTAGGGACTTATAAACTGATTATATAATTTTATGTGTTTATACATTTGCTCCCAAGATTAAGGACCACAGTTTTCATTGTACTCTTAAAGTTATCAGTGTCACAACAAAAAGTTAAGAACTACTGAGGTTGAGAGAAGATGAGCAAACAAAGAGTAGGTCGGTCGCAGCATAATTAAGGAGTAAAACATCGTTATGACTGTACTGTGCTCACTCTGTGCTTTAAAATCTGGAAAATCAGGAGTTCAATTTTTCTTCTCAGAAATAAATAGAATTTTGTTATGCTTCTGAACTCAAGACCAACTAGCTTTTGTAGATACCAATGCCTAATATGTTATTAAATACAACTAAAGTACAGTCCAGAGGGAAGGAGGGTAAAAACCCAGTCATTCATTCAAGACTGTCCATTTATTGATTCACAGCAACTCTTTGAAGTTTTCTCGATTGTCTGATTCTTAAACGGCAGGATTTTAAAGTTTGATTGTTTCCAACTGACACCTGGTGTCCTTCCCTGTAGTAGAGAACAGCTGGTTGCCTATGGTAATCCCAGCAGTAAATGCCAAGCCAAAGATGAGGTTATAGAACACCGTGTTTGGAGAGTAAGATCCTCATTTTAACAGTTGAAATTGTTCCTGCAGTTGAAGATGGGAGTGATTACTATGCTGATTGCAATTTAGGCTGGCTTTGCTTTTAATTTGTTTGTTTTGTTTTCCTTACAGTCAAACACCACTTAGATCTCTTCTTTATGCAACCCATTAAATCACTCAGAAATTATATAATCCACCACAAATCTTATAAAGAGGAGCGTGTTAGTGGGAAGAGTCTCTTTCATATAAAGGTCTCTCCTGGGAGTGGTCTACTGAGTTATCTGGTAGACCTGTTAAACTCCTTCTATAACAATTTGGAATGGGCATCAGGCTTATATTTTCAGTAATGGTTTCACAAATTGGAAAGTCCTGTTCACTTGTTTAGCAAATTTGGGGGAAAGCTTCACTTTTAACCTCATATAATTTCTTCTTGCTGAGCAAATTAAGATTAACTGTAGTATAGAGATAGACAAAAGGGGAGAAATAATGAATGTAGTAATGATAACCCTAAATACTTATAGCAGTTTGAAGTTTACAAAATACCTTCACGGAGAGCCACATACTGGAAAAAGGATAGATTTGGATTCAGAAAGATCTGCATTTGATTAGTGGTTCTAGAGGTTACAAGTGAAGTAATATAATAACTACTTTGTAAACTTCAGTGTTGTTGCCTTTATAAAGAGGATCCTCATCACCCATCGGCATTTTAGGGAGAACTGGTTGGAATTAAAGGAGACGTGGCAAGTGGAAACACTGGTAAGCTCTGAGCGCTCTACTGAAGTTAAAATAAGTTACATAAAGGACTGTAATTTCTCATCTAACAAAGATGGAAATTTTTTAAATTGCATACTTATCATGATATTTTATTTTAAAGAGGCAATATTAAGAGAGTAAGATAAACATCATTTTGGTAAGGTTGATATGAAAAAATAGCACATTGTGGGAAAAATGAAAACTTACCTTAATAGTGCAAAAATTATATAGGAGTCAGGGTCCTGCATTGAAGAAAAAGGAAAAGACCGAACTATAGAATGAGTGGAGAAGTAATTCTTAATACACAAATATCTCTTGATGGGATCAGGGAACAAGGTTTGCCCAAAGCCTTCTCTATAGCTGTCAAGGTGTGAGGGATAAAATTAGTAACCTTATTTGTTATTTAGAAATTCTTATTTTCTAAGGTTGAACTAAGTACTTACAAATAAAAGTGCCAGGGATTGGGAAAGAATAAAGAGAAATGGAATATGGTTGATTTATAAGACTATGAAAGAATTTTATATTGTTGGAAAAAACATTCAAAATTTGGAAACAAGGCAAAATATGATCGCATGTGTTTTCATTGTAATACCTAACAGGATTTCCTAGAAATTAACTATCTAGGAGCCTGTCCCTTTGATTAGGCCCAGATTCTGAGACGTTACCTGCCAATTTTTTTTTTTAATCAGGTAGAAATACAGATAAGTTCTGCCTATTAGAAAAGATAACTCCATACATTTTATTGACCTTTCGGACTCTAACTTAACATGATTTTCCCAACAGACTATATAACTCTCTGTTCCTCAAATGCTCTTTAAACCATGCTTTTATTTGTGAATTAATCTGTAACACACATTACTCCAAATTTATGTCACATTTTAAACTTTTTAAAAAATGACACTTTCATACATTATCTTTTTTTCTAAAATTCAAGAACATGACAACAAATTTGGCAAGTTTATGTGATTTTAATAGAATTTGTCATATATTTTGCATTTATATAGCATTATTTTACCAACTTTTTCACCCTAATCTCATTGTCTTGATTATTGATAAGCAGTACCACTATTCACATATTTAATTGAATGAAGTATTGCAGAAGAAGTTTGAAAATTTTGATGATGTTAAATTTTAAGCATCACAAAGAATATCTGCATCAGAGAAGAAATTAGGTTTTTTGACCATATGGTAAAGTAATAAAATTTACAAGCTCCTTTCTCAAATCCAAATTTAGGATATACTAAAGATTTAAAAGGGATTAGGTATAAATCTAATAAACTAATTTTTAAAAACACAGTAGAGAAACCCTTGAATTGAATGACAGTTGGTTCTCAGTTATTGCTGGAGGTGTAGTTGGGTGAAGGGCTGAGAGGTAAGTTAGGCCCCAGGAATCACAGAGGCAGGAGGAATCACAGAGAAGTGAGAGTGAGCTGTGGCATTGCCTTTTGGCAAGAATAGAGAGCTAGAAGTTGGTAATAATTATTGATAAATGTTTCAGTTACTGTTCTCCTGAAGGAGAAAGAGAAGTTTCTCTTGAGAAATAGAGCCAGTGTCCTCCCTCTCTTTTCTCTCTCTCTGTTGCCTCACAAGGGTTTTAGAGAGCAGAGTCATTACCATTGCTGCCCCTTGATTATTATTATCCTGGATATGGAAGAAACAATACATATGTTGGTTTCTAAGTTAAACCATATACTAAATCTTGAAAGGCATTACTCCAGCCCAACAAGGTGGCGTTCTGTGTCTGGCACCACAACTGTGGGTCTTCAAAAGGCCATTGCAGTTTTCTGTCAGGCCAGTAGTTTCAGGATAGTGGGAAATGTGATAAGACTAATAAATTCCATGAGCATGACCTCATTGTCTTACTTTATTTGCTATCGGATGAGTTTTGTTTTGTTTTGGGTTAGAGTCAATGCAGTGTGGAAAACCATGAGAGTAAATAAGGCATCCCATCAATCCATTGATAATGATTTTGGCAGAAGCATTGTGGGCGTAAAAGCATATCCATGTTCATAGCAAGTCCTTATTCTAGAGAAGACCAAAGACTGCAAGTTTCTTGATGGAAGTAGTCTTATATAATTAATCTGACACCAGGTGGCTGGCTGGGGAATGGTGCCATATCATTCCTTCAGAATTGGTTAATTTTGTTGGCATGTGGGGCATTTACTTAGTAGTGGCTGAAGCTAGATCACTCTTAGTGAGTGGAAGTCTATATTGCTGAGCTCAGGCAAAACCTCCAACTATGCCGATGTTACCACCTTATTATGAGTCCTTGAGCAAAGGCAAGTTAGATAACTTACGTATAACTACAGAATATGTCATGTTAAATACCTTATTTTTTTAAGGACTTTTTTTTTGCTATTATTAATATACAATTACATGAGCAACATTATGGTTACTAGACTCCCCCTATTATCAAGTCTCCACCACATACCCCATTGCAGTCACTGTCCATTAGCATAGTAGGATGTTATAGAATCACTACTTGTCTTCTCTGTGTTATACTGCCTTCCCCGTATCCCCCAACCCCACCCCCACCCCCGCTACGTTATGTGTGCTAATTGTAATAGCCCTTTTTCCCCCTTATCCCTCCCTTCCCACCCATCTTCCCCAGTCCCTTTCCCTTTGGTAACTGTTAGTCCATTCTTGGGTTCTGTGAGTCCGCTGCTGCTTTGTTCCTTCAGTTTTTTCTTTGTTCTTATTCTTCACAAATGAGTGAAATCATTTGGTACTTGTCTTTCTCCGCCTGGCTTATTTCACTGAGCATAATACCCTCTAGCTCCACCCATGTTGTTGCAAATGGTAGAATTTGTTTTCTTCTTATGGCTGAATAATATTCCATTGTGTATATGTACCACATCTTTATCCATTCATGTACTCATGGACACTTAGGTGGCTTCCATTTCTTGGCTATTGTAAATAGTGCTGCGATAAACATACGGGTACATATGTCTTTTTCAAACTGGGCTGCTGCATTCTTAGGGTAAATTCCTAGGAGTGGAATTCCTGGGTCAAACGGTATTTCTATTTTGAGTTTTTTGAGGAACCTCCATACTGCTTTCCACAATGGTTGTGCTAATTTAAATTCCCACCAGCAGTGTAGGAGGATTCCCCTTTCTCCACATCCTCGCCAACATTTGTTGTTTGTCTTTTGAATGTTGGCCATCCTAACTGGTGTGAGGTGATATCTCATTGTGGTTTAAATTTGCATTTCTCTGATGACTAGTGATGTGGAGCATCTTTTCATGTGCCTGTTGGCCATCTGAATTTCTTCTTTGGAGAAGTGTCTATTCATGTCCTCTGCCCATTTCTTAATTGGATTATTTGCTTTTTGTTTGTTGAGGTGCGTGAGTTCTTTATATATTTTGGATGTCAACCCTTATCGGATATGTCATTTATGAATATATTCTCCCATACTGTAGGATGTCTTTTTGTTCTACTAATGGTGTCCTTTGCTGTACAGAAGCTTTTCAGCTTGATATAGTCCCACTTGTTCATTTTTGCTTTTGTTTCCCTTGCCCGGGGAGATATGTTCATGAAGAAGTTGCTCATGTTTATGTCCAAGAGATTTTTGCCTATGTTTTTTTCTAAGAGTTTTATGGTTTCATGGCTTACCTTCAGGTCTTTGATCCATTTTGAGTTTACTTTTGTGTATGGGGTTAGACAGGAATCCAGTTTCATTCTCTTACATGTAGCTATCCAGAAACTACCTTATTTTTAAGAACCTCCTTTGTTCAAGTTGCTTTTTGATAAGAATTCACATGGACACGAATTTCCTCAAACCCTGTGTCCATTCAAAAGTTCCATTTTTTTATACTTTGTTTTTAGATCTTTTAACTAATTTCCCTATTGTGTTTCTTCTAAGTTCCTGACCATCAGCCAAACTATTAGCCCCCACCTACTATTCAATGTAAATCCATGTCTCTAGCCTTTCAAGCAAAGTACAAAATCTTGTGCATTGCTCAATTTTGTACCTACTATTCTCAGCTCAATGAATTGATGTAAAATAATCACAATAAAAATATCAGCAAATTATTTTGTGGATATTGATAAGCTGGTTCTAAAGCTTATATGGAAAGGCAAAAGACCCAGAATCCACAACACATTACTGGAGAAGAAGAACATCAGAGAACTGATACTACCTGATTTAAAGACTTACTACAAAGCTACATTAATCAAGACAGCATGGTATTGGTGAAAGACTAAACAAATAGATCAATGCAACACAACTGAGAGTGCAGAAATAGGCCCACAAATAAAATCTATTGTTATTTGACAAAAGAAGAAAAGCAATACAAAGGAGAAGGGATAGTCTTTTCAACAAATGGTGCTGGAAATTCCACATGCAAAAAAATGTATCCTGATGCTGACTTTCTCTACCTTTCACAGAAACTAACTGCAACTTGATCACAGACCTAAATATAAAATGTAAAGTGATAAAACTGTAGAAGATAACACAGAGAAAATCTAGGTGACATTGGGTTTGGTGATATGTTTTTAGGCTCTACATCAAAAGCATAATCCTTGAAAAAATTTTATGATTTCAATTTCATTAAAATTTAAAATGGTTCAGCTCCATAAAAGATACTATCAATAGAAAAAAGGCAAGTCCTAGACTTGGAGGAAATCTGCAAAACAAATGTGTAATAAAGGACTGGCACCTAAACTATTCAAAGAACCTGTAAAACACAGTAAAAAATAGAAAAGAGATCTGAAGAGACATCTTACCAAAGATATACAGATGGAAAACAGGCATACAAAAAGGTGCTCAATATCATATGTGTCTTAGTTTAGAATGCTAAAATAAAGTATCATAGGCCAGGTGGCTTATAAACATATACATTTATTTTACACAGTTCTGGAGGCTGAAGTCTGAAATTAAGGTGCTAGTAAAGATAAATTCTGGTGAGATCCCTCTTTCAGGTTGGAGATTCCTAACTTCTTGTAACCCCAAAAAGCAGAAATCAGAGAAAGGAAGGCTTTTATACCTCTTATAAGGGCACTAATCCCATTCATGAGGGCTCCACCCTTGTTAATTCATCTAATCCTCATTACCTTCCTAAGGCCGTATCTACCATACCATTACATTGTGGGGTAGGCCTTCAACATATGAATTTTATGGGGCCACAAACATTCAGTCTATAGCAATGTGTTATCAGGGAATTGCAAATGAAAACAATGACTCCTACATACCTTTTAGAATGGCTAAAATCCAAAATACAGAAAGTAACAAATACTGGAAAGGATATGGAGCAACAGGAACTCTCACTAATTGATGAAAATGCAGAATGGTACAATTACTGTGGAAGACAGTTTCGCAGTTTCTTACAAGCCAAATGTCATCTCAGCATATGATCCAGCCATCACCCTCCTAGCTATTTAGTCAAATGAGTTGGCAATGTCTGTGCACACAAAAACCTGCACTTGGATGTTTATAACAACTTTATTCATAACTTCCAAAATTAGAAGCAACCAAAGTGTTCTTCAAAAAGTGAATAGATAAACAAACTGGTACGTCCATACAATGGAATATTATTCAATAATAAAAAGAGTTATCAAGTCAAGAAAAGACATGAAGGAACTTTAAATGTGTTTTGAGGAGTCCATCTCCAGGCCATAATCCTATGTGTTATCTTTTAGTCTTTATCATAAACAATTACAAAGCCCTTATTTCTCAGGCCTCCTGAGGGAAAGCCGCTCTCCCAACACCAGACTTAATACACAGTCTGAAGGGAGTTATAGTCAAGTACTCAGCACCTCCCCACCCCCGACCACGGCTGGCCATGCTTGTATGCATAAGTGCGTTCCTACCCCAAAGGCTTCAATTTGGAGACCTGCTTATAAGGTGCCTTATAAGGACCTGCAAACACCTTTCTCAGGTGCCTCTGTCATGACCACCTTATTGGAGGACCTTGAGACATTTTTCTCCGCTCTGACTTGAAGTTCAGTACTTTTCCACTCCTAGACTTTTCTTCCCCTCCTCCACCAGGTCCATTAAACAGCAGGAGGCTTTTTGTTCAGGGCTCCCTTGGTAGATTTTCCCATCTGCACTGATGTGTTTGACCTTCCTCTGGCACGATTTCATCAGGAAAGATGGAATTTTGAGGGAACTGGTGCTTTTTTCTGGTTGGATTCTTGCTTTTCCATTGTAGTACACGATAAAATGCTTGACTCTTACTTTCCTTGCTGAGCTCAGGAAAGTAATAACCTTTTTAGAAAGGTTGTTGCCAGATACAGGAACTTGTCTTTCACCTTGGAAGGGACATCGTTTTCTTTTCCCTTGATTCCTTTTTATTGAGATATAGTTGATATAAAATACTTTGGGTCTTTGTCTTAACTGACCATTTTAACACCCGACAGCTCAGCTTTCTCCTGCTCAGCTCCTGATGACACATTGCTTAGTAAAAGAAGCCAGTCTGAAAGGCTACATACACATATATAATTCCAACTGTATGACATTCTGGAAAAGGCAAAACTATAGAGACAGGAAAGTATCTGTGGTTTTCAGGGATTCAAGGTAATGGGGAGAATAGGTGGTGCTCGGGATTTTTAAGGCAGTGAAACTGTTCTATATAATATTGTAATGATGGATACATGACATTATGCATTTGTCAAACCTGTAGAAGTGTATAACACAGATCGACCTTCTTGTAAACTATGATGGGCTTAGTTAAAAATATATATCAATATTGGTTCATCAAATAACAAATTTACCACACAAATGTGAGATGTTAATAATAGGGTAAACTGAGCAGGGTGAGGGGAAGGAGGAAAATCATTACCTGGGAAACTGTACTATCTCCTCCATTTTCTATAAACCTAAAACTGCTCTAGAATATTATCTATTAATTTTTTTTAAGTATGTTTACTTGGAGAACTTTCCTTTAGGGCTGTTCTTTAGGGACACTGGTGGGACTATAGTGCTAGAAGTGCTTCCAAAATTAGATTTATTCCTCCTGTCATTGGACATAGAGAATTCCCCTTGAGACCATGGATACCAGTTATGAGGGAGGAGGTCTAGGCATGAGCACAGGCATGGGCATCTCTGCTGTATGTTCACGAAACTTACTTACATTTTCAGAACTTTCTCAAGCTTGGCATACATGTACCCTTCTATTGGACAGTGGAATGCTACTGTATACATTCAATTTTATGGCTTAGTAGGTCAGAAAATACCCAATTCCTATAGAGCATCCGAGGGTACATGGTAACTTGTGGGCCTGTGATGAAGTATTCTAAGTAAATCCTGTAATAAGATGAAAGCTGTTTTTCAAAATAGGTTATCTGTACAGGATTGTATAGCTTTTCTCCATATCTCAAGGTCTCTGCTATGATTCACCTGTAAATACCTGTGAAATAATCCATCCCTCATCCATATCAGCCAGATGGTTCAAGAACTATCAGATTCATGGGGTCAAGTGACCTAAATGGCAAAACAACTTGGATGGCAGTTTGGATGTATTGCAGATATTTCTCCTGTTCTGAACTCTAACCAAAACTGTAATCTTTTCAGATTATTCATTTCATTAGAACATTAAGTGGTATGCCCAAATGATATGTTTCTGGCTCCCAAATCCTAAAAAGGTTGTTAGGTATTATACCTTGTTCTTAGTTGCCAGATACAGGAACTTGTCTTACGCCTTGGAAGGGATATCATTTTCTTTTCCCTTTTTGTCTTTTTTATTGAAGTATAGTTGATATAAAATACTATATTGATTTCAAATATACCTCATAGTGATTGGACAGTTATCTGCATTATTATGCTCACCCCAACTAGTGAAGTTCTTATGTGTTAGCATAGAAAGATGTTACAGAACTACTGACTATATTCTCTATGCTGTACTTTAATCCCCATGATTAATTCATATTATGATTGAGATTCTTTTGCCTCTTTTTCCCCTTCACCTATTTCACCCACACACCCCAACCCCTCCCCCATGGTAACCACCAATCACTTTTCAGTGTCTCTGAGTCTACTGCTATTTTGTTCATTTTGTTTTGTTTTGTTTTTACAGTCCACATAAAGGAAAATATCTTTGCCTGGCTTATTTCACTGAGCATAATACCCTCTAGGTCCCTCTATGTTGTTGCAAATGGCAGGATTTCTTTCTTTTTGTGGCTGAGTAATATTCCATTGTGTATATGTACCACATTTTCCCTATCCAGTCATCTACTGATGGACACTTTGGTGGCTTCCATAGCTTGGATACTGTAAGAAATGTAGCAGTAAACATAGGGGTGCATATATCTTTTGAATCAGAGATTTTGTTTTCTTTGGGATATTCATAGAAGTGGAATTATGGTGTCATATGGTATTTCTGTTTTTATTTTCTGGGGAACCTCCATAGTGGCTGCACCACTAACAGGGTAGAAGGGTTCTCTTTCATCCTTACCAATACTTGTTATTTGGGAAGGGATATCTTGATCACTGGGTCCCTTCAAATTCACCAATATGAAAGGCCCCTGAATTTTTGTGGAATTTATTTTCAAGTGGCCAGTTGATCTGCTGGAGAAACTGCATAATATTAGGGGCTCAATACTGGCCTCTGTGGCTGGCAGGTTGAATATTTTGAAACAAATGTTGCTAAATGTGCCTTGTAAGTAGGAGTGCATACTGGTGGACCTATGTGTAGCTTTGGTCTCTGCCACTGTGGCCACTCTGTTCCATTTGAAGATCAATTATACCAGCTCTGGGGTGGTTAGTGACAAATGTTGGATGACATCAGCTGGGAAAGTCATTTTACCCACTTGCTTATGGTTGGTATTGAGAGATAATGAGAAAATTTTACTTTTCATGCTCACCCTCTTGAGTCCACCCACATGCCCCTTCCCCTGACTTCCTTGTCACTGATCACCCAGTCTGTTTCCTTCCAGCTCTCCAACAGATGACCAGGCTATTGGTGACTGCCCATGAATTTATGTATATTCTCATTTTAATCTGCTTTCCTGTCTACACAAAATAAATAAGTAGATGTACTTCTACAGTTCTGCCCCTTGGGAGCTTCCATCCATTCTTGACTTGCACCCATGTACTGAACTAAAATAAAGCATCTAGAAACTGAGTTTGGGTGTTTTCCTCCTCTTTCAGCTGCTCCCACTATGACACTACTAATTTTGTGCAAGTCCTGCTGCTATTTATAGTTTTCTGTTTATTTTTATTCTAGGTTTTCATAGGATATTCTGACCCTTGGATTGTTAAAAGTGGTGTTCATGGTTTTTTTTTTTTTTTTACTTTTACTAAACTCTTTGTACTTCTTGGTTTTCAGGAAGTGTTTAGCACATGCAAATACTATAGTGATAGTATAGTCACATTGCTATTTATTTTCATTTTGCCAGAATCCATAAAAAAAGAAGGAAGTGGAAGTGATTGGTGTTCAGTTGCTTGATAGTTAGTTATATTGAAGGCAATTATAGTATAAGTGATGGCTTTATAAGGCTAGAATCATTTTAGAAATGTTTATATCATCTATGAATTGTTATGGAGCTTTAGTGTCTCCACTTCTCTATTGAAAATGTATAACCTGTACACAGTACCTAGTATTTCTTATTAACTACCTAAGTGGTCAAATATAAATGACCATCAGAAGAAAATTCTTCATTTACTTCTCTAGACAAGAGGGCAATTTATTGATGAAATTTTCAGATTACCAGTTTTATAGTGCAGATACTTCTGAGAAAGCTTAGATATCTCTAACATCATTTTACAAAGCAATTGCATGTTAAATGAAATTCCGACAGTAAATAGAATGTGTTCCAAATGTCAATATCTCACTTAGCACTATCATTGACTTGTTTTAAATTAAAAAAAAAAGATATTCAGTTTCATTTGATATTTCATAAGACTTCTTTATTGCATTCTTACAAGGTGAATGTTACAGATATTTTACCAGGAGTCATTTACTTTCAAATTATATCATTCAGAGCAGGTTTCATGGAAATCCTTCTATTAATTTGTATAAGCAAAGGTGGAGTCCATTTTGCAGAAAGTGGAAGAATGAGTAGGATAGGAGGATATGGAAACGGAGTATCAGGTATTCCTCTTAGAGGCTCTGAAAAGAGAAAAACAAGGCAACAGCAAATGCTGACTTTCTGTGAAGATAATGAGCTTAAACTCAGAGACCATCATTTGCATGGATCCCTGTAGTGCAGGGCATTGTTGAGAGGTGTGGAAAATTCAATGGAAGCATTTCCATGTAAACACCTTTAATAAATTCCCAAAGAGATGTTAGAAGAAAAGGCCTAAATAATCTAGTCCTTATTCATTTGTGGATATTGTTTCTCATAATAAACATTTACTTGTGCCTAAACATATATTTGTTATTTTCTATTTTCTTCTTCTCAAAGAGGCCCCACAAAATTTGAAACCTCACGAAATCTAGATCCATCCAACAGTGGTAGAATATAGGCATTTTCTTGGAGAAATTCTTTTAGAATGGTAGAAATGTGATTCTATTTGATGAATTAAAAAGAACTAAAAAGTAGGAAATTGTTGAAGAGTCAAAAGAAGAGGAAGTGGTGGGACTTGGATATTTAACAGGCAGGAAGAAATGAAATATAGAATAAATACAAGGATTGGTGTTTGACAAAAGGAAAGATACCATTTCTTCTTGATAAATATTCTTTGTTTGACCAAACTTTAGTTAGGCTACTGAGCCTTCTCTTAGGCTCATCTGTGCATTTATTTCTAAAACACAGTTTTAGCTGGAATCCTACTAGGCCGGTTTAACCAGAACACCCCATGCTCAACTGCCCACCCTCTGTATCTGATGGGATTTCTCATCCTGAACCCTCCCCACCCTGTGATGCTTGATCACACTGGCCTGTCTTTAGCAAAGACTCCGGTTAGTATAGACAGAATCTCCTTTACCCATGATGTAATTTTTTCTTAATGATATTCCAACCAACAACTCCCCAACCTGTTCCTTCATTATAAATTTCACTTTGTCCATGCTGTGTTTAGAGTTGAGTCCACTCTCTCTATTATAAAACCCCATTGCAGTGGCCCCTTTACTATCATGATGGTCCTGAATAAAGTCTGTCTTACCATCTTTCACAAGTGTCACTTAATATTTTTTTCTTTAACACTATAAAACTCATTAAAAGGGGGTATGGAATTATTGGGGCAAAGGTAAGAACTCATGGAGTGAGAGTGGGTAGGAAGAAGACAACAGAAAAGAATGTAAATTGAGAAGATTAATGTTAAAATGTATTTTAAAGATCATTCAATCTGTTTTTCATATTTTTAAAGGATGTGAAACTCCAACTCAGCTGGCCCCAGTAAACTAAGATTGTTGTTAACAGTGTATCCCCTGGCATTACTGCCTTTGTAACAAAGCAAGAAAAGAAATATTTATAGAAGTAAACAGTACATTCTACAAAGAATTGAGGATGTGTTATTAATAATTAAGAACCAGAAATGCATTATTGGAAAATATCTTTGTTAGGATTAGTAAGTGTGACTGTGCCACTTCATCTTTTTCTTAAGTGCTTACAATCTTTATAATTAATCAGACATTATTTCAGCAGAAGCTTGAAGTAGAATTTTATTATCTACAGATACACAGAGGAACCATCCATGTACCAGCTGATAAAGCTCTCTGCAGTTGTGGTGTGGTAGAGGGAACACTGGACTTGAAGGTAGATATTCACCTTGGAGTCACAAATAAGCTATATACCTCTGTGTACAGTGAGTGTAAGTTTCTTTCTAAATGTCTCCAAATTTTAGAAGATAAATGATTATGTACACCTACCTACCTCAAACAATATTGAGATCATTTATTATTTACATTATGAGAAAAATCAGTGATAGCAGCTCTTAAATAAAAATATTAAAACATCCAGAAAAAAAAACAGGCCACTTAAATTTATAGTATATCAAAATATCCTACGGCAGGGCTGTAGGGAATTGGAACAACGCGTTTTTGAAGTATCTGTGCTTTGACTAGTTTTGTTTAGATGGTTTCCTTTCAAAGTAGGAGATTTAAGCACTACCAATATCTGATATTTATAATATTAGAGATCTGATTCACTGTTTTTATGGAAGGATTTGTATTTGAGACTTCCCAATTACCTTGGCTATGCTTCAGTTTTAATATCTGCACGATGAAGATTCTTATTAAAACTACCTCAAATGAATAAATAGCCACCACCAAAGGCAAACATGCAATTCTGTGTTTGAATGTTTTTCTGGCAAGTTCTGAAGTGTTGTCCATATTGATGTTTATGAAGTGAAGGAAATGAGCCATACAAATAAATAAATCAAAGTGCTTTATAAAAGCTTCGGATGGAGTGGTGAGAAAGGCTGATGTAAACATTCAACCACAGTATACTGTGTGGCTTTGGATAGTACGAATGAAAAACGAATAAGAACACCGAACATAGAACTTCTAAAGCTTCTAAAATTTCAGCACATATAGAATTATGTCCTGAGATATAATGCATATTAAATTGAAACTTTTGAAATGCAACCATGCCAAAGACCCACTGGACATCAGCCAACCTTTGTGCCTGGATTTCAACCATTAAAAAAAATATTTAAGACATTACTCGAGGACGATAATACTATTTGTTGGAATTTACAGTATACAATACCCAAGACAAGTACCCAGCCAAAACTAACATTAAGTAAAGTTTTCTAAAAAAAAAAATAGTCAAACTCTCCTATCCGCATGTGACACAAATGGTCAGAAAGGCTGCTTTCCTTCCTGATACCTACCATTTTCCCTCTCATTTCTATCCTAAGGTACTATGCTTGCTACTACTCAATCTGTGTTCCAAGAATATTTGTATTAGATGCCTTGGATGTTCCTATTCCCATCCTGTGGAAAGTGGTGCTTTCCTGAAGGTACTCCACCAAGTGTGTCTTTACTTTTTGCTGTCCCTGGAAACTCACTTATTACCAGGAATACAAGTGGACCTCAGAAGTGGGAGAGACTTAAAAATCACCAGGGCAACCCTGGATCCATTGTAGACAGGAGCCAGTGAATATTGTTCAGGCAGAGTATTCTAGAAAACATTTGTGCATTTCCAGAGGGTCCAGGCAGAAACAAACTCCCTTTGCCCACAACGATGACCTCAATACCTAATATTTACATTCTTTTTCCTCATTTCCTGCCTCACTTTCTCAGGAATCCCACTCTGGCTCTGTAAGACCATCTTGGAAATAAACAATACATCACAAGTCCTTCTCTCTGGCTCTGCTTTGGTGGAAAATCAAGGTAACAGAGGATCTTTGAAATGATTTTGGTCCTCCTTAAAGCCTTCAATGGCTTATCATTTCCCATGGTATGTAGTCCAGGCTCTCTAGTGTGAGGCATATAAAGTCTTTGAAGGCATAGACCTTGCCTAATGCACTTGTCTTTTTTTCTGTCACAGTTGATCCTCAAAGACTACTTCCTACCTTGGAATACTGGATTGCTAACAGATGCCTCGTTATGCATGATGTTTCAAGCATCCACTCTTTGCAATTGCTTTTTACTACAGTGTTTCCCAAACCTTCTGGAAAAGTCCTACATGCCCTCTTCTGTTCAGCTTTCCCTTACCCTTCTGATACAGTATCTCACTTACTCCTCCTTTGTGTCTCCAGAGAATTCTTGCACATACCACAGTCCTGTTTATCTAATGCACTTGTGTATGTGTTTGTTTCCTCTTCTTAACTCTACCAAAGACTGACACTTTATTCCATTTTTTCATTCCAGTGCACTCTGCAGTGTCTAATTCATAAAAGGAAGTCATGTTTATGATCAGTCATATTTATTGTATGAATAGCAAAGGTTAATCAGTAAGTTTCACTCAGTCACCTCTTCAGTGAATCACTGTTTTCTACTTCCTGTTGATGTGACTAGTCTCATTTTCAAATTTGCCCAGTGGACCCTTGGGCAGGAGTTAGCATCTTCTTCAGTAACTCCCGAGATTGTAGTCATCCTGGATGATAGCAGGTTATGGCCATATTATTCTTGGATAAGTGGGGCTTCATTGTTTATATAATTAGATGCTAATTATACATGCCAATTTGTAAGTGCTATATGAGTCTGGTACACTGCTTATTGAATATAGACAAGTGGAGTGATCTCTTAAGGGAATTAATTTTAGCATTAGAATCAACATAATTAAAATTTAACTGATTTATGACACTGTTGCAATCTTCACTTATTATTTGAATTTTTTGTCATCATAGAGATATTTTCCACATATAAAATAATGGGAGCAAATGAATTTTGAATTCACAGGCTTAAGGTTTGTGATGATATGAGATGATATGACAGAGGCTCAGAAAATTATTCTAAACAGAGGTGTTCCTTTTTTTCTTTTTTATTACCAGAAAGGTAACTTAAGGACAGAATGCATTCATTTTATTGGTTTAAGTAACATGTGGCAGACTTGGATGTCAATGAGTGGCGAGTGGAAGCTGAGACAGTTGGAGTAACACCTAAGAATTCACTAACCTTTGTAAATCACTTTGATCTTAAGATATGAGCCAAACAGATGCATAAAAAATCGATAGAAAATTACATTTTGAGTTTCCAATTATAGGATTGTCCTCAAGAAGCTGTTAGTATATTCAAAAGTCAGATATTCTGAAGTTTCCACCTTCCAGCAGCAAATAGGCTTATTTTATTTAAAGTAACCTAAATAATTTTAAAAATAATCAGACTGGAAAATTGCTCAATTCTTTTGGTGATTAAAGTTTGGGTGAATTTTTTAAATTAACATTTAAAATAATATACCTGCATGCATGTGCTTATAGATATACACATATTCAGCTTATTATTTTGTTTGTAGAGAACCAAGTAGTGTTAATGATTTTTAAAAATTGAATAGAAAGTATCATTTGTCATATAATCTAAAATATCTTATTCTTTAATTTATACAGTATATATTCAGAGTATTTATGAAACTGTGAGATGAAATGATGAATTTCATAGGAATTTGTAAAATAAATACTTTATTTGAACATAACATAAATGCAGAAAGATGATTAAGACAGTTGATGAGTTTTCATGAGATTAACATACCCACGTGACCACCAACTACCTCAGGAAGCACACAGTGTTGCTTGCGTGCCAGTAGTCCTTCATGCTTTCTCTCAGTTACGTCTCCTTCAAAGAGGAACTGACCTCTCATTTCTGTTACCATAGATTCTTCCTACCTGCTATTAAAAAGTATATAATGCAATCATACAATTTGTACTCTTATGTATCTGCCTTCCTTTACTCCATATAATGCCTATGAGATTAATCTGTGTTGTTGCTGGTCACAGAAGTTCTTTTATTTCCATTCTTTAGTGTTATAATATTAAAGAACATTTGGTTGTTTCCATTTTAGACTGTAACAAATGGTGCTGTTATAAACAATGCTTTACTTGTCTCTTTGTGCTCATAGATATGCACTTTTTTTTTTAGTTTTTTTGCCTAAGGGTAGAATTGCTTGGTCAGAGGGTATATTATACCAAATTTATTGTCCTAAAACAAAAATAATTTATAATCTCACACAATTTCAGTTAATTAGGAATCCAGGAGCAGTTTAGCTGTGTATTCCTGGATCAAGCCTACTTCATAAGACTGTAGTCAGGATGTTGGCCGTGAATGCAGTAATCTGAAGGCTTGCCTAGGACTGGAGAATCTACTTCCAATATGGCTGTTGGCTGGAAGCTTCAGTTCTTCACCATGTGGGCCTCCAGGGGACTGCTTGAATGTCCTCATGATGTGGTAGCTGGCTCACCTAAGAGTAAGTGATCTAAGAAGGAGTAAGGCAGAAACCACAGTGCCTTTTATGACTTGGTCTTGGAAGTCATGTACTATTATTTTACAATATCCTGCTAGATTACAGAATGCATAGGTTATCCCCATTCATTGTGAGAGGAAACACCTATGTGGAGTGAATACTATGAGGCAGGGATTATTGATCCATTACGAAGGCTGCTTATAAAAAAAGAGAGTATGTATGCATATTATCAGCTTTCATAAATATTACCCTAGAGTTTCCAAAGTAGTTGCACAAATTTGCATTTCTATTAAATGTGTATAAAGTTACAGTTTCTTCATTTCCTTTCTAATACTTGGTTTTGTGAATGTTTTTATTTTAGCCTTATTACATATATATGTGATAATATGTCAGTGGTTCTAATGTGCATTTCCATGATGAGGCTAAATGCTTTTCCATGTTTTTATTGGCTATTTGGATATCATCTTTTGTGAAATGCATGTTGAGACTTACCCACTTTTATATTGACTTGCCTGAGTTTTTAAATTATTATTTATCAAGTTCTTTATCTTTAATCTACATCTACTTATTTCTAAGATATATATGTTACAAATATCTCCTCATACTCTATGGCTTACCTTTTATTACTCATCAATGTTGTCTTTTGATGAACAGAAGTTCTTAAACTTAATGTAGTCCATGTTACCAGTGATTACCTTTATAATTAGCGCTGTTTTAGATTTCTGCTTGAATACTATTTCTTTACACCTGGGTCATAAAGGCATTCACCAGTATTATCTTCTGGAATTTACTATTTTATGTCCCACATAGAGAACACAAACCACCTGATGTTGATTTTTTAGTGTGGTGTAAGGTACGGGACATAGTTGTTTTTCATACAGCTATCCAATTGAACAAGAAAAAGGAAGTCCATCTCCCCCATGCTTCTACAAGGCCCATTTTGTCATAAATCACATTCTATATGTATATAGGTTAGCTTTTAGTAACTCTGTTTTGCTCCATTAATCTATTTAGTGATCTTTACCCTGAAACAACATTATCTTAATTACTATTGCTTGTTTAGTGGTGTTATTTTATTTTTATTTTTTCAAAGTTGTTTGATTTATTTAGGTCCCTTGCATTTCTTTATACATTTTAGCATCAGTTTTGACAAAGATTTTATTGAATCTATAGAAAAATTAAACAGATTAGAACATTGAATCTTCAGTTCCATTAACATAGGTCTATATTTACTTAGGATTTATTTAATTTTTCTCAATAATATTTTATAACTTTGTATGATATATAGAAATGAAATTAGTTTGTTACATTAAGCTTGTACCTAGCAAACTTAATTTATTAATTATAGTAATTTACCTATAGATTATTTTGGGTTTTCTATCTATAAAATTATTTTTTCTGTGAAAAATGGCAGTTATATTTCTTCCTTTCATATACTTATGATTTTATAAATATTTAATAAATATTCATATCCTATAAAGTTTATAGTTTCACTGCCTAGGATAATACAATGCTGCATTAAGAGCAATGGTTGTAAACATCCCTGTTTTGTCTCTGTAATGTGTAAGACTTGTGATATGGTATCATTAAATGGGATATTTGTTATAGTTTTATTTTTCAGGATTCCCTGTGTCAAAGGAAATTCCCTTATATCCCTGGTTGTCTAAATTTTTTTTTTCATGATGGTTTTAAATGTTACAACATGTTCTCTTCACCTGTTAAGATGGCCATGATTTTCTCCTTTTTGAAAGGAAATGTGATGCTTTATATTAATAATTTAGCATTATTTGGAATAAAAATAATTTGGTGGTAGTGTATCACTTTTACATAACACTGACGAATACTCTTTGATATTATTTTGCAAATTGTTTTTTGGATTTATGCTCAAGAAAAATTAACCTGAAATTTTTTTTTTCCTGCAAAGCCCTTGTCAGGTTTTAGTATCAAGGCCATACTGGTCTCACCAAGTGAAAAATGGGAGATGTGTTCAGTCTTTTCTTTTCTCTAGAACTGATTTTTTTATTATTTATGTTGTCACTTTCTTAAATATTTAGAAGAATTCATCAGTGAATATAAGAGGTTGAGGTTTCCATTTGGGGAAAGATTTTAAATATATGATAAATTAATGACTAGCCAGATTTTCTGCTTACTTGCTTCAGTTATGCTAATTGCTTCATTAATATTTATTTATTTTTACTTTGATTCATAATGAAATATTTGGTTACAATTTTAAAATCTTCCTTTTGCGATTTCATTTTTCTGGTGTTTGCTTTTTATTTCTTGGTAAGCTTTCATGATCTCTTTCCTTCTTCTTCCTTACAGTGTCTTTGTACTGATGCTGTGCTAGATTTTTGCTCCCTCAAGACTAGATTCTTTTGAATAAGTTGTTTGTATGAGGTTCCCATAAATGGCAGGGCCAGGGCAGTTTTGTGATGAGTATAGCTCCTGTGTATTTTTATTTTGTCTAAACCTACCTTGTCTAGTTCTTTGTTACAAGTTGGTTGAGGGACCTTTATCCCTTTCACCCCAGTTCCAACCAGTTAACAAAGATTTAGCATTAACTTCATATATGAAGCACCCTTTCCATGGAAGTGTTACATTTAATTTATTTTTGTATTTTTTAAAATATTCTGACTGGGCAGCCTCTCAAAACTTTTCATGCTTCCCCCTTTAACTCTGAATGGATTCTTTTAGTTATCTCAAGTGTTAGTCCAATCTAAAACTAATTTAATTATTTTTCCCCCCAAAAATTCCCTCAATTCAGACTCTATTCTCTCAGTCACTCACGTTATAAAACTTTGAATCATTTCTATCTCCTTTAGTAAATAAGGTATATTAAGTCTTTTTTCATTACTCACCCATTATTTTTTTTCATTATTACTGCTACCATCCTAGACTAGGTGCTCTAACTTTATTCTCCAAATACAGTCATTTTCCCAACCCTTTAATTCATCTTAAAATATCATAAAACAAAATTTCCCTAAACATAATTGTGCAGATCACTCAATTGTGCACTGAAAAAATTCCCCATCATAATATTAATTACATTCTATATTCTGATTCCAAATAATCTCTCCAATCTTATTTTACACTATTTCTTTCATGATCCATACAGTCTCAATTTCAAGAATGCTTTCTCAATATAGCCATCACTTTGAACTACTATCCAGTAATAGCCTCTTTCTGAGACCACCAAGGAAGAAATTGTATTTGTAGGCTTTGACTTGGCAACTAACTGTCTCAAATTTGTTTTGCTGTTGCAAAGAAATTCTGACCCTTTAAAGTGGAACCAATAAAGGGAAAATAATTTTTTGTTTACTGATAAGTGCTGTTAAAGATAACTGACTATTTAAAACAGAAATTGCAACAATGTATTACGCACTTATATCATATGAAAAATGAGATAGGAAGACAATTTTAATAATAATGTTTTAACTTTCTACATTATATGTGATGCTATAATATCATTTAAAGGTAGGCCCTGATTTTGTAAATTCTAGGGCAACCAGTAAAATAGTTCCTAAAATGATGTATGTTATAAATGATTTTAAATATAATCATAAAAATGCTTAATTAAACTCAGAGAAGGGAAAAACAGTGAGGAAAAAGGAACAAATGAACAAGTACAAAACAATAAAGAAGATGGAATATTTTAATCCAACCACAAGACTAATCACTTTAAATAGGAATTACCTAAACATACCAAATAAAAGCAAAGACTTAAAAATTGGGTATAAAAGTAAACATGGCTAAAGAATGACCAAACAACAAACAGAAAAACTAAACAGACCAATCACCAGCAACGAAATAGAAGCAGTAATCAAAAAACTACCCAAAAACAAAACCCCCGGACCAGATGGATTCACCTCTGAGTTCTACCAGACATATACAGAAGAAATAACACCCATTCTCCTTAAAGTTTTCCAAAAAATAGAAGAGGAGGGAATACTTCCAAACTCATTCTATGAAGCCAGCATCACTCTAATACCAAAACCTGGCAAAGACCTCACCAAAAAAGAAAACTATAGACCAATATCCCTGATGAACATGGATGCAAAAATACTCAACAAAATATTAACAAACTGAATTCAAAAATACATCAAGAGATAATACACCACGATCAAGTGGGATTCATCCCAGGGATGCAAGGATGGTACAACATTCGAAAATCCATCAACATCATCCACCACATCAATAAAAAGAAGAACAAAAACCACATGATCATATCCATAGATGCTGAAAAAGCATTTGACAAAATTCAGCATCCATTCATGATTAAAACTCTCAACAAAATGGGCATAGAGGGCAAGTACCTCAACATCATAAAGGCCATATATGACAAACCCACAGCTAACATCATACTTAATGGCGAGAAGCTGAAAGCTTTTCATCTAAGATGGGGAACAAGACCGGGATTCCCACTCTCTCCACTGTTATTCAACATAGTACTGGAGGTCCTAGCCACAGCAATCAGACAAAACAAAGACATACAAGGCATGCAGATTGGTAAAGAAGAAGTCAAATTGTCACTATTTCCAGATGACATGATACTGTACATAAAAAACCCTAAAGACTCCACTCCAAAACTACTAGAACTAATATCTGAATTCAGCAAAGTTGCAGGATACAAAATTAACACACAGAAATCTGTTGCTTTCCTATACACTAATGATAAACTAACAGAAAGAGAAATCAGAAAAACAATTCCATTCACAATTGCATCAAAAAGAATAAAATACATAGGAATAAACTTAACAAAGGAAGTGAAAGACCTGTACCCTGAAAACTACAAGACATTCCTAAGAGAAATTAAAGAGGACACTGACAAATGGAAATGCATCCCATGCTCTTGGCTAGGAAGAATAAATATTGTCAAAATGGCTATACTACCTAAAGCAATCTACAGATTCAATGCAATCCCTATCAAACTACCAACAGCTTTCTTCAATGAACTGGAACAAATAATTCTAAAATTCATATGGAACCACAAAAGACCCCGAATAGCCAAAGCAATCCTGAGAAGGAGGAATAAAACGGGGAATTACGCTCCTGACTTCAAGCTCTACTACAAAGCCACAGTAATCAAGACAATTTGGTATTGGCACAAAAACAGACCCACAGACCAGTGGAACAGAATAGAAAATCCAAACATTAACCCAAACATATACAGTCAATTAATATTTGATAAAGGAGCTTTGGATATACAATGGGGAGATGACAGCCTCTTCAGCAGCTGGTGTTGGAAAAACTGGACAGCTACATGTAAGAGAATGAAATTGGACTACTGTCTAGCCCCATACACAAAGGTAAACTCAAGGTGGATCAAAGACCTGAATGTAAGTCATGAAACCATAAAACTCTTAGAAAATAATATAGGCAAAAAGCTCTTGGACATAAACATGAGTGACTTCTTCATGAATATATCTCCCCGAGCAAGGGAAACAAAAGCAAAAATGAACAAGTGGGACTATATGAAGCTGAAAAGCTTCTGTACAGCAAAGGATACCATCAGTAGGACAAAAAGATTTCTTACAGTATGGGAGAATATACTCATAAATGACGTATCCGATAAGGGGTTGACATCCAAAATATATAAAGAACTCACGCACCTCAACAAACAAAAAGCAAATAATCCATTTAAGAAATGGGCAGAGGACATGAATAGACACTTCTCCAAAGAAGAAATTCAGATGGCCAACAGGCACATGAAAAGATGCTCCACATCGCTAATCATCAGAGAAATGCAGATTAAAACCACAATGAGATATCACCTCACACCAGTGAGGATGGCCAACATCCAAAACACAAACAACAACAAATGTTGGCGAGTATGTGGAGAAAAGGGAACCCTCCTACACTGCTGGTGGGACTTCAAATTAGTTCAACCATTGTGGAAAGCAGTATGGAGGTTCCTCAAAAAACTCAAAATAGAAATACCATTTGACCCAGGAATTCCACTCCTAGGAATTTACACTAAGAATGCAGCAGCCCAATTTGAAAAAGACAGATGCACCCCTATGTTTATTGCAGCACTATTTACAATAGCCAAGAAATGGCAGCAACCTAAGTGTTCATCCGTAGATAAATGGATAAAGAAGATGTGGTACATATACACAATGGAATATTATTCAGCCGTAAGAAGAAAACAAATCCTACCATTTGCAACAACATGGATGGAGCTAGAGGGTATTATGCTCAGTGAAATAAGTCAAGCTGAAAAAGACAAGTACCAAATGATTTCACTCATATGTGGAGTATAAGAACTAAGGAAAAAAAAACTGAAGGAACAAAACAGCAGGAGACTCACAGAACCCAAGAAGGGACTAATAGTTACCAAAGGGAAAGGCACTGGGGAGGATGGGTGGGAAGGGATGGGGAAGGGGGAAGAAGGGACAATACGATTAGCAGATGTAATGTTCAGGGGGCACGGGGAGGGCTGTACAACCCAGAGAGGACAAGTAGTGACTCTATGGCACCTCACTACGCTGATGGACAGTGACTGCAATGGGGTTGGGGGCGGAACCTGATGAAGGGGGTAGTGTAATCACCATAATATTACTCATTTAATTGTAGATTAATGATATCAAAATAAACTTAAAAAAAAAGTAAACCTGGCTATATGCTGTCTAGAAGTAAAGCAATTTAAATATTAAGACAAATAGGTTGTAAGCTATGTCATGCAAAGACTAATCAAAAGAAACCCAAGTGGCTATAACAATTTCAGACAAAGTAGATGGCAAGAAAAGAAATATCAGGGAAAAAGAGGGACATTACTAAATGATAAAGGGGTTGATTTTCCAAGAGAACATAATAATAGTAACTGTATATGCACCAAAAAGTATAGCTACAGTATACCAGTTACAAGAAGGAATAACTGATCTGAAAGAAGAAATAGACAAACCCATAATTACAGTTGAGTATTTCAACAATCCTCTCTAAACAATTGATAAAGCAAGTAGGCAGAAATTCAGTGAGGATATCGATGATCTGACAAACGTAATCAACCAGCAGGATCTAACTGGAATATATAAAACACTCAACTAGCAACTGCAGAATATAAACTCTTTGAAAAGATTAATAAAACTGATAAGACATTAGCTAGCTTGACCAAGAATAAAATACATAGATACAAATAATCAATATCAGAATAAATGAATGGATATGACTACTGTTCCCAAGATGTTAAAAGAATATATGGAAATAATATAAACAACTTTTGCTCATAAATTCTAAAACTTATATGAAGTTAACTAATTCATTGAAAGTCACAAACTGTCAATGTGCATACAAGAAGAACTCTAGATTATCCTGTTTTTATTAAAGGAAATATATTTTATAATTATTCTTTATAAGTGGAAACACCAAGCCAAGGTAGTTTCGCTGGCAAATTATGCCAACTATTTAATGAAGAAAGAGTAGTGATTCTATGCAATCTTTTCAAGATAATATAAGAAGAAGGGCTTTAAAATAATTATCTCTGGAGTGTCATAGATAGAACAGAGAAAAGACAGATAAAATAGATGAAATGATAGAAAATATCAACAGAGAAGTCAGATCTGTTAAAAAAACAGTTACTGCACATTCTAGAATAGAAAAATACAAAATCTAAAAATTGATTTCAATTAGGACACATAAAACTTAAGAAAAATGAATGTTTATGTCCACCAAAAGGCACATGAACTCATAGCAATATTATTCACAATAGCCCCAAATTAGATAAATACAAATATTCATCAATAGTAAAACAGATAAATATACTATAGTATATTTATACAGTGAAAGTCTACAGTGCAATGAGCTATTCCTATAAGCAGCATGGATAAATCTCCTACACATAATATTGAGCAAAAGAAGCCAGACACAAAATACTAATATAATAGTATGTATGAGTCCATTTGTATAGAATTTTAAAACAGGCAGAATTAAACTATAATAATAGTGGTCACAATAATGATTATCTTTGTATATTAACTGAGATTAAGCATAAGGAAGACAGTGCTGGTAAATTTTTATCATGATTTGCACATATATAATTTATTGAGTCTAAGATATTTGCATTTCACTATATATATCACATAACTAACATATATGAAAAGCTATCATAAATGTGTAACATCTTGTTTAACATCTGATAAAACTCAATTACACTGTTATACATTTGAGTCGTTTTTTACATTTCACAATTATTTCCCAAACATTACCTAAATTAAATGCCCTCAACATACCTGTGAATTTAATATGATATGTTATCTCAAATCCTTTTTAGAAAATGGTGATGCTAGTCAGGGAGGAATGGAGCAGAGTAGGCAGATGCTTTACCTTTTAGAAGGGAAAAAACAGTAACAGTATTTCTGAGTGATGAAATGGTTTACAAATAAATAACCAGAACCACATTGAAGTCAGATCTTCTGATCTAAAGCCTATATATTGACCTATATGTCAAAGTGTTTCTCAAATCTAAATCATGGAACATGGAAATCCTAGGTCTTCTGTTAGCTTGAAAATGCTCACAAAACTTTTCCAATTTTGAGTTCAAATCCTAACCCTGTTCATCATTAACTTTGCAATTTTGAACAAGTCACTTTCTTTCTCTGGTTCATTAACAACAAAAGAAAGCTAAAGTTAGTTTCTTGCTGGTCTCAGATAAGAGTTAAATATGATAATAGTTGGGAGTACATTCTGCATACTATTTGAATCCAAGCCATTTTCCAGTATGAATTTTCAAGAAGATAATTTCTTAGATCTTTATGCAAAAATCAACCTATCCCTCTAATCTGTGTTAACAAGACTGTCTTATTGTTAAATAGCACTAATAAATTAAATTAATTCCTGAATAATTATACCTCTAAACTTTTTTTAACTAATTGAATTGTTTATTGCTTAAAACTTGTAGCAATCGTTTAGGGGTTTTGTTTTGTTTGCTTTAATTGCTTGTAGATTAAGGTTACTGCTGTGATAAAGTGTGGGATGAGTCTCAACTTTTCTTATAGAATTACAAATGGGGCAGGAAAGAATATATCTAAAATTTGATCTCTCAACTTACTGCCAACTTCTGATGAATAAAGAAATCCTTTAAAGAGTGTATTTAACTTATTCCTTCTGATAGGACTGTATCGGGAAAACTAATAAGCAGCTGTCAGAAGGCTCCAGTTGAGAACATTGCCTTAATTTTTACCCTGCCAGACATGTTTATCCATACATATTCATATTTCTCTGTTATCTAGACCTTCAATGTTCTAATATTTGGCATCGTATTTAAAAAGTGGATGACTAGACTCGCCATCAGCATCTAGTATTAGATGAAAACATTTCTCAGAGAAGAATTTTTTATCATTGATTACTCATTAATTATTCTGTGTCCTCAATTTAGTCTGCTAAGTGTTCAGAGATTCTTCCTCTTTGTGTACCAAGGACCTTTGTATAGGCAAAATAATGAATGGTCCCCTACCCCCCAAAGATTACCACATCCTAAAGTCCCGAACCTGTGAGTATGTTAACTTATATGGCAAAAGGGATTTTGCAGAAGTGATTGAAGTAGGGACCTTGTGATGGGGATTATTCTGAATCACCCAACGGAATCAACATAGATCCTTAAGCCGAGAACCTTTATGGTTGAGATCAGCATCAGAGGGAAATGTGATTATGGAAGAATGGTCAGAAAGATATAATGTTGCTGGCTTTGAAGATGGATGGAGAGGACCATGAGCCAGGGTATAAGGAAGCTAGAAGAGGCAAGGAAAGAGATTTTTCCTAGAATCTCCAGAGAGGAAAACAGCCCTGTGATACCTTGGTTTTAGCCCAGTAAGATCCCTGTCAGACATCTGACCTATAGAACCATAAGGTAATAAATTTTGGTTGCTTTAGCCACTAGGTTTGTGATATTTTGTTATAGCATCTATAGCAAACTAATACAGTCATCCTCAGTAGTGAGGTGAAGCTTTCAGATACCTTTTTATGATATTTTAAAATATGTAACATAAAATGCAAACACTTATAAAGGAAACCAACTATATGGAAAACATTACCAAATATTTTAAAAAGCACATTTATGGTAATTATAGATATAGCTGTATCACTTTATATGTATATCAGGAGATAAACAAATTTAAATATCAAGAGATAAATCTTACCCTTAAACCTTAGCATATAGAACAGATTACCCTGAAGTGTGATAAAGGCTACATTAAGATAGTTCATTGAAAAGAACTCTGGGAACACAGATAAGAGTGACATTCATTCTAACTTAAGGATTTCTGAACAGGTTCTTGCAGGAGAGTATGTTGGCTATTACCTTTCTGAAATTCCTTCTGCCAGAGTCATTGAAGTCCTCTACATGCAGGTTCAACCCTACCCAGTTCTTCAGTTAACAGTCTAGAAAACATGAGTAGCCTCAGAAGCCTTAGTTTTATTAAGCTATGAGGCATTGTATCTGATGGACTGATCATATCCATCCAATCGAGATTGTTCTGGGTTTGGGTTAGATTATAATTTTAGTAAGACTCAGTCCAACTCTTATTCAAACCTATTTGCAGACAGCCCTACTGGATTTTGGACCCAGGAAATGCAAGGTCTCATCTCCTAATCCCTTTAGGAGCTTTAGTTCTTCCATTCAGAGATTTTCAGTTTATTTCTTTAGTCTCTTACCTCACACAACTTGTTTTGTCAAATTTCTTGATGGGAAGATCATCCAAGTACTTATCCTTCCTCTAACTTGTCTCCTAAGTAACAAAACCTACAGAAGTCCTTCCCAAAGTCTCTGTACCCTGCTCCCAAACTCAGAAGACGTCTCCTGGTCAGAGCTTGCCGTATATTTGGGGCTCCCCTCAGTTCCAGTGCATCACAGCTGCTCAGCGTGGGCAGCAAAAGCTTGATGAGTTTCTCTTTCACACGGTCGAGTTCTTCGGCCATGGCCGAGCCCAGTCTGTGGTCTAGCTGGAATTAGGAAATGAGCCAGAGAAGAAAACACTGGGGTTATTCATTTTACGAGGGCTCATTCTTTTTGAAATTTTGTACAACTTGCCCTTGCTCCTAAAATGCACCAAAGCTCTAAAACTGTAATTCTTGTGATTTATTCCCTCGGTTTGTTTAGTCACCGTCACGGCGAGAGTGTTGGTCGACCCTGACCTCTGCCGTCCTGGGCAGGCAGGGGTCTCTGCTGTGCACTCCCTGCACGTTTGCCTTCCTTCTTGGGCTGGCCTTTGCCTACTTAGAAACCTAAGGCCTCTGGAAGCAATTTTTGAAAGTAAGCTTTTCATGACAGTTAGGCAACAGTTACCTAATAGATAAAGATCTGACTGAGTTATGTGACTTAGGTAGCTCTTGAAAGCAGGTCCTGTCCTCAAGAAGGTTATCACTGCAGATTCCTCTGAGGATATTTTTAGGTTTATATGAGTCTATCAGTGGGACTCCTTTCCTGGCACATTTTTTTTTTGTAACATCTGCTGTGTTTATGTAGATTGCATATACTCTGTTCTTGAACAATGTATATTTAATATTTTGATATTGTTTTATTAATATATTTTCCAATTCAGAGACCACTCACTTCACAGCTGCTTTGATGAACTAAAAACCTTACAGTCTCTTTATTTGATTTCAATTGGATCTTACTAAACTTATTTCTGGTTGTGGGTTATTTGCCTTCTGGGCTTAAATGTATTTATATGGTTCTTTTTGTCTCCAAGTACAATTTACTAAAGCTGTTGAAGTCAAGTCATTGAACTCTCTGAAGTCTGTCTTCTCTATTGTTTTGTATGATACTCTCCTGATTAGGGAAGAGGTTTTTTGGATGTTCAGTGTTTTTCATTTGAATTATTCTATAAAAAGGATACTTCTCTACATTAGAGATTCCTTTAAGTGGTAAGTCATCAGTGCTTGACAATACCTTTTTTAGCATTTGAAGGCATTGGAGTGGCAGGAAAAAATATTTAACCTTAATATGCTTAGATTCTGTCACCTTATCAAGGGATACATTTTTGTTTTTGTCTACAAAGGGTTTGGTAAATAGAACTGGAACTTAGTAACAAAGATTGGTTAACATGCATGTCAATTAATTTTCAGATCATATGAAGCAGGATCAGCAACTGAAGTTAATAGAGGGGCTAGACAGAGAATCTAAATTAATAACAAGGCCAGATAAAACGTCAGAGAGGCAGCCGTGATTGCTGGGGGCTGTGGAAAACTGATGCATCTATGATCTTTTTTCACTGGAGGCAACATCATTTGATTTTCAGTCACTTGTGTCTGTCTAGAATTGCAGATCTAGTATTAAGTATCTAAGATTTTAAAGATATTTCTTTAAAATGTATTTCTGAGATTTTTTTCTAAGAAGCCATATTTTTGTGTGATATCTCTTGATTATTTTTAAGAAATGGGCTCAGCTAACACACACACATACACACCCACACATATATTTGCTGGTTTGGAATAACCCATGGGGTACTAGCTGGATTCTTCTGATTTAAAATGGCTTTATTAACTTTGATTTTATTTAATCAGAGCGAGCAGATCTGGCACAGTCGAAAATTTGTTCAGCTATGTGTATGTTTATAATTAATCAGAGTTTTGCTTTTGAAAGCCCCAAAAATCTTACAATTTTGGATGAATTTTTGTGTTGATTACAATTTTCTCGTTATTGTAACTAATATAACTTCTTAAGACCTTTCTATTTTCAACCCTATGCACTCACTCAGTAGATATTCAGTGAATAAACTTTTATGAAAGCACTGTTCTATGTGATAGAGATATATTGTGAACAAAAGAGACAGTCCTACCTTTATTAGTATTTATAAGTGAATTTAATCATTAAAATACACTTTTAAATATGCTACATAATTAAAGTAGGTTTTTTCCCTTGAGGCATTTTTTTCAACATGAAAATATTAAAACTCATTGATATTATACATACAAAAAAATCTAAGAAGAGCTGATGAAGATCTAGAGTTAAGTGCAGAATTGGAAAATACTTGGTAACTTTAGTTTTACCCTGTTTTGGTGAATCAGTTTCTACATCTAAAAGCCCATGTATGTAGCTAAAATGAGCATTGTCTAAATCTTGAATATCCCAGATATTGTTGAAAAGTACACAGGTCTTCTAAAACATATCTTCATATACATATTACCTAAAGAGAGTTTCTCTAACTATAGCAAAACGGTGCATCTCTGAAGGATTAAGACATTTGCTGAAATAGATATTTTAGAGAGCTAGAGGTGAACTGTGCAGTTTCTATCTTCCTCATATATAAGTTTTTATTCATCTCTGATATAATTTAAGGGAGCTACAATATCAGGCCTTAATGGCATTTACAATTTTTATTTATACAGACAAGCAACCTGGTCACTGTTCTACATATCCGTATGCTCTGTGCTTTTGGTAATGGCCCTGTTATTTCAAAGCAAAGCAGTCAGGCTCAGAAATTCCATCTGTTCTAATAGCAAAAGGCCATCTTCCACAACAATGAGTTGCCCTGGGATACTTTTTCTGGCTAGTGGTTTGTTCCAAGGCAAAAAAACTTGGCAAAAGTTACAGAGGGTGTTGTTTTCAATGGGAGGAAAATAAAGGTTGAGTCTGTCACTGCCTCTTATATAATGTTAGACACAGTCTTGAAAGGCTTACAGTTGAAACTTCATGAGTTATAAAACTTAGAAAAAACATGCTCTGAGGAGATGGATTCACTATGTGATTCTAGGCAGCACTGAGTTAGGAAGCAGGCATTGGAGTGTAAGTAAGGTACTTTGATGTTCTTTTCCTGAATCTGCCAATTATGTTTGTGTATCCTTGCATAAACATCATTTTTAAATCCAAGACTGTCTATGTAATTTATAGGCCCAGTGCAAAATGAGAATGTAGGACTCCATGTTCAACAATCATTAGCAGTTTTAAGATGGCAACAGCAAAGTGTTAAACCCAAGTCAGTTTAACAGAAGAGTGTTAAACCCTTCTAAGCACAGGCCCATGAAGCTGGCCCTGCTTAAAATGTATGGTTTTTATATATGTAATCACTGTGGCTTAACATACCAAGCATGAGCTGCAGAATTTTTATGAGGCTCGAGACAGATGTTGGTATATTTGTAAATTACAAAGAGCACTGCAAATATAAAGAATTGCCAAGGTTTCCTCTTCAGCTTACCTAGATAATTCACAGGAACATACTACTCACTCACGTGTGTGTGTTAGATTATTACCATTTTCTTCTACCCACAATACATTCTGTAAGAGATTTTTCTTAAAAGCCAAATATATTTCAAAATAAAGAATGACCGTTTGTGTGTGTGTGTGTGTGTGTCTAGGTCAAAAGAGAGATGTGAGCTAGAGACAGAAATTTGGGAGCTTGAATGCAAAGCTCATGTCATGGAAAATAGTAAGTGAGATCATTAAGGGGAGAATGGGTGACTGACTGACAGAATGGCTAATAAATATCTTGTTCCAAAAGATTTCAAGGGGGATAATAGTAAATAAGCAGAGGACAGAGAAACAGAATAAACAGAGGATTACACTGGAATTACTTTTGATTTTCTGTAATACCTGTTACCATTCTGAAACAATGCCACACCCCTAAAAGCGATGGTCTTATAAAAGATAAAGAGTGTTGGGCAGAAATCATGTCATGTGTAAAATAAATGTAGTGACATTTGTCTTTCCTTTAATATCTTGATGGTATAGGGTATGTGTTAGTTTTTTCTCCTGATTTTAATGACATTAATTATCTAAGATACAGGAAAGTGCAAGAACCTTTGAAACACAGATTAAAACAAAATAAAGAAATGTGAAAAAAACTATCCATTTTTACATATACTTCCTTTAGAAATGACCAACTATCTGATTATTTTATTCTAGATCCTATAAATGTCTCAGCAGTAGTACAACAGTAAATTTCCTCCTGCTTACAATCTT
This sequence comes from Smutsia gigantea, assembly GCA_032199065.1. Taxonomy (NCBI): domain Eukaryota; kingdom Metazoa; phylum Chordata; class Mammalia; order Pholidota; family Manidae; genus Smutsia; species Smutsia gigantea. The sequence goes on along the minus strand of JAVSCE010012017.1, from coordinate 60,788 downwards.
TTCACTGGTTAGTGGATCCTGCAAACTTCCTCCTAAGCTTTGTGCTGCCCAGGTCTGTCAACCCAAACGTAATTTAAAGCTTGCTTTATTGGCCTACAGATAAATCCAAGATTGCTTTTAAGGCCCTTCAGAGTCTGTCCTGCTTACCTTTCTTCATCTTCCACTATTTTCACTCTCTTCTCGTTCCAGTTCCACTGAACTACTTACAATCCCTCTAACATTTCACATACCTTCTAGTCCCTAGGCCTTTGCATACGATATCCCTATGCTCAGAATATTATGTTCCATTTCTCCAACCAGCAAACTACTTTTCCTTTAAAGCTTACACAAATGTTCTTTCCTCTGTAGTTAAGTCCCCAGCTGAGTTTTCAAAGGAGAGTAGCTCCTATAGTTTTCATGATAATTGTACTAATACCATCTGTTACTAGTCAGGTTTGCTATGGAAACAACCAATCCTTTGTTCTTATGAAAAACAGGGATTTATTTCTTGCCCCTATTTTGTGAGGGCTGAGGATCATCTGTAATTCTGTACCAGCCAGCAGTCCGTTGTCTGACCCCTTGTCTTCTTCCTTTAGGTTTCAGATAGTTGTTTTTTTTCCCATGAGGAGATTGACAATAGGCCTGGTAACAGAAAATTCAAATTGGGTTACTTTTGAATAGGTGTACTCAGTGAGGGCCTTTCTGAATAGGTGATTTTTAAAGCCAATGTCTTAATGAAAAGGAGAAGCCGCCTTTATGAATATGGAAAAGAAAAGCATTCCAGGCAGAGGTAATAACAAATACAAGGTCTTTAAAACAGGGACCAGCCTGGAATGCATCGCTGGAGAGGAGTGGGATGAGGAGACAGAGAAGATGAAATAAAACAGGTAATCAAGGACCACTTCTCCCTCTCTTTTTTTTTAAATTAGAAGATTTTATATTTTATACTACTTGTGATGGAAAGTCATTGGATGGTTTTAAGCAGGTGTGATGATATATGTTTTTGAAAGGACACTGGCTGCTGGGTAGTGAAGGTTTTACTGTGAGACAAGAGGACGGCAAAAATGGAGAAGCAGGGAGAAAGCAGTCAGGGAGCTATTGCGGTAATCCAGGCAAGAGATGATCATGGCTTATCTGAGCTGGTGGCAGCAGGTCAAGCGCACATAAGGAAGGGCGGATCCTTGGTAGGAACATTGCATCTTCCAAAGGGGGTGACATGGAGGACTTCCCTTACCGATTGCTTATTCTTTCATAATAAAGTATGTGACAACTCTCTTAATCAGAGGATTCCTTCAAAATAGAAATATGAGGAAAGAGAAGATATGAAATATTTGGGGGAGTAAGAAAAAAAAGGCTTAAGGAAGCATGCCAGAAGCACCAGGCAATGTTAAAGACTTGCCTGAGATCTGTCGTCAGAAATGTGTGGTGAAACAGGGCAACTTGGTTTTATTTTTTCATCCATCAATGTCTAGTTTTCCTGAAACTGATGAATAGTTAAATTTAAGTACCATCTTAGGTTTTCCAAGTTAGTACAACAGCAGAAGGAAAGGTGACAGAGTTCGAGCTACTTGCAAAGTGTTTGCAATTCTGAATTACATATTCTAAGAAAGGAAGAAAGTGATTAAAGAGGGTGAACAACAGTGAGGTGTCTTAGTGCATTCAGGCAGCTTTACCAAAAATACTATGAACTGGGAGGCTTGTAAACAACTTACATTTGCTTCTCAAAGTTCTGGGCTTTGGAAAGTCCAAGATCATGGCAGATTCCATGTCTGGTTAAGGCCAGCTTCCTTTCTGATGGCTGTCTTCTTACTGTGATCCTCAAATGGTGAGAAGGAAGGAGAGAGCTTTCTCAGGACCTTTTCATAAGGGCGCTAATCCCATACACAACTGTTCTGTCCTCATCACCTAATCCCCTCCCAAAGGCCCCACTATCTCCTGCCATCTCCCTGGGGGTTAGGATTTCAGCACATGAATCTTGGAGAGGATACAAACATTCAGTTTATGGCATGAAGAAATGGTAGGATTAAACTGATTGGAGGTCTCAATGGAATTTTTTTAAAGTTGAAAAAATGCTATAAAGGTGAGCATGAAGTCTAGAAGGTGTGGGTCTCAGTGTAGAAGGTATGAGTCTGAGATTTTTCAAATAGTGAAGCTATTAGTAATTCCAAACAGGTGTTACCAAAGGACTAGGTGGCTGAGGGTATAAAAAACTATTGGCGATTATGAGGCTTAGAAACAGAGACAAAAGTATTGAGTAATGAAAATCATATGTAGTGATAGAAATGAAAATGATAAATCATAGACTAAAGCCATCAGTGGATGAAGAGAAGTAATCAGAGGATGAAAGGTGAAAGTGACCCTGGGGAGCAGCAGCTTAAGTCTGACTGCATTTGCCTTAAGGAAGCTGAGGAGAAAAGACTTTGGAAACAGTTTTGAAGCAGGATAGGGAATGGAAGAGAACACAGATTTTTGTCTAGACCCTGAGGCACATGAAACTTAAACAATATTCCCTCCAAAGAACTGCATGGCAAATAATATTGGGGGAATGTTTTACAGATCATGAATTCAAGAGATAAAGTGCAATTGTTCAGGAGGGAAAAATACGTGTGGATAACAGAGTCAGAGAAGTCAATAAATAAATAATCCCGAGAGTAGGACTGCAGTGACTATAATTCTGAAGAATAGGTACTTTCAAGTATTTAGATACTGAAGGATTTGGATGTCTGACCATGAATGAGGTGACAAGGGAATCTGTGCAAATAGGAGGCAAACTATCTAAATTATCAGTCTGTAGATTTCTAGTACTGACAAAAATTTAGATAAGTTTTTTTTCCCCATCATTTTGGAGGACTCATCTGGTTCTATGACCTTCCAGTATCTGTCTGATTGTTGCCTAATGTGAAGGCCAGGATGCCTCTTGAGGTATCTTATAGATTTTTCTGAATATTTTTAAAGAAGAGTTTCTATTAATTGACTTTTTTTTTAATGTTCTAGTTAATGCATCTAATCTTAGATGCTGAAAATAATGATTTAGGATGGCTGAGATCCTCCACATCATTAACCTGGGCTCTGCTGTAACTTTCATGGTTTCTGAACACAGAGACTCACTTAAGTCAAGCAGCTGATTCAGTAAGACAGCTGGGTCTATTAAACACTTGCAGGTGCATTTCAATAACTCTCAATTTCTAAAACATAGGGTTTCCACAAATTCTAGATTGTTTTCAATGTGTTTTATTTGTAAAGATTGTTTTTAAAATTTTTTGAAACATGTTAAACATATAGAAAAGCATGGAAATAGCATACAAGAGATATGTGTATGTAGGTTCCTCCCTAGATTTAACAATGATTAACATTTTGCCTTATTTGCCCAAATTTCTCTTTTTAATAAGATATTAAAGATATAGATGAATACTCCCCATTCTTTCCCTCAACTTTATTGAGATATAATTGATATAATATTGTGAAAGTTTAAGGTCCACTTTGTGATGAATTGATACATGTATATATTGCAAAATATTTACTGCAATAAGGTTAGTTAACACATTCTTCACTTCAAATAACTACCATTTTGTTATTGTTGTTATGGTGAGAACATTAAAACTCTGCACTCATAACAACTTTCAAGTAGACAACTCAGTATTGTTAACTATAGTCACCATGCTATACTTTAGATGCCCAGAACTTATTAATCTTTTAACTGACTGTTTCTACCCATTGACTCACATCTTCCCATTGCCTTAACCCTGAGACCTTGGCAGTCACCATTCTGCTCTCCATGAGTTCAATGGTTTTAGATTCCACATGTGAATGATATCCTACAAGGTTTGTCTTTCTCAGTCTGACTTATTTCACTTAGCATAATGCCCTTAATGTCTGTCTATGTTGTTACAAACGGCATATTTCCTTCTTTTTTATGCCTCAATAATATTCCATTGTATTTGTATACTACATTTTCTTTATCCACTCATCTGTGAATGAAGACTTAGGTTGTTTCCGTATCTTGGCTTTTGTAAATAATGCTGCAATGAACCTATAAGTGCTAATGTCTCCTTGAGATAATGATTTCATTTCCTTTGGGTATATGTTTAGAAGTAGGATTGCTGGATCATCTGGTAGCTCTATTTTTAACTTTTTGAAGAATCTGCATACTGTTTTCATAGTGGCTGCACTAATTTACATTCCCACCAACAGTGCACCAGAGTTCCCTTTTCTCTTTATCCTCTCCACATTTGCCATTTCTTGTCTTTTTGGTAATAGCTTTTCTAACAGGTGTGAGATGGCATCTCATCATGTTTTGATTTGCAATTCCCTGATGATTAGTAATGTTGAGCACATTTTCAACTATCTGTTGCCCATTTGTATGTCTTCTTTTGAGAAAAGTCTATTCAAACCCTCTGCCCATCTTTTAATTAGATTGTTTCTATGTTATTGAGTAGTATAAATGACTTATATATGTTGGACTTTAACCCCTTATCAAATATGTTTTTGCAAATATTTTCTCCCATTCTGTAGTTGTCTTTTCATTTTGCTGTTTCTTGTGCTATGCAGAAGTCTTTTAGTTTTATGCAGTTCCACTTGTTGATTTTTGCTTCTGATGCTTGTGCTTTTGGTGTCATACATATTCAAAAAATCATTGCCAAGACTGATATCAAGGAGCATTTACTCTATGCATTCTTCTAGGACTTTCACATTTTTGGGTTTTACATTTAAGTTCTCAATCCACTTTAGTCTAATTTTTGTGAGTGGTGTAAAATAGTGGTCCAATTTCATTCTTTTGTGTGTAAATATCCAGTTTTCCCAACATTTCTTAAAGAGACTGCCCTTTCCCCAGTAAGAATTCTTGGCTGCCTTGTCAAATATTAGTTGAACATGGGTTTATTTTTGGACTCTCAATTCTGTTCCACCAGTCTATTTGTCTGTTTTTATGCCAGTACCATCCTCTTTTGATTACTATAGTTTTGCAATATAGTTTGAAATCAGGAAGTATGATGCCTCCAGCTTAGTTATTATTCCAGATTGCATTTCTGTGAAAAATTGAGCTACCATATGGTCCAACAATTCTCCTTCTGGGTATTTTTTTCCAAAAAAAATGAAAACACTAATTCAAAAAGATATTATCCCCATGTTCATTGCAGCATTATTTACAGCAGCCAAGGTGTAGAAATAATGTAGGTGTCCATCCATGGATGAATGGATAAAGAAAACGCACACACACACACACACACACACACACACACACACACACATGAATATTATTCAGCCATAAAAGAGAATAAAATCTTACCATTTGCAACAATATGGATGGAGATTACGGTAAGTGAGATAAATCAGACAAAGGAAGAAAAATTCCATATGATCACATGCATATGTGAAAACTAAACAAACAAGGCCATAGATACAGAGAACAGATTGGTGGTTGCTAGAGGCAGGGATGGAGGGTGGGTGAAATGCATGAAAGGCAAAAGCTCCCAGTTATAAAATAAGTCATGGGGATATAATATACAGCATAGTGACTACAGTTAATAATATTATATTTCATATTTGAAGGTTGCTAAGAGAATAAACCTTAAAAGTTCTCATCACAAGAAAAAGTGTAACTATGTATGTTAACCAGACCTCTATGGTGATTATTTTGCAAAATAAACAAATACTGAATCATAATGTTGTATACCAGAGACTTACATAATGTTGTAGACTATACCTCAAAATAAATTATGAAAGTCACACAGAAGCAAAAAAATATATGGAGACGACAGAATGTGGGAAAATATTTTTCGATATCCATATATGGCTAAGCCGTCCTGCAAATAAGGAAGAAGTGCAATGCAACTGCATTGGGGAAACTTCAAAAGATATAAATTGGCAGTTCACAGATTTAAAAAAACACACAAAAACTAAAAAGCATGAGATAAGTTGTTCCAAAATCAATAATAACCAGAAAAATCCAAACTAAAACTATAATGGAAAGCCATTTTCCCCTATTAGACTAATAAAAATTAGATTGAGTAATATCAAGATTGTTGGGGTATAAAATTGAGTAATAGCAAGATTGTTGGGGTATAAAATCCTTCATTAGAGACTAAGGTAGGCTTTCTGGTAAAGAATACTACCTTAGCAAAGTTCAGGGGCATACACTTTGACATTGCAATTCTGTTCTTACAGAGGTCCAAAAAGGGACATGCACAAAAACGTTTTTCATGTCTTCATCCATGATGATGATTCAGAGGTAAAGATTTAAGGCAATCTTTCGATCTATCATTCAGTGATCGGAGAGGTAAAGCAGAGTGGATATTGACCAAGAGTATTATGCAGCAGTTAAGAGCAGAAGGTTAACATAGCAAACAGTTATTGGAAACATAAAACCTGAAAAAATTTCAGTTGTATATAACACCACTTAACATATGCTTTCTGAGCATAAAAAAAAGAAAAAAGATTCACATTAAATAAGATTGCCTATAGAGTACAGTAAGAGTGGGTCATGTTATAGGGATAAAGGAAGTAAGTGAGTAGATAAATTATTGTAAAGATAAGTGATGAAAAGTTACCATAAACTGAATAGTGTAATTGACTCACCGTCCTAAAGCTGCAATCTTCCCAAAAGGAAACAAAAGTATTCATTGTACCCTTCTGAAATCACACACAAAAAAGTCTAATTCTTCCACACAACTGTCTTAACAGTATGTGCTCTTCTCTTTACACACCTATGATTTCTTCCCATTGTTATCCCTTGGCATGGTTTCTAGACTCTTTACTCTTCCGGAAAGTCTTCCTCTGCTTCACGCCATTTTTCAGCATCTCCTTTGTACCTTGGCATCCAGAAGTGTATATAATTGCCAGGTGGAAATTGGCCAACAGTAATATTCTTGTCTGGACACTTTAACTCTATTAAGGACAAGAGTTCTTACTCTTTTTCTTACTGTTTACTCAACCCTTTTTATGGATTTTCATTTATTTCATTATTGCTTATTTCATATATTTTAACTTCTTCAGTGCACATGATTTCTTTTCTTCTGTTTTTTTTCACACTTTTCTTTCTTCTTGTCTTATGCCAAACACTCTCCTAGATTCTGGGGCTTAAGAAATGACTAAGGTGCAACTCAGCCCTGGATGTACTGCAGAGGGTGTTTCCCCTTGAAAGAGTGCAAGAGTCAGGCTTATTTGGTATAATTGCCTAATCCAATTTTTTATGTTTACTAAGGAGCTGCAGCAGTGTCATTTCTCACCCCCACTGCTATTTTAATCAGCTATTATTCTTTTTGAAATTTCTGTGAAATCAATAGACCTCTCTGAAGCGCCATTCTTCTTGATATGAAAACAAATTCATCCCTACTTCTCTTGAAAGTGTTAAGATTTATTTCCAGAAAGTTATCTGTCAATATCATTTTAATGCACTAGAGAGGTCTTCTAAATTAGAACCTATTGGATTTTTCTTTCCGTGTACTTTATTTGTTAAGGAAAGCAATTCTGTAAAGACATGGAAAATTCAGAAGATAAGTTATAATTTTGTGAATTGCTTAATTCATGTCCAGAATCATAGATTTAGGGGCAGGAAAGTACTTTAGACACAGTTCACAGATAGCATTAACACATATGATGAGTAAGCCCATTTTTTTTATGTGCTCAATCATAATTCGCACACATTTTCCTCCGATAGCTAATTTTGCATACATGTACAGGCAAGCATAGACACAAACTTCTCTCACATGTAAATATGTCTGGACATGAATAAATATATTTGTACTACCTTGGTTTCCCATCCATCTTCCCTGAACTTATTGACACTGGCACTCAACTTTATCTCCTTCACTCCATTCTCCGAGGAAGCAGGGCTTTGTTTTACATTAAAGGTGCCTTTAAAAACCAATTTCCTGAATGTCAACCTTTCCTGATATTATAAGGTTGTTGTTCCACCTGTTATCTCCTTCCTCTCCTTTACCTCCAAGCCCTTTCTCCATTGGTTTTCCTTTGACTATACCAGTCAAGAGTTTTCCTTTTTCAGCCAAAAAAACATAATCTTTTTGAACCTGTGTCTCCCCCCGACCCTGCCAGCATATAATCATCATCTTTTCTCTCCTGCTCTGGCCATGCCTACATTTTGTATTACTAATAAATTTCCCCCCATTATTCCACAGCCCACTGGTAGCTTTTACAAAACTATTCCACTGAAACAAACAGCTTTCATTATGTCAATAATGGCCTCCCAGATGCAAAATTCAATGAATACCGTGTAATCCTTGTCCTTGGTAGTACTTGGCACTATTGACCAATTTTTCTCCCTAAAACTTATTCCTCTGTTGAGTTCAGTAACACCCTGCTTTCTCAGTTTCTTTAACTATTCCCTCTAAGCCCTTGTCACTGAATTTTCTTCCTCTTCTTACCATTTGATCCTTCAGAGGGATTTTCCATTTTCTATGCTTTTCTCACTTCTCTTCCACTTAATAGTTCTAATCAGGATCTGTGTATAAATAACTTGAGTCTGTAAATTTAGCCCTGATGTTGCTGCAAGATTAACACACATATACCTTAATCACCTACTGCATATTTCTACCTGAAAATCCCCAAAGACATATCCATCTCAGAGTATTCAAATTGTAAATATACTCCTTATCCTTTTTTAAAAACTTGTTTTCCACCATAATTCCCATATAAATTATTAGAACCACCTAGTACTCCAAATTCAAAACCTGGAAATATTCTTTAACATTTACTGTTTTAACCCCTTGCCTCTATATCAAAACATTTACTCATTCTTATCAAGTTCATGTCCCCCATGTCTCTGTAATATATTTAATTTGTCTCCATTTCCACTGCCTTAGTTCACAACTTCTTATTCCTCCAAAAATGTGTTTATATTTCTAATACCACTTGTTTTAAAACGTTGCAATTTTGTGTTTAAGGGTCTTTCTTTCCTTACCTTGGCCCCATTGAGCTATCACTGGAAGTGAGACTCTTACCATCCTGGGAAATCTCTCCCAGGTCTTCTTTCCTTTCCCAAGTACCGCTAAGGTCTTATCATGCTCATGGCTAGAATCTTCTGCATTTTTTGATATTGGTAACAAAGCACAATTTTAAAACACATTTTAAGTTAAGTGTCACACAAAGACCTATAGCATTTAAATATTATATGTGATTACTATATTTAAAAAATCTTATATATTCAGGCTTGTGCTAAATTCATAATTCTAATTACCTTCACATTAATATTTGAATAATTTATTTATATTCAGCTTGTGTTGTTCTTTTTAGGTGTAAAAAAGAAATGGTTTGGAATCTTAATTGCCTTCTACTTCAGAAGCAGATCTCCCCAGTCATGGCTCAGGGTACATTTTGACATTGCTTCCACAAAGGGTGCGACAGCAGATGACAGGAGACAGATCTTCTCCTGGCTTCTAAAATATACATTCTCTGAAACCATGGGCTGTGGCTCTGACACAGACAAACCCATATTATCATTTATTCAGAAAAATACTATCCATGTCAGGAAGAAACTGTGTAAAAAGAACTAATTACAATTGTAAGGCTGCATTCTGGAGACAATTAACACATTCACTGGGGTGTATATTTTACATCAAATACCAGATGGGATAATGTGAGAAGCCTTGCAATTTGAGTAAATGGTAAAAGTCTTAAGAGTGAGAAACAGTCACATTACATGATCTTTCTTTAGAAGACATCTTAGGAGAAAAAAAAAAAGAAAGAAAAGAACGTGAACATAGGCAAGTAAAATAAATCTCTGGGTAGATAATTTGAACAGGTAGTAAGAAAAGAACAATGAAATCTCTGCTTTATTCCAATGTAGTTATAGCACACTTCCTTTTTCTGAGGTCGCAGCTATAAAAGTAAAAATAATGTGAATTGGCAATTACATGTATATTATATAAAACACTATTTTCTTGTGATCCCCAAAGCAAACCCATAGGCAGTGCAGATGTTAGTTGCACCTCTATTTGAAGGGAGAAATGGAGCCTCAGAGAAACTGAGTGCCTCTATTAAAGTAAAACAGCTTGTAAATGGCAGAACTACAACTTCCTTTCAGACCTTCTGACTCCAAATTCCTTGCTCTTGTTCTTTCCATTAAGAGATAGAGGCTGACTAACAGTTCTCCTCTAGGCTTTGCACTCTAAAGAAAATTTAGCCTCATAAATATATTTTCTTAATTTTTTATTAAGGTATTATTGATATACACTCTTATGAAGGTTTCACATGAAAAAACAATGTGGTTACTACATTCACCCATATTATCAAGTCCCCACCCATACCCCAATGCTGTCATAAGATGCCACAGATTCACTGTTTGCCTTCTCTGTGCTACACTGTCTTCCCCGTGACCCCCCACACCATGTGTACTAAACATAATACCCCTCAATCCCCTACACCCTCCCTCCACACCCACCCTCCCACACCCCTCCCCTTTGGTAACCACTAGTCCCTTCTTGGAGTCTCTGAGTCTGCTGCAGCTTTGTTCCTTCAATTTTGCTTCATTGCTATACTCCACAAATGAGGGAAATCATTTGGCACTTGTCTTTCTCGACCTGGCTTATTTGACTGAGCCTAATATCCAACAGCTCCATCCATGTTGTTGCAAATGGTAGGATTTGTTTCCTTCTTATGGCTGAATAATATTCCATTGTGTATATGTACCACCTCTTCTTTATCCATTATCTACTGATGGACACTTAGGTTGCTTCCATATCTTGGCTACTGTAGATAGTGCTGCAATAAACATATGGGTGCATATGTCTTTTTGAGTCTGAGAAGTTGTATTCCTTGGGTAAATTACAAGGAGTGGGATTCCCGGGTCAAATGGTATTTCTATTTTCAGTTTTTTGAGGAACCTCCATATTGCTTTCCACAATGGTTGAACAACCTTACATTCCCACCAGTAGTGTAAAAGGGTTCCCTTTTCTCCAAATCTTCACCAGCATTTGTTTTCCTTAGTCTTTTTCTATGTTGACCATCCTTACTGGTGTGAGGTGATACCTCATTGTGGTTTTAATTTGCATTGCCCTGATAATTAGTGATGTGGAGCACCTTTTCATATGTCTGTTGGCCACCTGAACTTCTTCTTTGGAGAATTGTCTCTTCATATTCTCTGCCAATTTTTAATCGGGTTATTTGCTTTTTGGGTGTTGAAGGGTGTAAGTTCTTTATATATTTTGGATGTTAGCCTCTTGTCAGATATGTCATTTACAAAGATATTCTCCCATACTGTAGAATGCCTTTTTGTTCTGTTGATGGTGTCCTTTGCTGTACAGAACCTTTTTAGTTTGATGTAGTCCCACGTGTTCATTTTTGCTTTTGTTTCCCTTGCTTGAGGAGATGCGTTCAGTAAGAAGTTGCTCATGCTTATATTCAGGAGATTTTTGCCTATGTTGTCTTCTAAGAGTTTTATGGTTTCATGACTTACATTCAGGTCCTTGATTCATTTCGAGTTTACTTTTGTGTATGGGGTTAAACAATAACCCAATTTCATCCTCTTGCATGTAGCTGTCCAGTTTTACCAACACCAGCTGTTGAAGAGGCTGTCATTTCCCCATTGTATGTCCATGGCTCCTTTATCATATATTAATTGATCATATATGGTTGAGTTTATATCAGGGCTCTCTAGTCTGTTCCATTGGTCTATGGATCTTTTCTTGTGCCAGTACCAAATTGTCTTGATTACTGTGGCTTTGTAGTACAGCTTGAAGTTGGGGAGCATAATCCCCCCAGCTTTATTCTTCCTTCTCAGGATTGCTTTGGCTCTTCAGGGTCTTTTGTGGTTCCATATGAATTTTAGAACGATTTTATCTAGTTCATCAAAGAATGCTGTTGGTATTTAGATAGGAATTGAATTGAATCTGTAGATTGCTTTAGGCAGGATGACAATTTTGACAATATTAATTCTTCCTATCCATGAGAATGGGATGTGTTTCCATTTATTGGTATCTTCTTTCATTTATCTCATGAGTGTCTTGTAGTTTTCAGAGTATAGGTCTTTCTGGTATCTTCTTTCATTTCTCTCATGAGTGTCTTGTAGTTTTCAGAGTATAGGTCTTTCACTTTCTTGGTTAGGTTTATTCCTAGGTATTTTATAATTTTTGATGCAACTGTGAATGGACTTGTTTTCCTGATTTCTCGTTCTCCTAGTTCATCGTTAGTGTATAGGAATGCAACAGATTTCCGTGTATTAATTTTGTATCCCGCAACATTGCTGAATTCAGGTATTAGATCTAGTAGTTTTGGAGTGGATTCTTTAGGGTTTTTTATGTACAATATCATGTCATCTGCAAACAGGGACAGTTTAACTTCTTCCTTGCCAATCTGCCTTTTATTTATTTTTGTTGTCTAATTGCCGAGGCTAGGACCACCAGTACTACATTGAATAGTAGTGGGGAGTGTGGGCATCCTTTATCTTGTTCCCGATCTTAAAGAAAAAGCTTTCAGCTTCTCGCTGTTAAGTAAAATGTTGGCTATGGGTTTGTCATATATGGCCTTTATTATGTTGAAGTACTTGCCCTCTATACACATTTTGTTGAGAGTTTTTATCATGAATGGATGTTGAATTTTGTCAAATGCTTTTTCAGCATCTATGGAGATGATCATGTGTTTTTGTCCTTCTTTTTGTTGATGTGGTGGATGATGTTGATGGATTTTCGAGTGTTGTACCATCCTTGCACCCCTGGAATAAATCCCATTTGATCATGATGGATGATCTTTTTGATGTATTTTTGAATTCTGTTTGCTAATATTTTGTTGAGTATTTTTGCATTTATGTTCATCAGGGATATTGGTCTGTCATTTTCTTTTTTTGTGGTGTCTTTCCTGGTTTTGGTACTAGAGTGATGCTGGCCTCATAGAATGAGTTTGGAAGTATTCCCTCTTCTACTTTTTGGAAAACTTTAAGGAGGATTAGTATTAGGTCTTCACTAAATGTTTGATAAAATTCAGCAGTGAAGCCATCTGGTAAGGCGTTTTGTTCTTAGGTAGGTTTTTGATTACCAGTTCAATTTCATTGCTGGTTAATTGGTCTGTTCAGATTTTCTGTTTCTTTCTGCGTCAGCCTTGGAAGGTTGTATTTTTCTAGAAAGTTGTCCATTTCTTCTAGGTTATCCAGTTTCTTGGCATATAATTTTTCATAATATTCTCTAATAATTCTTTGTATTTCTATGGTGTCCATAGTGATTTTTCCTTTCTCGTTTCTGATTCTGTTTTTTTGTGTGTAGACTCTCTTTTTTTCTTGATAAGTCTGGCTAGGGATTTATCTATTTTGTTCAAATTCTTGAAGAACCAGCTCTTGCTTTCATTGAATCTTTCTATTGTTTTATTCTCGATTTTATTTATTTCTGCTCTGATCTTTATTATGTCCCTCCTTCTACTGACTTTGGGCCTCATTTGTTCTTCTTTTTCTAGTTTCATTAATTGTGAGTTTAGAGTGTTCACATGGATTGTCCTTCTTTCCTGAGGTAGGCCTGTATTGCAGTATACTTTCCCCTTAGCATGGCCTTCACTGTGTCCCACAGATTTTGCAGTGTTGAATTATTGTTGTCATTTGTCTCCATATATTGCTTGATCTCTCTTTTTATTTGTTCATTGATCCATTGGTTATTTAGGAGCATGTTGTGATGCCTCCATGTGTTTGTGGGATTTTTCATTTTCTTTGAGTAATTTATTTCTAGTTTCATACCTCTGTGGTCTGAGAAACTGGTTGGTACAATTTCAATCTTTTTGAATTTACCGAGGCTCTTTTTGTGGCCTAGTATATTATCTATTCTTGAAAATGTTCCATGTGCACTTGAGAAGAATGTGTATTCTGCTGCTTTTGGGTGTAGAGTTCTGTAGATATCTGTTAGGTCCCTCTGTTGTAATGTGTTGTTCAGTGCCTCTGTCTCCTTACTTATTTTCTGCCTGGTTGAAATGTCCTTTGGAGTGAGTGGAGTGTTGAAGTCTCCAGGAATGAATGCATTGCATTCTATTTCCCCTTTTAATTCTGTTAGTATTTGTTTCACATATGCTCCTGTGTTGGGCACATAGATATTTTTAATGGTTATATCTTCTTATTGGAATGACCCCTTATTCATTATGAAATGTCCTTCTTTGTCTCTTGTGACTTTCTTTGTTTTGAAGTCTATTTTGTCTGATACAAGTAATGCAACACCTGCTTTTGTCTCCCTATTAGTTACATGAAATATCTTTTTCCATCTCTTCCCTTTCAGTCTGTGTATGTCTTTGGTATTAAAGTGAGTCTCTTGTAGGCAGCATATAGATGGATCTTGTTTTTTTATCCATTCAGTGACTCTTTGTCTTTTGATTGATGCATTCAGTCCATTTACATTTAGGGTGGTTATCGATAGGTATGTACTTATTGCCATTGCAGGCTTTAGATTCATGGTTACCAAAGGTTCAAGGTTAACTTCCTTACTATCTAAGAGTCTAACTTAACTCACCTAATACACTATTACAAACACAAACTAAAGGTTCTTTTTTTCACATCCTTTTTCTTCCTCTTCCATTCTTTATATATTAGTTATTATATTCTGTACTAGACTTTGGGGATAGTTATTTTAGTTTTTGCATTTGCTTAGTAATTAACTGTTATACTTTCTTTACTGTAGTTTTGTTACCTATGGTGACAGCTATTAAACCTTAGAAACACTTCCATCTATAGCTGTCCCTCCAAAATACATTGTAGAAATGGTTTGTGGGAGGTAAATTCTCTCAGTTTTTGCTTATCTGGAAATTGTTTAATCCCTCCTTCAAATTTAAATGATAATCTTGCCAGATAATGTAATCTCTGTTCCAGGCCCTTCTGCTTCATTGCATTAAATACATCATGCCACTCCCTTCTGGCCTGTAAGGTTTCTGCTGAGAAGTCTGATGATAGCCTGATGAGCTTTCCTTTGTATGTGATCTTATTTCTCTCTCTGGCTGCTTTTAATAATCTGCCCTTATCCTTGATCTTTGCCTTTTTAATTACTTATGTCTGTCTTGGTGTTGTCTTCCTTGGGTCCCTTGTGTTGGGAGATCTGTGCACCTCCATGGCTTGAGAGATTGGGGAAGTTTTCAGCAATTACCTCCTCAAAGACACTTTCTATTCCTTTCTCTCTCTACTTCTTCTTCTTCTGGTACCCCTATAATGAAAATATTGTTCCATTTGGATTGGTCACACGGTTCTCTCAATATTCTTTCATTCTTAGAGATCCTTTTTTCTCTCTATGCCTCACCTTCTTTGTATTCTTCTTCTCTAATTTCTATTTAATTTATCGTCTTCTCCACTGTATCTAATCTTCTTTTAATACCCTCCATTGTACTCTTCAATGATTGCATCTCCGATTGGAATTCACTCCTGAGTTCTTGAATATCTTTCTGTACCTCCATGAGCATGTTAATGATTTTTATTTTGAACTCCCTTTCAGAATAGTCATGAGGTTGGTGTCATTTAAATCTTTCTCAGGGGTGGTATTAGTAATTTTACTCTGAACCAGATTCCTTTCATGTTTCATATTTGTATATGGTGCCCTCTAGTGCCCAGAAGCTCTACTCCCTGGAGCTGCTCAGCCCCTGAAGCAATGTTGGGGGTCACAGGAGAGCAGTATTGGTGCCTGGGGGGAGGAAAGAGCTGTTTCTTGCTTCCTGGCTGCTATGCCTGCCTTCACTGCCAGAACCAGTGGGCCGAACACACAGGTATAAGCCTTTATGCTTTGCATTTGTAGTTGCTGTAGATGGGGCTTCCCTATGTCTGGCCAAATGCCAGGGTAGGGTTTGCTGGTTTGTGAGCCAAGTGGGGCTGGCTGAGAGAAAGGCGCAATAGGCTGCATATCATGGAGGGTGTCCTTCAAGCTGTATAGCCAGCCAGGGAGCTGGAGTGCCTGAAGATCAAGAAAGTTTCCAACCTGCTGAGCAGAGTGCACCCAGACAATTTTGTCTACCTGTCCTTTCTCCTGAGCATAAGCTCTGTGCAATCCTTGCCCCTTTAGCAGCCCTCTTGCTGTTAGGAAGTCTCTCAGACTGCCCGCCTTTCTTTTGTCCCAGAGCAGCTGGATATGGATCCCTGGTTTCCACAAGTGGCTGGAATCTCAGTCTCTCCAGGTATTCTGCCTGTCTTGTTTTTCCAACCCCCTAATCACAAGAGTACCATGAAAGCACAAGAAATGTAGGTTTGTGCTCCCAGAGCAGATCTCCAGAATTAGGTATTCGGCAGTCCCAGGCCTCCACTCCCTCCCCACTCCATTTCTCTTCCTCCCACTGGTGAGCTAGGGTGGGGGAGGTGCTTGTGCCCAGCTTGGCCATGGCTTTGGTACGTTACCCTGTTCTGTGAGGTTTATTCTTTTCTCCAGGTGTATGTTTGGCGCAGCCCTCTTTCCTGTTGCTCTTTCAGGATTAGTCGTGTTACTTATATTTTCGTATTATTTGCGGTTTTAGGAGGAAGCCTCTGTCTCACCTTTCACACCGTCATCTTTAATCCTCTCTTCAACCTCATGAATATTTTTCATGCCAAGGAATAGCAAAGGTCAGCATACTCAGTGTGTTTTGTTGATCTGACTTGTCAGCCTATTGCCCCAGTGCTTCCAAATCTAAGGGAGCTTGACCATAAATAAATAAATGATCATAAATAAATATAAATGACCATAAATAAATCCTAAACAAGGCTTACCCAAGAATGGCTTCTCTGGAACTCTGAAAGTGCTGATGCAGGAAATTACAGAGGAAGCTCCTGCTCCACGGAAATGATGCCTTCATTTATTATTATTAAAATAAATCTTCATAATTTATTAGAAATAACTTGTCTCATTGACACCAGCAGAAAATAGTTTATGTGCCACCCTAAAAACGTTCACAGCAACTGTTTCTTCCTCTTTCCTTTCAAATTAAGCTGCTTATTTAATGTGTCCCTAAGTTTTGGGTTAATGGCATTATGGATGAACCCATGTTGCAGTTCATCCCTCTTTCAGGTGCTCTTTATTTCATGAGTCTCCAGAGGATGCAAAATGAGTCTGTGGCAAATATGACTCTGCTTCTACTAGTATGTAGAGCCCTGAAAGGCAAGGCAAGAAACTTCCAAGCTAAGGTGGGCCTTCTGGAGTATTGAACTTATTATATACATTTACAACCCACATACTCTTTTTGCTCCAATTTCCCTGCTAAGATTTCCTAACCCCTTTTCAAATGCTGTCCTGCACTTGAAATTCACTGAAGTTGCTGCTTTCTCTTGAAGCAATCCGCATTGCCTGTGCTGTGAGTCATCATTCTCTGGTCTACACACCTACACTACACAGACCCTATATATAAGAGAATATGCTTATCGTTACTTGTGTCTGCCTTTTCCTCTACTATATTGATTGATTTACACTTGTAATTTCTATGGTAGTCAGCCCAGTATCATGCAAGTTGTTGATCCTCAGTAAGTGCTTATTGTATGAATGAAATTGAGAAATGATATCATGCTTCTAGAAGATGTGACTTTTGTCTTGAATCTCAATTAACCTGACTGATTACTCTCTGTTTTGAGTGATGAGATTTGTGATGGATTAATGAGTACTTTCTTGGCAGGTAGGGGTGTTGCTTTCCATATCCATTAGAGAGGACTATACATTTAGGAAAGGAAGAATAAGAGGCAGAAGTATTTGACTGGCACAAATTCATATCCTGCAACTCTTCTGGGTGTATGGTACTGACCAGCAAATAAACTACTTGCTGTTAGCCCACTCTACCATGCGGACTTGCAACTTTTTGATTTGTGCCTTCCAGTAACCCTGGGTGACAATTCCTTTCCCCTTGTATGCAGTGATTTTTCCATTTTGAGACTAAGTTTATGTGTTACCTCCTATGCAACGTCCTCCCTAATTTCTGACAGTTAAAGAGTTGAACCTTTTTTAGTGCTGTCAGAGCACTCTGGAGGTACTGCTATTATAAAATTGTTACATTGTTTTATATACCTTTTGGTGTGCGTGCTATTATCTTCTTTTAGATTTGAGTTGCTCTGGGAGAGGAACCCTATGTAATGCCAGGTTTCTCTATAGTGCCTGACACAAAGTTAATACTCAGTAACTACTTAATAGATTGATGATTTTTTAATAACAAACTATTCATCATCTTTATAGGCAAAGTAACTTACTAGGCATTGATAGAATATTTTTAAAAAATATTCAAACATGGCTAAGTTCTACAAAAGCATCTATAGAGGGACAAGGGATATTAGGATCGAGGGAATAACTGGAGCAGGAACCTGAGTTGTGCCTCACAATATGAGAATTTCCATGGACAAAGAAGTTGTTGATGAGGAGAGTGGTAGGTGAGACAGGACATTCCAGACTGGGAGAAAGCAGGTTATCATAGGACGATTTCCTGAACAGAATTAAAGGTAAACTCTATTACATGTAAATAAAATGGCATGACTTTAAAAGAAACAATGCATAATGGATTAATGTAGATTAAAACTAGAGACAGCCCTCTGTGAGTCCAAATGTGTTTCCTGTAGTTTGAAATTAACTTAATGTACAAAAATTCAGACAAGTTGTCAAGGAAAAGAGAATAGCATTGGAATGGCATGTTTTAACCTCTCGTATTTAAAACTGCACTAGCTAGGCATACAATTACCTTTTGCATGAATTTATGTTATTAATTATACCCATAATTCAGATTCACGATTAGAGTTTAAATTAAATATCTGCATTGGGAACCGTGATGCAAGCTCGACTTCATGTTTGAAACCCTGTCTAAGGTGAGCACCTCTATGAAGGGCAGGAAGGAGCCTCCCTTAACTCTAGTATTTCAGCTGAATTGAGATGCTTCAAATTGAGCCCTTCCCCCCACCCCCGGTTTCCTAGAAAATATGAGTCCATGCCATGGCCAGGAAGTAATAGAGGATGTAGGTCAAGCTCGTTGAGCAGAGTTTCTAGCAGTTACACAAGAAAATATCAGTCTGTTTCCTGTGTCAGCCCCAAAATGTCCCACCCAAGTTCTTCCATGAATATTACAGTAAAAGCGTCACACAAGCACTGTAGAGAGACGACCTCTAGCACTTTTACTAAAATGCTGTTACTCAGACATTTCCAGTCATCAAATGACAAAGGAGCTGTTTGAAAAGAATGGGTGTGGTGGGAAGGGGATCTTTAGATCCTGACATATGGATGTATCAAAAACAGTTGGTGCACTGTTTGGCCTTGACCCACTGGAGAAACTACAGAGAGGGTCCTGGAATACACAGAAAGGCAGAGTAGAACTTTATTACATCGTGCATATGGAGAACACATGGGTGGAAGGAGTCAAAGAGTGACTGAAGTGAGTGGTGGGGCTAGAAAAGGTGAGACATTGGAGGAAGACAGCAGCAAGGGCTAGTGATGAGCAGCAACTAGAATCTGTTTCACTAAGGAGCCTCTCAAGAAGCCAGTCTCAACCACTCTGTTCAAGCACACCTGGGGTATGCCAGAATTTGTTACCAATAAAATACCATGCTCATTAAGTGATTAATTGATAAATAAAATAGATATAATATTATTCTTACAATAACATCACGTTAAAAATTGTGCTTTCCAATAGGGTTTCTAGGATGAAGGAGAAGCTGCAGCACTGTATCTGGAATCCACTTTATCTATACCATTGGTTCTCAAAGTGTTGTGTAAAGATCAGCAGCATCTCCACCACCTGGAAACGTGTTAGAAATGCAGTCTCAGGCAGACATAATGAATCAGCAACTTTGGGAATGGAGATCAACAGTCTATGTTCTGATATGCACTATAGTGTTTGAGAACCACTGATCTATAAGCCTATAGATTGCTTAATGTGGACATACTTTTAATATTGACATGTTTACAAAGTGTGTTTATTAATTCATAACAAAATTCTTTTTATGGTTCAGTAGTATTTTTTCAGTTTATTTTAATATGCAACATGATTGGTTTATTTCTCTGAAAAATTGACTTGTGCCTCTTAAAACCCTGGAGAAACCCATGTGGACACCATCCTCTTTCTGTGGAAATGATAAGAGTTCGCTGCTCTTTTCTTTGCTGAAGTGAGCCACTGGAAAGCAAGAGAAGGGATGTAGCAATCATAGTTTTCTTGGACACTTATCACACTGAAACCTGAAAGATGATTTGCCATTAATAACCCTAGTGGCATTAGAGGCCGAGATTTTACAGCCTCCTTAGCCAGCTCCAGAAATCCAGCTCTTACATGAACAGAGAAAGACATGAAATGAAAAAGAATTATCTTTTTTATGTAAAATTTCCAAATAAAATTTAAAAAATAAAGTTTCAGGCCAACCTGAAACTTACTTCAATTATAAAACCAGTTTTTACCCCTTCCAAGCAACTGCATAAAGCCAAAGTCTGATGAAAACTGGAAAATACTATGGCCTAAAAAATTAAGCATGCAAGCATAACTCTGTGTATGTGTAAGCAGTAATACACGATTAGCAAACACACTTAAAATGCCATAAAAGTTTCCTGTGGGTATACTGTGCTAAATGAAGTCAAAGGCTAAATGAATCTAGTCCCCAAGAGTTACATATAACTGGGAAATCTGCAGTGTATCACTGCAGTTAGAAAATGGTTATTTTAAAATTTGCCTATTCAAAGTCTCCTGACTGTGTGCATGTAAATCCCATTAAAGTTCATAGATGTTGCACATACAATCAGTGAGAGACATGCAGCCCCTTAATGTTTTCTCTAATGAACTCTGGCTCAGCAGGTAGGGACTAATAATTACACAGCACAGAATCTGTATTAGATATTAGATTGTTTTCCCAGCTTATGACTATCTGATAACTGTGCGACACAGTGTGTACCTTCTGTTTGAAGATGAGGGCTGGAATATTTTTGCAGAATGAAATTTAAACATTGAGATAAATTCCTAGCCAATTTGTGGTCAGAGGATATGAATAGATAATTCTTCAAAGGAAAAACAAACAGTAAGTTGGTATTTAAAGTAAAATTAAATTAAATTAAAAAAATAGTAACAGATTCCTTTTCATAACAGAAAAGATATGATAAAATCAAATTTAGTTATGGCTACAGAGATACCACCATACATTTTTCCTGAGTAAATTTGATAAAAACTTGGTTTTCCTTATGGAGAATATTCTAGCAATGTTGCAATGAAACCTGCAAAGTATTTTACATCTTCCATCTAGAAATTCACAATCAGTAATTAATTCTAATAAAATAATTTTAAAAAAATTAAATAAAGATATGTATTGTGGTGATATTTGGGCTATATCTACTTAATACAGCCTGATCACTTTCTCTTGGAGTATTTCTTCTATTGAAGCATAATAGAAAAACATGGAAAATAAGGAGTATAAAAGGCAATTAATTGTTAATAAACTGAATACACAAATATAATCAGCAACTATGTTAAGACACAAAACATTACAAGCATCTGAGAAGCTCCTCTCATTTCCCCTTCCAATGACAGCACTGCACAAGATTAACAACTATTTTGACTTCTAACATAGAGAGCTTTTAGTTTATTTTTAATTTCCTATAAATGAAATCATATGCTCTCTTATATCCAGCTTCTTTTCTCCACATTTTCTATATAAGAACCATTATGTTGTTGTAACTAACTGAGATTTGTGGTTTTGTGGCTGTACAGTACCCCACTGCATGAATACTCAATGATGTTGATGAGCATTTCAACAAAGAATGCTGCTCTAGTATTCACGTGCTCTTAAAAATAATGTAATAATGTAAATGCAGGTGCACATTTTTGTTGGAAACATATGTAAGCATGGAATTTCTGGACTATATGGGATCAAACAGTTCTCCAAAATGTTATTCAAATTATACTTCTAACCTTCAGTGTACAAGATTTCCAGTTGTTCATAACCTGACTAAACTTTTTAGTATTACTTCCTTTTAAAAATTAGTCCATGTCAAAAATGGCCATCCTGCCTAAAGCAATCTACAGATTCAATGCAATCCCTATCAAAATACCTACAGCATTCTTCAATGAACTAGAGCAAATAGTTCTAAAATTCATATGGAATGACAAAAGACTCCAAATAGCCAAAGCTATCCTGAGAAGGAAGAATAAAGCAGGGGGAATTATACTCCCTGACTTCAAGCTCTACTACAAAGCCACAGTAATCAAGACAATTTGGTATTGGCACAAAAACAGACCCATAGACTGGTGGAGCAGAATAGAGAGCCCAGATATAAACCCAAGCATATATAGTCAATTAATATACAATAAAGGAGCCATAGATATACAATGGGGAAATGACAGCCTTTTCAACAGCTGGTGTTGGCAAAATTGGACAGCTACATGTAAGAGAATGAAACTGGACTACTGTCTAACCCCATACACAAAAGTAAACTCAAAATGGATCAAAGACCTGAATGTAAGTCATGAAACCATAAAACTCTTAGAAAAAAACATGGGCAAAAATCTCTTGGACATAAACATGAGCAACTTCTTCATGAACATATCTCCCCAGGCAAGGGAAACAAAAGCAAAAATGAACAAGTGGGACTATATCAAACTAAAAAGCTTCTGTATAGCAAAGGACACCATCAGTAAAACAAAAAGGCATCCTACAGTATGGGAGAATATATTCATAAATGACATATCCAATAAGGGGTTGACATCCAAAATGTATAAAGAGCTCACGCACCTCAACAAACAAAAAGCAAATAAGCCAATTAAAAAATGGGCAGAGGAGCTGAACAGACACTTCTCCAAAGAAATTCAGATGGCCAACAGGCACATGAAAAGATGCTCCACATCACTAGTCATTAGAGAAATGCAAATTAAAACCACAATGAGATATCACCTCATACCAGTTAGGATGGCCAACATCCAAAAGACAAACAACAATAAATGTTGGCGAGGATGTGGAGAAAGGGGAACCCTCCTACACTGCTGGTGGAAATGTAAATTAGTACAAGCATTGTGGAAAGCAGTATGGAGGTTCCTCAAAAAACTCAAAATAGAAATGCCATTTGACCCAGGAATTCTACTCCTAACAATTTACTCTAAGAATGCAGCAGCCCAGTTTGAAAAAGACATATGCACCCCTATGTTTATCGCAGCAGTATTTACAATAGCCAAGAAATGGAAGCAACCTAAGTGTCCATCAGTAGATGAATGGATAAAGAAGATGTGGTATATATACACAATGGAATATTATTCAGCCATAAGAAGAAAACAAATCCTACCATTTGCAACAACATGGATGGAGCTAGAGGGTATTTATGCTCAGTGAAATAAGCCAGGCAGAGAAAGACAAGTACCAAATGATTTCACTCATATGTGGAGTATAAGAACAAAGCAAAAACTGAAGGAAGAAAACAGCAGCAGATTCACAGAACCCAAGAATGGACTAACAGTTACCAAAGGGAAAGGGACTGGGGAGGATGGGTGGGAAGGGTGGCATAAGGGGGAAAAGGGGCATTACGATTAGCACACATAATGTAGCGTGGGGGGACACGGGAAAGGCGGTATTTACAGAGAAGACAGGTAATGATTCTATAGCATCTTAATGTGCTGACAGTGACTGTAATAGGGTATGTGGGGGGGACTTGATAATAGGGGGTCTAGTAACCATAATGTTCAAGTGATTGTACATTAACAATACCAAATTTAAAAAAAATTAGTCCATTTCAGTGGTTATATAGTGTATTGCATTTGGGCTTTAATTTGCATTTCCTTTATGACTAATGTTGAGCATCTTTCCATTTGGCTATCTTCTTTACTAAAATGCCTTTCTTTGCTCATTTTCCTATTGGGTTGTCAGTCATTTTTACATTGTTTTGTTTTATATATTCTAGAGAGAGGACCTCTGTCACATATATATGCATTGCAAATATTTCTCCCACTTTATGCCTTCCCTTCTCATTCTCTTAGTGTTTTTTTTAATGACATATGGTCTTATTTTTAATTTATCTATTTCATCTATTTTTTTGTCTACGAGTTTTTGTGTGTCTTCTTTATGAAAACGTATCTCAATTCATCAATAAATTCTCCTGTGTTTTCTTCTAAAAGCTTTATCTTTATATTGTTATTGTAAACTTATCTATCATAAGTTAATATTTGTGTTGGCACAAGGTATTGAATTGTCCCAATATTATTTACTAAGAATCACCTTTCCCACACCATACTATAGGGTTGCCTTTGTGATAAATTAGGTGACAAATATATGTCTGGACTCTTTTTTTTTGTCTATCTATTCTTTACCAATACAATACTAGCATTATAGCTTTGTAATAAGCATTGATATTTGTTAAGTTGGCTACAAAGTTACCTTGTAATTCTCTGATGTTTGCATTTCCACATAAATTTAGAATCAGCTTTTAATCACTCCCCACTAGTTACTAAGTGGGGATTTTGGGTTTCTGATTGATACTGCATTTTTAATCTATATATCAATTTGTGGGAAATTGAAATTTTTGTTAATTGTGCCTTCCGATCACTGAATATGGTATTTCATTACATTTATTCAATTTTTCTTTCACTTTTGTCTGCCATTTTGTAATTTTCTGGTAAAAGTCTTGCATATCCTTTTTTAGGTGATTCCCAAGTTTTTTTAATGCTATTTTAAATAGCATCCATTTTTAAATTTTTTTTAAATGTCACTGTACATTAACACAATTTCAATTGACTTTGTGTGCAGCAAGCTTACTAAATCCATTTAACAATTCTAATACTTAGTTTGCAGAATTTTTAGATTTTTTCCCATGAAGAACAGTCATCTGTACATAATGACAATATTTTTTCTTTTTCCATGCTTATGCCTTTTATTCCCTTTTTTCTAAATGCAGCCACTAGGATCTCCAGTAAATCTTGAAAAATAATGATTTATAGCAGGCATTATTGTCTGTGGGAAAAACTTTCAATAATTCATCATTAATATGATGCCTGCTATATGATATTTTTAAGATTCCCTTCACAAATCAATGTAATTGCTTTTTTATTTTTAATTTGCTAAAATTATTTGTCATGATTACATAAAGTTAACTTCCCCTAATACAGAACTTTCAAGAATGCAGTATATAGTGTAACCTCTCTTTTGGCAGGTTTCTAGGTGAAAAACAAAAAAACTGAAGTGAATAAAACTGTGAATTTATGAAATCAGAAAGGTTAAGACTTTTCTCGTATTCTATCATTAATATCTTAATGGTCTAGAGACTGTGTTCCTATTTATACCTGTAGAGATCATTTTAATAACTTTAGTTGCACCAGTGTTATTTTATTCATGATTTTTCTAATTCTTACTTCTTAAAGTATTTAGGTATTTTTTCCAATGTGTTTCGAATTATTGAAATGAGATTCTCACTGACTATTTTTTTCATAGAATAAAATAGCAAATTTTATTTTCACTACAAGTGTGGTAAATCTGCTTAAAGCAGGTAAAAGAAAATCTAAGTAAGACATCCAGTCAGACATTTTGGAGTCATGAAAACAAAACTTTTGCACTATAG
The DNA here is from genome assembly GCA_032199065.1 of Smutsia gigantea. NCBI lineage: Eukaryota > Metazoa > Chordata > Mammalia > Pholidota > Manidae > Smutsia > Smutsia gigantea. Next base: position 35,409 of record JAVSCE010012017.1, on the reverse strand, counting down.
ACACTTTTTTTTAATTTGACTTAACAGATAATTTTGTTGTCCCAGATGTAACCTAAATTGATTAGTGCCATGGCCATGAGATTTAGCATTTTTCTTTAAAGTAATTTAAGCATTAGTGTTCACCATCATATAAATGTGCTATATTGGTTCCTTTTTGTGTACTTTATAATCTATCATTTAATTCAAATGACTTGAATTTCAATGAAATTCCAACTTACTGTGACCTTACCCTGGTGATTTTCAAAATTACTTTGGCCTCATGCCAGTCTAAAAATGCTTACAAGTGGCAGATTTTTTTCTGCTCAGCACACTAAGGATAAGAAGAATCATTTGTGGATAGATTTTAGATCAAGAAAACACTACAACTTTATAGTGTCTGGATTCCTTTATATTATCTAATTTTACAGATGGAGTAACAAAGTACCAGAGAGGCCAAATGACCTCTGCAAGGTAATAAAACTTCTAACAGTCTTTATTTGATTTACCAAATTGATGGCATTGAGATTTGTTTTCCAAATTCTACCCTATAATAGGGCGAGGAGGCTTGAAGTTGCAAAACCGGAGAATGCTGATGTTTCAAGATAAAGAAGAATATGAATGTTTATTACAATCCCAGATTCAGGACTTGATTTGTAGTTATTGCTTCCACAGATGTGTACATATATGTGAATGCATATAATCATAAAATTAATTAAAATCATGTGGTAGAAGAGGACAATGGAAGGAAGGAAATGTGGAGAGAAATGATGGATTTTAAATATATTGAAATAAGTTGTAGTATCAAAACATCTAAGCCTCTTTTCTAGTCTATTTTAATTCAGTGAGATAATTACAAAAGTATCTTCTCTTCATTGGCTTTTACAAAATATGTATACATCTCTGTGCTAACAGAAAAATATTCACTCTGTAACATCCTGCTTTTACTTAGGTAGAATTCAAAGGTGTTCTGTCCCAACTCAGTTGTAAAAAAAAAGAATCTTGAAATTTTAATTACTCAGGATCAAAGCAATGGGTTTTGGGGAAAGAATGAGGTTTGATGTGATATTAGAAAATTAGCAGATCAAACATTAATAAGTATTTGAATGTTTTTATTGCATATTACAATGCAACATTTGAATAGGAATCTTTCTGCTATCTCTCCACATTAACAAGGACCAGTTAGTGGACTTAACACTGAAAGCATTTTCCTATTGAAGTAGTGTCCAATATTATGAAACAGAAGCTTGCATTATATGACACTGATAGTAATGACAAAAACATTCCAAAACAAGTCTCATACAACCTAAGTATTCTTACAAGTTTCCTTCATCCTGCCCTTGCTCACCCCATTATCCTAATGTGAGCACTGACTGATGATCGTCTCATAGTAGTCATGTTCATATGTTCATAGTCAAGTACCGGAAGATGAAAGTTGCCAGTAGGACCAACTATCAAAATTATACCAAGTCCAAATTTACAACTATAGCACATAGACTCTCAACTCTGTTCTTATATCTAGATGTTCAAGAAATATGATGGACATTTAATTAAATGATATACCTAAGATTAGTTATTTTTAACTGAAATTCAAAAGGTATGAAAATAATCAAATGTGACTGCAATATATCACTTTGGTTGTTCTGTGTTTTCTTAAATTCTGGATTTGACGATCTAGATCCATGTAGCATTATCTTTTAGACCACTGCTTAAGCATAAATGGTACGCAAACCTTATAATTCAGAAGCTGTATCACATGTTTCTTCTGAATAGGAAGTAGTTCTATAATTCTCTAGCTTTGCAGAAATTCCTGATTAACTAAAACAAAATTGGCCCTATTGATCTCTTATGTTAAATGTTCACTACATGTTGGATCTCTGGAAAATAAATCATGTATTTAGTTTTTCACTGAAACCACCTAAGAAGTAAATAAATGTTTATTCTAATTTTCAAACTCAAACTGAGAACACTGAGCTAAGTAATAACACATCAGATTTTGCCCTATTAAACTTTTAAGAATCTCAGGTGAAGTAAGACAAGATGGCAACATGGGAGTCTTCTGGCTTTTTCTCCTCCCAAGGACATATTGAATATACAGCTACACATAAAGCAATTCCTTCTGAAAGAAATCAAGAAACTAGCTGAGAATGAGAAAATACCCACATCAAAACATATAGGCAAGACTGAATTTTGAAGAAATAGAAAATCTGTACAGACCAATTACTAATAAGGAGATTGAAATGATAATCAAAAACCTCTCAAGAAATCCCAGGACAAGAAGGTTTCACTGGTAATTTCTGCCAAACATTCAAAGAATTGATACCAATTATTCTCAAACTCTTCCAAAATATAGAAGAGACAGGGACATTTCCAACTGCATTTTGTGAGGACAGCATTACCTTGATACCCAAACCTGTCAAGGACCCTACAAATAATGAAAACTATAGGCCACTATCCCTACTGAACATAAAGGCAAAAATCCTCAACAAAATACTAGCAAACTGAATGAAGGATGGTTCAGTGTCCATAAATCAATCATTGTGATATAACACATTAACAAAGTGAAGTACAAAAATCATATCATCATATCAGCAAGTGCAGAAAAAGTATTTGACAGAATTCAACATCCATTCATGATAAAAAAAAAACTCTCAACAAACTGAGTACAGCAGGGACAGACCTCAACACAGTAAAGTCCATATAGGTGACAAGCCCACAGATAATATAATACTCAACTTTTCTTCTGAAATCAGTCGCAAGACAATGATGTCCTCTCTCACCACTTTTATTTCACATAGTACTGGAAGTCCTAGCCAGAGCAATTAAGCAAGAGAAATAAATAAATAAAGGCATCTAAGTCAGAAAGGAAAAAGTAAAGTTGTTTCTGTAGATGACATGATTATATATGGAAAATCTTAAAACCTTTTCAAAAAAAACATTAGAACTAATGAAAAAATTCAGTAGTTTCAAGATACAGAATCTATGTACAAAAAACATTTGCATTTCTGTACATTAAAATGAACTATCAGAAATAAAAATTAAGAAAATCCCATCTACCATTTACAATTGCATTAATATTTGGGATAAAATATCTGGGAATAAATTTAACCAAGAAAAGATCTGTACATTGAAAACTATAAAACCTTGATGAAATAAATTAAAAAAAACACAAATTCATGGAAAGATATTCCATGCTCATGGGTTGAAAGAACTGTATTTTTAAAATGCCCAAACTGCCCAAAGAAATCTACAGATCTGATGCAATCCCTATCAAAATACCAATGGTGGTTTGAACAGAAATTAAAAAAAAATCCTAAGATGTGTATTGAAACACAAAAGACCCCAAATAGCCAAAACAATCTTGAGAAAGAAGAACAAAGCTGGAGACATCACATTTCCTGATTTCAAGCTATAGTAATCAAAATAGTATGATATTGGAATAAAAACAGACATATAGATCAGTGGAACTGAATAGAAAGCCCAGAAAAAACCCACACGCATAAGATCAATTAATTTATGACAAAAAAGCCAAAAATATACAACAGGGAAAGGACAATCTCTTCAACAAATGGTGTTGGGAAAACTGGACAACTACATGCAAAAGAATGAAGCTGCATTCCTATATTACACCATACCAAAAAAAATCAACTTAAAATGGATTAAAGGCTGAACAGAAGACCTGAAATTAGAACTCCTAGAAGAAAACTTAGGGGTCAGCTCCTCTACATTGGTCTTGGCAATGATTTTTTGGATATGACACCAATAGCAAAGGCAACAAAAGCCAAAATCAGTAAGTGGGGCTACATCAACTTTCTGCACAGCAAAAAAATCCATCAAAAAAGACAAGAAAAAAACCTGTGGAACCTAGGTAACCTATGGAATGGGAGAAATTATTTGCAAATCATATATCTAATAAGGGGCTAACATCTAAAAATTTTAAGGAGCTCATATAACTGAATTGCCAAAAAGCAAAATAACCTAATGTTTTTACATGGGCAAAGGATTAAGTAGACTTTTTTTTTCTAAAAATGATATACAGATAGCCAACAGGTACATGAGAAGGTGCTCAACAAACATCAGTAATACTCAGGCAAATGCAAAACAAGACCACAATGAGGTGTCACCTCACACGTGATAGAATACCTATTTCTGAAAAGATAAGACAAGAGATAACTAATGTTGGTAAGAATGTGAAGAAAAGGGAGCCCTAATTGTTATAGCCACTATGGAAAACATTGGGAATGTAAATTGATGTAGCCACTATGGAAAACAGTGTAGTTTCCATAAAAAAATTTAAAAAAGAGCTATCCAGTAACTCTAATTCTAGGTGTATATTAAAAAAAATGAAACCATTATTTTTTTTAAATAGCTGTACTTGTATGTTCATTGCAGCATCACTCACAATGGCCAAGGTTGGAAACATCCTAAGTGTCTGTGGATGGATGGATGAAAAAATGTGATATATATAATGGAATATTATGGAGCTTTAAGAAAGGAGATCCTGCCATTTGCAGCAAGGCAAACCTGGAGGACATTATGCTGAGTATAATTACTAATATGCTAAGTGAAGACAGAGAAGGCAAATACCACATGATATCACTGTTATGCAGAATCTTAAAAAAAAGAGAAAGAAGGAAAGAAAAAATCAAACTCACAGAAATAGAACAAAGAGTAGAAAAGTGGTTGCCAGGGTCTAGAGAGTTGGAGCAGATAGGGAGAGGCTGGTCAAAGGGTACAAACTTTTAGTAATAAGATAAATAAGTTCTGGGGATCTAATGTCTAGCATGTGGTAATTATAGGTTAACAACAGTGTATGGCTTACACAAAAAAAAATTGGGGAGATGAAAAGTGTATTAATTAACTTGGTATGGGAAATCATTTCACGATATGTATGTATACCAAAGCATCATGCTGTACATTTTAAATATCGTACACTTTGTCAATTATACCTCAGTAAGGCTTAAGGGGAAGAAACCTGCCCTTGACTTTTAAGGTTCTCTGCAAAGCCATACATACAGTAAATGTGGATAGGTTTTGTAGCAATTTAAATTAGCTGAGGAATAATGGCCCAGTGGCATTTTATGCAACCTTTAATAGTACAACTGTAAGATTTGGGCCTGTGTAGGGCTAATGAAACCCAGAGACATGAGCCCCCAGCACTCTGGCCTGGTAAGCATAAGCAATCCCCTGGACAAAAGTGGACTCTGACTTGGTAGAAAACTTGAAACATTTCTTAAGAATTACCTAGTACTCACCTATTCTTTTAAAACTTTCCAACCTCCACACTGGCACTAGAGTTTTCTTTCTGGAATAAAATCTGATCATTGCAGAATAAATGCAGAACAAATCAAATCCAGAGAAGATTATCAGCTTTATATTATTTAGTTCCTACCTCTTATGTAGCTACACTAAGAGTCCTTGGCTCCTAGCAACAAGGCTTCTTCTCTTTTTCCTGGTTTTTCTTCCTCCTTTGAACCCATCAGTCTTGATGCTAACTATCCTGCCAGAGAAGCCCAAGGGCAGGCTGTGTTGACCAGTTCACCACTAAACCATGGGACAGGGGCTCCCTTGAGCCCTCTATAGTTCTCTGTGTCTAGTCCACTAGTGAAAGCAGGGATTTTTTTTTTAATCTGATCAAAGTGGTAAATTCTAACATTTTGCTCTGAACTTAATGGGGAGAAAACTGTCTCACCCTCTACGCCCAATAAGAACCACTCTGTGTGATAAAAGTGACCTTACTAGAATACTGCGGGTCGGATCCAAGGCCTAGCTAATAAGAAAGCCTTTGTTCATTTACTAGCGTTTGTTTCCTTTGTGTATTTCTCTCCTTCAGGAACGTTAGAGGAAACAGGCTTGATGCAGGACAGACCTAGCACCTTCAGTGCCCCTTCTCTAGTAGTATTTAAATACTTAGGATCATCGTAGTAAGGTATCCTGATTCACACAACAGCTAACACAGACCCTTTATAAATGCTGTATTGGAATGTTCTTCTTCCCTCTATCCAAGTGGAAAGCTCCTCTTTCTTCTTCAAACATTAAATCACATGTACCTTCTCTGGAAAGTCTCCCAGGAAAAAATGAGTTTCCCAGCAGCCTATCCAAAATGACATTTTAGTATTTGTTTAATAGTATTTTAGCTGTTTGCCTACACAGCTGTGCATCTCACTAAACTGCAGCTTCCATGAAGGAAGGAACTATTTCCTATACATCTCTAAATTCTCAATGACATAACTTACTGTGTTTAACAAAAAGCTTACCAAATGGTGGATAGTAAATAGTTTTGAATATGAAGTGGACATTTAAAAAAAAGAACAGATAAGTTGATTGAATGTTTGAGATTTATTGAGCCCAATTTCTAAACATAGCATTGCAATCAGAGATACGGAGAGATGCAAGAGATGGACTTCAGAAAATTCACTCTTCTGTTTGCTTGTCAAGATCTATCCTCTGTTTCATTTTAAAGCCTATCTCCCACTATTCCTTTATACACAAGCCTTACGAATGTATATGCTTTTTTCTGTACACACCCCGAAGTTTTGCTTCTGTGGTTTTGCTTATGCTTTCCCTTAAAATGCTTTCCCAAAATCTGATGCATTTTCAAGGCATTTTCCCTACAATTCCCTTGTTCCCTTCACCACCATACACAGCAAATGAATAACATTTATATTTCATCCAAAATAACACTTTGTAATTTTTTGTAAAACATTTTTCTTACTCTTTTTTGCACTGTAGTCATTTCTAGTATTCACTGTGAAAGGACACACAAATGTCATTTGTGTATGTCTCTTAGCTTGCCTACTGAAGGGTAAATTCTAAACACCGTTCTCTTCATATCTGAATCCCTTATGGCCTAGGAACATAGGAAATATTAACTAATTTTTATGATATTTAATTCATGCAGCACCCTGTGTTGTGAGTCCTAAATAAAATACAAATTGACTATGTGATCTTGGGTGAGTCACTTTTTTTTCCTGTGTAGACTTTTGTTATTCTCATTTGTAAATCAATAATATTGCATTCAAATGCTTTTAATGCTCCTTCAGTCTCTAATCTTCAAATATTTTTTCAGCTATAAAAAATATTACATATCTTTCTTTTTTTAGTCTAAGATTGGAGTGTAAGTGTAGATGATGTACCATCTCCATATTATCTGAATTATTTTTCTGTGACTGGGTCTGCCCTATAAATATAAATTATTATTTTAACATTTAGCTATGAGTACCGTGAAAATTTGTGCAGGAGGAATAAACCAGAGCATAGAGGCAAAGCTAAAACAGGCAGAATCAGATTACTTTTATGAATAACAATAATGCTACAGAAAAAAAAATGGACCCTTTCCAGTGCTGCTTCTGATTTCATTAGCATGATTGATTAATGAATTTTGGGGTGTTAATATTTTAAATAATCTTAATTTTTCATTAAAGAAGAAAGATGAATTTTGCTCAGCATATGAGTCTAGGAATGATAGAAAATCACAGATCAATTATTTTAGTCCCATGTCTCTTGATGAGTTGGTCTGTGACCTTGAGAATATTTTCTTAATGACCTAATATATCCATTTTTACAATGGATGATATTTGCTACTCTTATAGTCCCTGAATATTAGATTTAATTACATAATGCAAAGAAGATTAAAACATCACAATGGAAAATATTCCTTTTAAAAGACACTGTTAATTCAGAAGGGAATTGGCCCCCTAAATAAACTTAGGGGTGTTTTTTTTGCTGTTATTCTGAGCAACATTAATAACACAATGTGAATCAATTCCTATCACTGCCCTTTCCATGCTCTTCAATCTGCATTTCTATACTCCTATTTGAAAATAATCATGCTCATCCTTTGCCATCCCCTAATGCACCTCAAGAAATAAATAACTCTTTCTTAGCCCCATATCTGCAATAGTTTATGGTAGTCAATGTCTTCTACTTCAGGCAATTTACTGATCAATATAAATATTAGTGGAGTCCTTTTCTTAACCTTTCCTGTTTTCTTAAGAACAGTTAGCTGAAGATCTTAGAGTAGCAACTCAGTAGTTGTTTGCTGAATTGAATCACTTTTAGATTAATGGATTTAAATACTGAAAGCTTTTAATTAATATGGAGGCAGATTCTTTCTCTTAACAGCTGATGAAGCAAACAAGCTTATTTGATATTCACAAAGGCTTGAAATCTGCTGTCTATAAATCACCCAAAGTCATATGAAGTACAAAATCCCCTCAGATTTATTGGTGTCTGTGAACAGGAGATGAAGCATGTAGAAGAGGGTGAAGAAAACCATTTACCTAAAAAACAGTGAAAATAAAAGAAAGGAATCCTGGGACTTTCTAAAATGGAAACTGTCAGAGATATTAATGATCCACTTTTTGTATCTTTGATTGATAGTTCTCAAAGTGTGGTGCTTGGTGCAGCTGCACATACCCCAACCCTAAAGCTCTTGAACAGAAATTGCTGGACAGAAGCCCAGCCATCTGTGCTTACAAGCCCATCAAATGACCACGATGCAGTTAAAGTTTGAGAACCATTGTCCTAAGTCATAGAGACAGTCAGGACTTGAACCTAGACATCCAAGGCCAGATGGAACAAAAATATACTATGCAATGTTATGTGCCACCTGAACTTGTGCTCTCTAAGTGGTAACTCTCCATGAAGCATTCCTGGAGATGTGCATTTTAAATAGATCATTTAGAAAAAACTATTACTCTAAACTCTATGGTCTGTGTGTTATTGGGAAAGTGACTTTTTCATTTCCCCAGAATAAATTATTGGTCCTGTTTCTTTTTTTTTTTTAATAGTTTATTTTGGTATCACTAATCTACAATTACATGTGCAATATTATGGTGACTAAACTACCCCCTTCATCAGGTCCCCCCACCAACCCCATTACAGTCACTGTCCATCAGCGTAGTGAGATGCTATAGAGTCACTATGTTTTTCTCTGAGTTGTACAGCCCTCCCCGTGCCCCCTCACCATTACGTCTGCTAATCGTAATGCCCCTTTTTCCCCCTTATCCCTCCCTTCCCACCCATCCTCCCCAGTCCCTATCCCTTTGGTAACTATTAGTCCAATCTTGGGTTCTGTGAGTCTGCTGCTGTTTTGTTCCTTCAGTTTTTTCTTTGTTCTTATACTCCACATATGAGTGAAATCATTTGATACTTGTCTTTTTCGGCTTGGCTTATTTCACTGAGCATAATACCCTCTAGCTCCATCCATGTTGTTGCAAATGGTAGGATTTGTTTTCTTCTTATGGCTGAATAATATTCCATTGTGTATATGTACCACATCTTCTTTATCCATTCATCATACTGATGGACACTTAGGTTGCTTCCGTTTCTTGGCTATTGTAAACAGTGCTGTGATAAACATAGGGGTGCATATGTCTTTTTCAAACTGGGCTGCTGCATTCTTAGGGTAAATTCCTAGGAGTGGGATTCCTGGGTCAAATGCTATTTCTATTTTGAGTTTTTTGAGGAACCTCCATACTGCTTTCCACAATGGTTGAACTAATTTGCATTCCCACCAGCAGTGTAAGAGGGTTCCCTTTTCTCCACATCCTCGCCAACACCTGTTGTTGTTTGTGTTTTGGATGTTGGCCATCCTCACTGGTATGAGGTGATATCTCAATGTGGTTTTAATCTGCATTTTTCTGATGATTAGTGATGAGGAGCATCTTTTCATGTGCCTGTTGGCCATCTGAGTTTCTTCTGTGGAGAAGTGTCTATTCCTGTCCTCTGCCCATTTCTTAACTGGATTATTTACTTTATGTTTGTTGAGGTGAGTGAGTTCTTTATATATTTTGGATGTCAACCCCTTAACGGATACATTATTTATGAATATATTCTTCCATACTGTAGGATGTCTTTTTGTTCTACTAATGTGTCCTTTGCTATACAGAAGCTTTTCAGCTTGATATAGTCCCACTTGTTCATTTTTGCTTTTGTTTCCCTTGCTCGGGGAGATATATTCATAGAGAAGTCGTTCATGTTTATGTCCAAGAGATTTTTGCCTATGTTTTTTTCTAAGAGTTTTATGGTTTCATGACTTACATTCAGGTCTTTGATCCATTTTGACTTGACGTTTGTGTATGGGGTTAGACAGTAGTCCAATTTCATTCTCTTACATGTAGCTGTCCAGATTTGCCAGCACCAGCTGCTGAAGAGGCTGTCATTTCCCCATTGTATATCCAAGGCTCCTTTATCAAATATTAATTGACTGTATATGTTTGGGTTAATGTTTGGATTTTCTGTTCTGTTCCACTGGTCTGTGGGTCTGTTTTTGTGCCAATACCAAATTGTCTTGATTACTGTGGCTTTGTAGTAGAGCTTGAAGTCAGGGAGAGTAATTCCGCCTGTTTTATTCCTCCCTCTCAGGATTGCTTTGGCTATTCGGGGTCTTCTGTGGTTCCATATGAATTTTAGAATTATTTGTTCCAGTTCACTGAAGAAAGCTGTTGGTAGTTTGATAGGGATTGCGTTGAATCTGTAGATTGCTTTAGGTAGTATAGCCATTTTGAAAATATTGATTCTTTCTAGCCAAGAGCATGGGATGAGTTTCCATTTGTTAGTGTCCTCTTAAATTTCTCTTAGGAGTGTCTTGTAGTCTTCAGAGTACAGGTCCCTCACTTCCTTCGTTAGGTTTATTCCTAGGTATTTTATTCTTTTTGATGCAATTGTGAATGGAATTGTTTTCCTGATTTCTCTTTCTGTTAGTTCATCATTAGTGTATAGGAAAGCAACAGACTTCTGTGTGTTAATTTTGTATCCTGAAACTTTGCTGAATTCAGATATGAGTTCTAGTAGTTTTGGAGTGGAGTCTTTAGGGTTTTTTTTGTACAGTATCATGTCATCTGCAAATAGTGACAATTTGACTTCTTCTTTACCAATCTGGATGCTTGTATGTCTATGTTTTGTCTGATTGCCGTGGCTAGGACCTCCAGTACTATGTTGAATAACAGTGGAGAGAGAGGGCATCCCTGTCTTGTTCCCAATCTTAGATGAAAAGCTTTTAGCTTCTCGCTGTTAAGTATGACGTTAGCTGTGGGTTTGTCATATATGGCCTTTATGATGTTGAGGTACTTGCCCTCTATACCCATTTTGTTGAGAGTTTTAATCATGAATGGATACTGAATTTTGTCAAATGCTTTTTCAGTATCTATGGAGATGATCATGTGGTTTTTGTTCTTCTTTTTGCTGATGTGGTGGATGATGTTGATGGATTTTCGAATGTTGTACCATCCTTGCATCCCTGGGATGAATCCCACTTCATCATGGTGTATGATTCTCTTGATGTATTTTTGAATTCAGTTTGCTAATATTTTGTTGAGTATTTTTGCATCTACGTTCATCAGGGATATTGGTCTGTAATTTTCTTTTTTGGTGAGGTCTTTGCCCGGTTTTGGTATTAGAGTGATACTGGCTTCATAGAATGAGTTTGGAAGTATTCCCTCCTCTTCTATTTTTTGGAAAACTTTAAGGAGAATCAGTGTTATTTCTTCTCTATATGTCTGGTAGAATTCAGAGGTGAATCCATCAGGCCCAGGGGTTTTGTTCTTGGGTAGTTTTTTGATTACCAATTCGATTTCGTCACTGGTGATTGGTCTGTTTAGTTTTTCTGTTTCTTGCTTGGTCAGTCTTGGAAGGCTGTATTTTTCTAAGAAGTCGTACATTTCTTCTATGTTTTCCACCTTGTGAGCATATAGATTCTCATAATATTCTCTTATAATTTTTTGTATTTCTGTGGGGTCCATCGTGATTTTTCCTTTCTCATTTCTGATTCTGTTATGTGTGTAGATTCTCTTTTTCTCTTAATGAGTCTGGCTAGGGGTTTATCTATTTTGTTTATTTTTTCAGGGAACCAGCTCTTGGTTTCATTGATTTTTTTTCTATTGTTTTATTCTTCTGGATTTTATTTATTTCTTCTCTAATCTTTATTATGTCCCTCCTTCTGGTGACTTTGAGCCTCATTTGTTCTTCTTTTTCCAATTTCAGTAATTGTGTCTTTAGACTATTCATTTGGAAATGTTCTTCCTTCTTTAAATAGGCCTGGAGTGCAATATACTTTCCTCTTAGAACTGCCTTTGCTGCGTCGCAGAGAAGTTGGGGCTTTGTGTTGTTGTTGTCATTAGTCCCCATATATTCTTTCATTTCTGTTTTGATTTGATCGTTAACCCATTGATTAGTTAGGAGAATGTTTTTAAGTCTCCATGTATTTGTGAGCCTTTTTGATTTCTTTCTAAAATTTATTTCTAGTTTTATACCTTGGTGATCAGAGAAGTTGGTTGGTAGGATTTCAATTTTTTTGAATTTACTGAGGTTTTTTTTGTGGCCTAGTATGTGGTCTATTCTGGAAAATGTTCCATGTGCACTTGAGAAGAATGTGTAGCCTGCTGCTTTTTGGTGCAGAGTTCTGTAGATATCTGTTAGGTCCATCTGTTCTAGTGTGTTGTTCAGTGCCTCTGTGTCTTTACTTATTTTCTGTCTGGTTGATCTGTCCTTTGGAGTGAGTGGTGTGTTGAAGTCTCCTAAAATGAATGCATTGCTGTCTATTTCCTCCTTTAAATCTGTTAGTGTTTGTTTCATATATGGCGGCACTCCCGTATTGGGTGCATATATATTTATAATGGTTATATGCTCTTGTTGGACTGACCCCTTTATCATTATGTAATGTCCTTCTTTATCTCTTGCCACTTTCTTCGTTTTGAAGTCTATTTTGTATGATACAAGTACTACAACACGTGCTTTTTTCTCCTTGTTGTTTGCATGAAATATCTTCTTACATCCCTTCACTTTTAGTCTGTGTATATCTTTGGGTTTGAGGTGAGTTTCTTGTAGGCAGTATATAGATGGGTCTTGCTTTTTTATCCATTCAGTAACTCTGTGTCTTTTGATTGGTGCATTCAGTCCATTTACATTTAGGGTGATTATCGATAGATATGTACTTATTGCCATTGCTGGCTTTAGATTCGTGGTTATCAAAGGTTCAAGGGTTGCTTCTTTACTATCTAAAAATCTGACTTAACTTTCTTGTTAAGTTATTGTAAACACAGTCTGATGTTTCCTTATTTCTCTCCCTTCTTACTCTTCCTCCTCCATTCTTTATATACTAGGTGTTTTATTCTTTGCCTTTAGTTAGTATTTGGATGGTCTGCTTTCTTTGCTATGATTTTATTTTCTCTGGTGACATCTTTTTAGCCTTAGGAGTGCTTCCCTCTAGAGCAGTTCCTTTAATATGCCCTGTAGAGGTGGTTTATGGGAGGCAAATTCTCTCAGCTTTTGCTTGTCTGGAAATTGTTTAATCCCTTCATCATATTTAAATGATAATCTTGCTGTATACAATATTCTTGGTTTGAGGCCCTTCTGTTACACTACGTTAAATATATCATGCCATTCTCTTCTGGCCTGTAAGGTTTCTGTTGAGAAGTCTGATGATAGTCTGATGGGTTTTCCTTTGTAGGTGATCTTTTTTCTCTCTCTAGTTGCCTTTAACATTCTGTCCTTATCTTTGATCTTTGCCATCTTAATTATTATGTGTCTTGGTGTTGTCTTCCTTGGGTCCCTTGTGTTGGAAGATCTGTGGGCTTCCATGGTCTGAGAGACTATTTCCTTCCCTAGCTTGGGGATGTTTTCAGCAATTAGTTCTTCAAAGACACTTTCTATCCCTTTTTCTGTCTCTTCTTCCTCTGGTACTCCTATAATGCGAATATTGTTCTGCTTGGATTGGTCACACAGTTCTCTTAATATTCTTTCATTCCTAGAGATCCTTTTATCTCTCTTTGCCTCAGCTGCTCTGTATTCCTGTTCTCTGATTTCTATTCCATTAACAGTCTCTTGCATCTCATCCAGTCTGCTGTTAATCCCGTCGATCGCTTGTCTGATTTCTGCATTGTCTTTCCTCACTTCCCTCACTTCCTCCCTCAGCTCTTGCACATTTCTCTGTAGATCCCTCAGCATGGTTATGACTTTTATTCTCAATTCTTTTTCAGGAAGACTGTGCATTTCCATCCCTTCAGGCTCCCTTTCTGGGGTTGTCTCATTGATCTTAGTCTGGACCATATTCCTCTGTCTTTTCATGGCGATAGAAGTGGTCAGTGGTAGGTGCCACATATGTCAGCTGGGCTCTTTAAGGCTTTGAAAAAAAATACAGGAGAAGGAATAGAAAGAAAAGAGAAAAAAAGGATGATAGAAAAGAAAGGAAAAAAAAATGCCCACCGGGAGTAGGTTCTGTAAGGATGCTGTGGGTGGCGCTGTTGTTCCACTATTCCGCTGTCGCAGCCATGCTGCTCTCAGGGCCGTTTGTAGGTCTGGCCGGGGTGGGAACGAATGGGAGGCTGTTGTTCTCTCTGTGAAGACTCTGTGCGGCTACTTTTCCCATTCGCCAGCCAAGGGGTCCGAAATTCCCCAGGACTCCCAGCCTGCCAGGCCAAGTGCGCTGGGACAACCACGCCCCTCTGCTGGGCCCCCGTCTCCCCAAGACTGCCAAAAAAAGCACACGCTTTTCTTTTGTCTTGGGGAGCCGGCTGCAAGGACCCGGGCACCTTCCCAGCTCAAAACCTGCACTTTCTGCCTCTCCAATATCCGATACACCACGCGATGTGTGTCAGCACTCCCAGAGCAGATCACCAGGGCTGGTTATTTCGCGGACCTGTACTTCCATTCCCTCCCGGCTCTTAATCCTCTCCTGCCAGTGCACTAGGGTGGCGGAGTGCTTGGGTCCTGCTGGTATGCGGCTCCATATCTTACCCGCCTTGCGGGGTGCGGAGTCTTCTCAGGTGCAGATGCAGGCTGTGTGCTGTCCTGTATATTCTGGTCCTCTTTTAGGAATAGTTGTATTTGCTGTATTTTCATAGATATATATGGTTTTGGGAGGAGATTTCCACCGCCCTGCTCATGTCGCCATCTTCCCAGAACTGAATCTTGGTCCTGTTTCTTATGCCTCCCTGTATCCACCCTGTGCCATGGCCTCATGGTGGACAAAGAGAGCTTCTCTACTTCTTGACTGTAGCCTTGGCTACCTGAATTGCTTTAGCCAAGAGAACGCAGATAGAAGTAAAGGTGTGCTACCTATGAAAATAGGCCTTGAGACATATTTGGGTTTGCTTGATTTCTTCTGTTTCTGCCCCTGTTGTGAGAGGAACACGTCCAGTTTGCCTGTTGGTTAATGTGATCATGTCAAGCTTAGCTGCTCTGCTGATAGCTGATAAGCAGAGCTAGGATACCTGCCACTATATGAAGCAGAAATAGGTCAGCCAAGCTTCAGCCAACCCAGAGATCTGTTATGTCCTCTTGGGATTTCATGATTATTTAGCAGAGAAGGCTATCCAATAAACCCAGTTAAAGAAACTAGAGAGACAAGACCATGATTTTCAAAATATCTCTCATGTCTAACTTTCATTAACAGTGAAATGGCTTTTAAATGATGAATTTAGACATTCTAGTAGAAGATAAATAAGATGACCAGCATGTAATAGAGATATTTTAGGGCATATCAACCTGCATGGTTACTGTCATAACATGCTATAAAGTTGGGTATGTTTCTAATAGTAAAAATAAAGTCTAACTTCAAATACTATTAATATGGATTCTACTTTCTAAATCAGACACATCAATATGTTTGAAAGGGTATACTGGGATCTTTTAAAATGGAAATAAAAATATATGAATACTAAGCAACATTCAGAAAATGTAATAATTTAATTCTTTATTATAATAATAGGTCTAGAATGTCATAGTATATGCCCAAGGCAATTGGTAGATGGTTGTAACAAGGGAAAACATTATTACGCTAGCAACTTCTCCAGTTTAGCTCTTGTCTGTTTTATCAGAACATAACTGTTATTTGCTGTTTGTATTTAAATATTTTTAAACTCTTGAACTTTCATAGAGAAGGGTGGGTAGGAATAGTTTTTCTAGCTTTGTAGCTCTTAGAACTCTTAGTTGACCATATTAAAGCCATATTAAAAATAAGGTAAGGCCTACCATTTTCTAAGATTTTACTACTCTGCATCTCTTCCCTCCTTTTGTCTTCATCTACTTGAGGTTGTTATACATTTTTGTTCTTTGGTCAGTTACTATGTTGAATTGCACTGTTTCATTATCTGGTGTTACATCAATTTTACATTCCTGGGGTATATTACATGCAGTCATATTGTGCTGTACTTTTTAATTGTTTATTGGGTTCAGTTTTCCAATACTTTATTGAGGATTTCAATGTATATATTCCTGAGTGTATAGGCCTGGAAGTGTCTTTTCTTGGAATGTCTTTTCTTATATCAGCTTGCATTAAAACACTATAGTTTTTTAGCCTATTTTTACTGTTAGCATAACTTAGTCTCAGTAATGTAGTATTTAATATGGAAAAAATATATACTGGCATATTTTTACATACAGTAGCTTTTCTGTGAATAAAACAATGTTATTACTTGAAAATAAGAATTTTCAAAATGATCTCTGGTTATCACATCTTTATCAATTTATCATCTTTGCCATTGAATCATAGTTTGTAATGTTATGCAGAGCTTCCATTACCTCCTATTTGTTTCAAATTGTTGAATTGCACTTTGATTTTTTTATCCCCAGCAGAATGAGTTTGAAGGCTGGTTGGTTGATTTGTTCGTTGGTTGGCATTCCTTGGGAGAGAAAATCATTTTCAAGCTGTATGTAGTGAAAATATTTTATGGAAAACTAGTTTACGGAAAAAAAAATTCCAATAAGAAGCCATTATATTTATAAGGAGAAATCACTGTATCAGAAAATGACAGTGGTCTAAATCCTTCTGATCAATGAACTTTCACTGAGGATAGACACATAAGGGAGGACATTCTATTCAGAAGTTATGTAGATGAGTGGGGAATCAACATTGTCAATTTGGTAACCTGAATTTGGAGTATCTCATTATTAATTTGTTCTTACGAGTGATTAGAAATATTTGAAAGTGTTTGATTCAACTCTGTTGAAGACAGCCAAGTGTGTAACTCCCCACTAAACAGATAGCCTCACTTTGGAGAGCAGAGGTGTGTTTAGTCCAGTGACCAAAGTTTTCTTGTCTCTAAATAGTATTTGGATAGACACTGCTTATATATTTGCTTCAATAACTCCTTTTTATAGATTGTGTGACTAAGAAAGACTCCCTCTGAATCACAATTTTTATTTAGATATACCTAATACATTAAAGATTACATATTCTACTTGACTGAGAAAAATCTTGTCTTTTCCAAATGGTTTTATACTTCCATGGACCTACAGGGAGATTCATTAGATGGTGCAGTATCTTTTCAATTCTCAGAAATAAACTTATTTTCCACATCTTCAAATTTGCAGGAAGACATCACATAATACCAAATTCTAAGGGTAGTTATCAGTAGTATATTCCTTTAAATTTTCTTATAAAATTGTGGCACAGACAAGAAGTATTTAATGAATAGTGCTGAGCAAATTGTTAAGCTACTTGAAAAAATATGAATCTAGAGCTTAGTTAAATACATTCACTAAAAATATTCCAAGTGAATTAAAGAGATAAGCACAACCAAATGAACAACAAACAAAATGTATGGACAGGCTTGTTTCATTGCAAGTAACTAAATCAACGTTGGCCAACATAAAAATGCTTATCAGATATTGTTAAATTTGGAGGAAAAATGGATCCCCAAGGTTTTGGGTAAGGCTGAAACAGGGAGAGCTGCAAATTTCTGTCAGGAACTCTCAAATGATCTCACTGGAACACTACGGCAAAGTCATTCAGCTCCCTCTTCCTTTTTTTGCACATCGTTCTGCTCTAAGTTCATGTTCTATTGACAAGTAATTGAGCATGTTTGGCTTTGGTCTGAATACTCTTTTTGAGGGGTCAGCAACTTAACTGAATGAATATATTCTCTGCTCTTCCATGTTCTAAGTTTACCAGTTGTAACTCTGGCAGGAAATTATTTTCCCAGCTAGGGGAAAAATACCTTTGAAACCAAAATCAGTCAAAGGGAGAAATAAAGTAGGAGAAACCCATTTATTGCCTACAAACAGTCATCCCTTCTGCTTGCCAGTGTCTCTCACGACCCAGCTGCCAAAAAGGGCCCCACCCTACCTCTGTGGTCCAGATGTATCCTTGCTCCCTGTTGTAATTATCCATTGATATGAATATGGACTACTTCCCTCCACCCCTCGGAAACAACTATTGATATGGAGATGAATTAAAGCCAGGTGAGAGATTCTGGAAATAATGCAATTTTATCCACAGCCCACCCCTCCAGAAATCACCTCACAATCTACTTACTCACCATCTTCCACAATGGCCCCTGTGTGAGAAAACTGGAGCACTGTAACCAGATTAATAACATACAATAACAACAACAATAAAATCATTATAATCCTCAAGCTGGAGGATTCAGCTAAGTTCAAAGTCCCATGCAGATTTAGTCCATAGCTCACCCATTCCACAGGCAGTCAGTAGCAGAACAGGTAGGGAGTTCAGAGCAGTCATCACAAGACAGCTTCAGCCAGGGGGCATATCCAGCCCATAGGGACTGTAGAAGAAAATAACCTTAAGGGCAATAAGATACATATTTTAATGATACCAGCATAGGAAAATTTGGCTGTTTTTATTGTGTTTTTCAGGCACATCTTAAAGTTGCAACTTTCAACTTCCATACAGCAAAGTTTTCTGCCACTACAGGACACCAGTGTATTAACTGGGTACCCAGCGTCTATAGTTAGTTGTTGCTCAGAGGCTCCAAATTATACTTCTTTCTATGATACTTTTATTTTCATTCATGGCCAAGGGCTAAGGAAGATCCAGTACATGGAATAGTCATTTAGGCACAATAATCGTACCATCCCCCATATGGCTTTAAGTTGGTTCTGGCTTTTTTAGTTACATAAGATTTATCTATGTGACCTTGGCTTTTTAAATTTTGGAGACCATTGTATAGTATCCCCTTGAGAAGGTGGTTTAAAAAACAAGTAAGTAACCAATTTGAAGGAACATTACCTCTTATTCAGTTCCAATATGAGAGACAAGTGACATCAGCTACAGAGGTATAAAGTAAAAACATGTCGCAAGACAGAGTAGATTCTCAGTTACCAGTCAAGCCCGCTTTCAATGCAGAACCACAGGGTTTAAAGTCTGTAGCTACACAACCACTATCAGGGCAAGGGGAAGTGTGCACAAGTGGATTTCTTCCCAGATACAGTACACACATAATGCCACATGAAACTGTTGCTGAGAAATTTCTCCCACAGGTCATGGGTGCCTGGTATGACTGGCAGACTGGTGGAGTTGAAACAAGATTTGCTTTGTCAACTGTTCTTTCCACAACTACTACTGAGTCTGACAAAAATAACAAGAACTTAAACTGCCTGGTGTCCTGGCTTCTGGAAACACTTCACTTTGGAATATTACTCAAGGGATAAATATTGGTTTGCTTCTGAAATCCTATAGGTTTGGGGCTGGTAGGGTAAAATTTTAGGTGTTTCCTTAACTTTTGGACTACTTAAAACTAGGATACAGAATCTAAAACACTTTATAAGAACCTGCATAATTAAAAATAATTATGGTGGATGATGACCAGTTTTCAGTGATAAAGAAGACCAAACTGTGATTAGGCATCAGAGAGGAATGATTTTGAGGAAATTGATGGTAAAGGAGTTCTAAAGTAGTTTATTTTCCTCAGACTTCAATTTACAAAAGCAAGGGTTTTTGTCTTTAAGAACTTTTAGACTTTGATTTCTCTGAACTTTGAATCATCATGTCAAAGTCATTTGAGTTATTTTGTTACTTTAACTTCTCCCTGGGAATTTGGTAATGGGAGTAATTGTTATTTATAATTAAGGTTTCTTGATTGTAGTAGTTTGATGCATCCTTGTATTGTTCCTTTTTAAATTGGGACTAGATATGTGATTTGTCCATGTGGTATTTGCAGATATGACATAAAGGCTTAAAAAATGCCTGCACATTGAGGCTAGCCCCCCTTCTCTCTCAGTCTTTCTCTCAGAACCCAGGCCTCTAGGTGAAGAAGCCCAGCCTAGACTACAGGAGACACACAACCCAGCTGACAGAGGCACCAACTGTCACACATGCCAATAATGTTGAAAGATAAATCGCCTGTTAGTTGACCCAGAGAAAACACAAATTTCCATCTGGAGATAACTCAGCATAATCTCTGGCCTTTCTCTGTACGTTTACTTACTTAGGGAGAGTGGAGTGATTTACATGATTGGTAAACATGAGAAAAATAGGACATGTTTGACTCAGTTCCAACATGCTTCCTCTCCAGAAGTCAGCCTGACACAAGAAGCACAAATTTCTCCTTGTTCCTCCTAAGGAAGTTCATATCTTACGTGGACAGTTTGCGCTGGTCTACCATAACCTGGGACTAGATGAGGATTTCTTGCATAATGCTGACATTCCATTAGCAGGATCTTTTAGCTTTTACCCTGTTATGTCCTCTGATAATGTACAAAAATTAGTTCTAATGAATACAGAGATACTTGAAAAAAAATCAAAGGGGTATTGTAAAAGCCTAGATCTGTAAGGTGAAAATCACATCAAGAACCTCAGCTTTAGATCTCATATTAGAAGAAAAATACCAGATCCCTAAACTCAAATGTGAGTCTCTATTAACATTTAAAATATTTATAATTTTGAAAAATGCATTACAGAAATATTTTCTGCACAAAGTACTCATGGTGCACACAAAAATATGTATATAAGTCAGTACCATTTTAATAATAACTACAATAGTGGAAAATTAGAAGCCATCAAGATGTACGTACTTAGGAAACTGTGTAAACAAATTACAGTACCTAAGTTGCAATACAACCATATAGTGATCTCCATATGGCAATTTTAAATAATGAGTTAGTTCTGTGTGTATCAGAATTCTTAAAAAACTGTACTAAGTTAAAAACATTATTATTTTAAAGAACACTGTCATTATTTGCTACAACATGATTACATATGTTGAAATTAAATGAGAAAATATTGGAATTAAAAAAATAAACATGCTAAGTTTATTTACATTCAATTCACAAAAATCACAATCAAATGTATATTTTATATCAGTGAAACACAAATATAAAATGAAATTTTAAACAAATTTAAATGGCATAAAAAATATCAAACATCTAGGAGTGAATTTGACAAGCAACACCAAAGACCTTTACAAAGAAACCTTCAAAATATTATTATGAAAAGTTAAAGATGACCTACATAAATGGAAAGATATACCATATTTATGAATTGAACAATATGTAGATGTAATATGCCAATTCTCACCACACTGTTACTACCTATGTTATTGCTGATGAGATACCAGATTGCATCCAATCCCAAACAAACCCCGGATTTTTTTTGGTAGAAATATGTAAGTTAAAATTATTTAAATTGATTCTGAAACATAAAGGTTTCAAAGGAGCAAAGAAACTTTGAAGAAGAAAAATGAAGCTGAGAGTTTACAATACTATATATCATAGTATAAATATAACTATATAGTAGAAAGTTAATGTAATTAAGACATAGATAAAACTGAATAGAGAATACAAAGAGAGACTCCCATTTCGAGTCATCTAATTTATGACAAAGGTGGACTGAAATTCAGTAAAGAAAGGATGGTGTTTTCATTAAATCATGCTAGGTGAATTAAATATCCAGAAAGAATAAAATTAACTCCATATTTTACACCAATATACAGAATTTCAATTCCAGATAAATTGACAGGCTATAGATATAAAAGTAAAAATTTATGGAAAAACTTTTAAAAGGAAAAAGGAAACTTCCTCATAAACAATGTGGGCAAGATATATTAAACACACATAAAAATTACTCATCAACAGGAAAAAGATTAATTTCAGCAAAATAAAGTTACAAGTTTCTAGTCAGAAGAAGACACTATTAAGAGAATGAAAAAGCAAGCCACAGATTAGGATATTTGTAATACCTTTAGTAAACAAATGCCTTGTATCAAGAATATAAGAACTCTTAAAAGTCAGTAAGGAATTGACAAACAATCCAACTGGAAAATGGACAAAAGAAGTGAGCATTCAGCTAAATATTCTGGGACTGGCGAAATCTTAAGTTATTCTGAAAATGATTCTAACATTCTTCATATTCTTTAATCCTTATTATGAATATCTTTAAAAGTGTTTTAACAAAAATATTAAAATTAGTATCATTTAAAAAACCTGTTAGCCTCTAATAAATATTCTAACACTGGGAAACACCAGAACACATAATTAGCTTCTATTCTAATAACATAATATTCAGATCTCCCAACTTCAAGACTTACTATAAAAATGCAATAATGTAGACAGTGTAGTTTGGGTGAAGGAAAAGACAAATATATCAATGTAATAGCCCAGATATAAACCCCCGTAAATATAGTCAACTGATCTTAGACAGAGGAGCAAAGGGAACACAATGGAGCGAAGGGAGCCTCTTTCACAAATGGTGCAGGAACAACTGGACATCCACATGCAAAAAAAAAAAAGAATCTGGACACAGACCTCACACACTTTACAAAAATTAACTCAAAATGGATCACAACCTAAATGTAAAACACAAAATTATAAAACTCCTATAATATAGGAAAAATCCATATGACCTTGGATATGGGAATGATTTTTTTTGATTCAACACAAAGGCATAATCCATGAAAGAAATAATAGATAAGCTGAACTTAATTAATATTACAAACTTGATCTCTGCGCAAGACATGGTCAAAAGAATAAGACGAACCACAGACCTGGAGAGAATATTTGCAGAAGATGCTTCTGATAAAGGACTGTTATCCAAAATATACAAAGGACTCTTAAAACTCTAAAATAAAACAAACAACTGGATTTTAAAGATAAGCCAAAGTTCTTAACAGATACCTCACCAAAGAAAGTCACGCAGATGGCAAATAAACACATGAACAGATGCTCCACATAGTATGTTATCAGGGAAATGCAAATGAAAACTGCAAGGAGATCCTACTACACAACTATTAGAATCTGGAACACTAACACACGAAGTCCTGTCAAGGATGTATGGCAATGGGATGTCTCATTCATTGATGGTGGGACTGCAAACTGGTTTAGCTACTCTGGAAAACTGACAGTTTTTTATAAAATTAAACATATTCTTACCATGTAAATTCAGCAATCATGTTCCTTGGTGTTTATCCAAAGGAGAAAATAATTTATGTTGATACAAAAACCTGCACATGGGTGTTTATAGTAGCTTTATTTATACTTGCCAAAGTTGAAAGCAACCAAGATGTAAGTAAATGGGTAAATAAACTGTGGGGCATCCACCATGCAATATTATCAGCACGCAAATGCAATGAATTATCAAGCCATGAAAAGACACGGAGGAACCTTAAATGCATAATACTATGTAAAAGAAGCCAATACAGAAAGGCTACTTACTGTGTGATTTCAACTATATGACATTCTGGAAAAGGCAAAACTATGGAGACAGTATGATACCATAATGATGGATATATGCCGTTATATATTTGTCCAAACCCACAGGATGGTACAACACAAAGAGTGAGTTGTAATGTAAACTATGGGTTTGGGGTAATTTGATGTGCCAGTATAGCGTCATCAGTTGTAACACATGTACCCATCTAGTAGAGATACTGATAATGGGGATGCTATTCATTTGTGGGGTTAGGGGACATGAGGGAAATCTCTGTACCTTTCCCTTAGTTTTGCTATAAACCTGTAACAGCTCTAAAGAAGTAGTCTAAACCTTTTAAAAAATGTCTACTCTGTCACAAACAGAATAATAAACCCATAATTCTCAAATCTTGTCTCCCTACACTCACAATGCTCTATTCTCACCCTTTTTTTCCTTGTGCTATTAGTTCTCTGTCAACAAATGACCTATTCTGACATTTTCCCTGTATTAGATGATAGGGTCATTGGGGCTGGAGAATCTCTTTGGAATTCATCTGAGACACCAAGGACACACTTAAGTCCTCATCACTTGAAAGTTCACCTAACTCAAGCCAATGTTTGAACTAAGGAATCAACTTCATTATTTTTACAGGCTGACATAAGAAGCTCTTTAGAGTGTTCCAGCCTTAAGAATGAAAATTGTCCCAGCATGAGCTCAAGGAAATTATATTCCTTTTATACAAAGATATCTATAATTATTTATGGAGAATAAGTAAACATATGTCAGTGAAAAATATGAAAAGATACTTGGAAATTTTTCTAAAATTTTATAATTTCTGCATTCATCCAAGGCACTCATACACATGTCTACTGAGGGTCTACTATGAAGGAATAAAATTTGTACAAAGGAGAATTCAGTCTAGCCCATTCCCCTAGCTTTTAGTTAGTGGGGTGGGGCAAAAAATACATTTACATAATTAACTACAACTGCTTTAAAAGAACTGCACGACAAGGAAGAATTAAATATGCGGTGTAATCATGCTTTCTATTGATGAGAAACCACTTCTGATTCCTTGAGCTATGGTAGCATGGAAGCTAACATGACTCCTCAGTGTCTAGGCATCAAGACACTGGAATCTGAGGTGGTCCTGGGCTTCCTCATCTAAGACTGTCTCACATCTTGGGTTTTCTAAGGCTGTAGCAAACCTAGCTCAAGCTCTGTTATTTAGTTCACTAGAACTAATATTTGTAGTAATAATTAAAATACAATTTTAGTAAGGAACTAAGCATTTTATATTTTTTATCTCGTTGAATTCTCACAGTAGCCCTTCAGGATAGTTATTAATATCATCACTTCAACTTTATAGAAGATAAAATGAGGGTTAGGGAGGTTAAGGGACTTGTGAAAAATTACAAATGTTCAAAAGGTGTGGCAAGAATACATCCCCAGCCGCTGCTTCCCCCAGGCCAGTCCTCTCCACTTTTGTACTCCAGCATGTGGTCTCACATTCATGCTGGATAACTTCCTCCACCTTGCAGCCATTCTCCGCACGGCTCCCTTTAGCCTGTAGAGAGGAAGCCTGTAGTGCTGGTAAGAGCATAGTCTTAAAAAGATAGATACACTAGGATCCAAATTCCTTGTTGTCTCATCCAGCAAGGAATTTTTTTTTTGAGTGATGAAGGTAAATAATCTTTACTTTGCATGTTATTGTGAGCCTTAAATGAGAAAATATTTATAATGGACTTGTAATCAAAAGGATATTGTGACCTCTGTTTCCTTAATATGCCTGAGCTTCTCAGTTCTGGGTCTTTTCTTCTACTTTCTCCCTGGAAGATATTTCCAATCAAGTCATTTATCAAAATATTCCCTATGTGGAAAACATTTTATGTTATCAAAATCTTGACCATCCTTCAAATTACAACTTCTCTTTTCCTCCCTCTGTGACTCCACGACCCATCTCTGCCTTGTCACTGAGGAATAAACATTCCTTCTGATGCACTGGTACCTATTCTTACCACTTACCATAGTCTGCCTTGTATGAAATGTATGAGTTCATGGAGGGCTGAGGCCATAGCTTTTATCATTTTGTCCTCCTTGCTCTCTCCACCAGAGCCTTGCATGGCAATTGGTTTAGAATAGATGTTCCATAGAGGTTTACTGAAGTGAGTTGTCTAGTCTTAAATCATTGGAAGTTGATATTGTAGGAAGATACATCCAAATTAAGATGCTCTTATCTGTACGGAAACTGCAGCTAACAGAATGAATTGTTAGAAGACTGGTCTTCAACTCTGCCATCTCTCTTACTTTGTGAATTTTAATAGTACAGGGGAATCCTGTCTATATTATCCTATTATCCATCTTCACTGCTGTTATAGTCTGTGTAGAGGGAAAAGGGCATCAGTATTAAGACCATTTACACAAAATAAGGCCTAACCTTGTTATGACCTACTCATCAGTCATTATTCTGAGTATTCAACAGAGTCATCCCGTCCTTCACAAAATGTGATTATGCAGCCTGTGGTCTTCTTAATATTATGTTCACTTTTGATATTTGCTAAACAATGCTACTAAATGTTTTCTTGAAATGTGTGTGTGTGTGTGTGTGTGTGTACACGCTCATGCCTGGAGGATGTTAATGTGATCATTTCTGAGGGTTTGTATAAAATATTCGTAATATTTATTTAGTAGGGCTTTAAGTTTACTTAATATTGTAAAAGTTATGTGACTGGAAATCATATAGCAACCTGCTTAAAATTCTGTAGGGAAAACAGTCCAGTATCAGAGAGAGACACACAATTAAATAGTGTCTGAGACAGATTGATATAAAAGGCATTACATTACACCCTTTGTTTTCAGCCCCATTTCTCAGGATATCCTCATATGAACCCCATGCTCCAAGTTAACTGCAATCTTGACCATGAGTTCTCCCACCTCCAGGCATCAGAACACACAGAATGTCTGCTCTTGTCAAAAATTTAAAATCCCAACGCCCAGTTCATTGCTTGAAACCCTCAGAAGTAATTATAATTTTGGTCCTCTTCCCGTAGCACTCTAAATCTCCCTTATTATGTCTCTTATAATAATAATAGTAAAGTTCTAGGCACTTTCGACTGACTTTGTCATTTAATACTTGCATTGACCCTACAAGGAATGTGCTCAGATTCTGTTTATTTCCAATGAGAGAGCTAAGGACAAGAAAGGTAAAATAACTTGCCCAGTGGTACCCAGGTTGTGATGGGCAGAGTTGGGCTCCAACCCTGGACCATCTGTCTCTGTAGACCAAACTATGTTCTACTAACATCCTTATAGTTTTACTGTGATCAATATATTTTATCCCTGCTACTAAACTCTGTGTTGCCCTGCAGCAGAACCTCTGTTTTATTTATTCTTTATATGTAAGTAATTGGTATTCTTAATTATGCATAAATAATATGTATTCTCCATAATAAATTGTAACTCTTCATATTTCCTCTTGTCTCTCAAAGACTACAAGGGAAAACAGGGATAAAATAAAGGAAATGTTCATTAGATCACACAGAATTCACAGTTCCTATAGTTGTTAGATGGAAGCCTAGTCATTGCTATTAATTTATTATATTAAGTGTGTATTAGCATAATTAGAAATTTAATTTTTGAAAAAGATTAAAAAGAGCAGAAAATACTCTAAAAAACAAATTCAGTACATGCTAGCTAAACCTTGTTGAAACTTTACTTAAATGGGCAAATATATACATTTACTATACAAGTATTCAAGTGACATTGTGATATTATATAGAACATTTTAATTTGAAGAATTATGGGAAATCAGAATTATAATAATAGAAGCATATCATTATAAGCTAAGATGTTGATTTTTTTTTACACCATACACATTGACATAAATAATTTGGAGAAAGCTTATCTGAAGATATAAACAATAAAAATGTGAAAAGGTAAATAGAAAATGAACAATGATAACAGAAAGAAATCAATACCCTAATTTATAGATCATCATCTGAATATTTTGGTGTTCTGTGCAAAAATAAGAACATGGCAAACTATATGGATTTTTATCACAAAAAAAGTAACATCAATGCTTCAAGAAAAAGAATTTAGTAGAGCTAAATACTAAAATAGAAACTATTTGATATGTTATATAATTGATTTGGGGGAGTAAGAAATCTCGAGTACAAATTTACAACAAATACAAAATCTGATTATAGGAAAAATTTTAATGATTTCTTGTAAGACTGAAGAATACAAACAAAATTTCTCTGTTAAGACTTCTACAAGAACTGTGAACTGAGGGGAAGAAGGGAACGTGTTCCAAATATTAAACATACAGGATTTTATCATGTAATTTGAATCAAATTAAAACTTAGAATGTGTAGAAAAGAGAAGATCCCTTCACCAATTTTCTCCAAATATCACAGTTATCATTTCATCTTTTATTAGAAATTTCCCAGTTTATGCTCACCTAATCCTTCAGTCATCTTACTCTCCAACCAATATCTTCCATTTCATACAAAAATACTTGCAATTTCCTAAACACTCTTGTTATTTCCATGCTGCATGCTCATTTACATGGTTGTTTTTACGGAAGAAATGCCCATTGTCCACTATTGCCCCATAGAATATTAATCACAGTCTCTGAAAATGTCTCTGGTCCATGGATAAAAATCAATTTGTTTCTCCTACCTGTTTATATATCTTAATGATGACCATTAAGGTAATTGCTTTCCTATTTGTTTCCCTGAAATGATCTCTATACCCAGGGTCATGTTGAACAATGAATCAATTTCAGCTCATTGATAATTGAACAAATAATAGAATGAATTATTAAGGAAGACTGGGCGTAATGTTAATCTTTGAAATAAATGTTAGCTGAAACTGAATGGTTCAGGAAAATGGATATAGTATGATACATTTGATGATAAAACTGAAAAGACTAACTCATTTCTTGTTTTAGAATATGACCTTTGGATATGACTTTCAGAATAATCCGAGGAAGTAACACATTTCTGAGTCTTCTCCCTCAAGTTCCTCCATTTCTTGTAATATTCCATTCAACATATGTCTACTAAATTCCTACTGTAGGTCATACACTCTACTTAGAGGAATCCCCCCGGGCCATGCCAAGGCATAATGTGAGTGAAGGATAATTTCATAATCTACCAGATATAGCTAGTAGGTCAACATATTTGTTGATTATTTAGTCTAACCATTAACTTGATATATCTTTTTAAAATATTTCTGAACAACCAAAAATAATTCGAAAATCATCAGCACTGTACTCCAAAGTTTGTTAAAGGATGATTGCCATAGAATCCCCGTATGTCTCCCAAGAGGAGAACAAAACTGAAAAATCCAAAGGCTTATACGAGACTTTTAGAAGCTAGCAGCAACTCCTGTCTCCCAGAGTTCTTGCCTGTAAACACCCCAAGAAAGGCAAAACAAAATAAAAGAAATGAGGGGATACATAGAGAGATGAGTTTCTTTAGGTTGCTTGAAAATGCTTAGTGAGTGCATGTTTAGTTATTTCCTTTGCTTTGCTAACCTTTATCTTTAGAAGCATTTCTCCTTTAAGTCAATCTCTGAAATAACCATTTTATTGATAGGTTGTCATCCTCCTCTCCAGGGTCTGCATGTACACAAGTTTGGACAAAGCTGTAGTGCACATAGAGGTTAGTAGGTTTTACCTCTCTTCTTCTCCATGGGGCATCCTGATGATTAGGGCTTGTGGGTAACTGCTTCGAGTGTGTAAAAGCACCTTTAAGAGATGACTGCTATTCACACACAGCAGACGCTCCATAAATAAAGGAGCTTGAGGGAGAAGACTCAGAAACATGTTACTTCCTCAGATTATTCTGAAGGTCATATCTAAAAAAATTACTATTTAGAGGATCCTTTAAGTAAAATGGTTGGGTCTGACTTTTTGAAGATTTACATTTAAGATTAATGTCAGAAATACAAGTTAATAATTATATTAATATCAATTTTTTACAAACATTGTAAGTAACTTCCTAAAAATAAATCTTCAAATTTCTCATTAGTTGTTTTTAATTATATTTAAAGTATACATAGTATAGCTAATAAACTGCTAACAATTCATAGATGTCAATATGTGCCAGATTCCAAGAGAACATAAAATTTATGTATATGTGCATATTGCTATAACTATTTATAAATGTATTCCAGAAACAGTGATTATATTATTTATAATAATATAAATAAATAGGCCTTACAGCTAAAGAAGCCAAAAAAGAAAATGATGCTCTTAATAGAGAATCCAGTTGGTATAGACAATATTTCTTTAATTTACACTTTACAGAACCCTAAATGTTATGGTGGAAGGAACTTCTGGCTCTGCATTTAATAGTCAAAACAGATAATACAAGACCCCAAATGGCAAAGGCTGAATGTCAGTCAATCATCAGGTCCAGCTCTAATAAAATCAACGCTTTATGTAGTATATTAATCATGCCAGTATCTACCTTCCCAAATACCTCTTTCCATACAAATAATACAGCATCCTTTTATTTTATGTATTTGCATAACTTCTTTCATTTATCCCCAAAACAGATTTTAAAAATAATTCCAGTTATCAACACATAAGAAATGGCAGTATTACTCTCCACAGATTTTTTTCACCAATTTCATAAGTATTCACAGCACATTCTAAGCCACCTAATTTATATAATCTCAAAGTATCTTAATTTAGGAATGTGTTCTAATCACCAGATGCTTATGAATATAATTAAGGGTAAAGAATAGCTTCATTAGTCTTAATCTTATTGTGGAAATGCCTTAAAAAGAGTCACCACCGTTCCTTTGTCATTTCCACTGCATGTGATCAGAAAACATAGACCAAACTTTCCTCTCTTCCACACTCTACTCTAACTTTCCTATCCTATCAAAGGGCAGAAGTTGTGAAGGCAAATGTTTTGTCTGTTACCTTGAAGTCAAGCTGTTAAGAGTTCTGCATCCTCTTCGCTCAGCTGTGTGCTATCCTGAGGCAGTCTGAGAAAGGGAAGTAACAAATAAACAGGGTGGAGAGTTATGTACCATCATTAGAATTTTCACATATGTTTCAGTCCTTCAGTGACAATTCTGTGAAAAGCAAGACAGTTCCAAAAGCAGCAGCAGGCTGCAGAACATTCATTTGCTTCCCCAAAATGTATTGACTAAAATTTTACAGGAACTTGTTTGGTATTTGGGGGAAGGCTTTCCAGTCAGTAACAAATGCCTGTAACCGAAGATCAAATCTGGAGCTTGAGGATCCACATGAAATGTTT
The DNA here is from genome assembly GCA_032199065.1 of Smutsia gigantea. Taxonomy (NCBI): domain Eukaryota; kingdom Metazoa; phylum Chordata; class Mammalia; order Pholidota; family Manidae; genus Smutsia; species Smutsia gigantea. Next base: position 4,794 of record JAVSCE010012017.1, on the reverse strand, counting down.
TCCTACAAACAGAAATTCCTGTTGCTGGAGTGAATAAGCTGTGTTTATTTATACCTTGGCCATGAGCATTTTGAAAGCTGCAGATTCAGTAGTGACATATGGTGCATCCAAAAGGCCTAAAAACCTATTTTTCGTTGTTTTTTTTTTAAACATGGATGTGTCTTGGCTTTTTCTCACTGTTCATGCTGCTAGAGGCTGCAGTGAGTTTGCAGAATCTTAAAATAAAAATCTGATAAAATACTACACTGTTTAGAAGTTCCTGCAATACTGTATTCTGTCTACTACTTCTGGAAATATGATTCAAATGAGAAGGTACATGGTTTAATATATACCTGGATCCCTAAGTAGTAAATAAATTTAAATTCCACACTTTTTGCTAGTTTGAAACTCCCACACACTGTCCTAGTTCCTCTCTGTAAATACATAGGAACAGTAATTTTGAAATAGCTATTCCACTGAGATCTCAGATTATCAGAGGGTCAAATCTGGACTGCTATTACTGCTATTAACCTTCCTCTCTTGGTGACAGCATTCCTTCTGGCAGTCTCCAAGTCCTACAGTTCAATCACCCAAAGGGAGTTTCAATTTTCAAAATACATCTTTTTAGTGCAATGGAAAAATGTACTATAATTTAGAGTGGAAGAGTGCAAGCCATTTTGTATAAGGTCATTTCAAATGGAAATCATTGTCAAAGTGGGAAGTCTTTTCTTCAACTCAAAGAAACATCTTTATTTTTATGGCTACTGTATCTCAACATACCAACTTCCTTTTTTACCCATTTGACAAGTTTTAATGTTGTCATGAAAAGCAGCAAGTCATCCTGAAATTACAGAAAACATACTAGATTGGATAAAGACTACTCTGCCTCAAAGTGGTTAGTGATCTATCTACCCTGATTTTTTTGTTATTTAGTTGCTTATTTTATTTCAAAGAGAGTTTCATTGAATTATAGCATGCTGGACTGGAAAAGAATATTGAGGGCATCATGCTGCCAGTGAGAAAACAGACACGTACACTTGGAGTGGTTCGGCCAAGGGCAATTGGAGAATGTGGCTTTCTGTTATTAAACAGTGCAACATATATGCCTGTGATCAAAATAACTTCTAGACTTTAAACAACAATAAAATTGCTATTATGCAACGAACAAAGGCACTCAAACATCCTTGTTCCACTTGATTCTCTCATTGTTGGCAGTTTTCCTAAATTATATACCTAATCCTATATCCTTAGTCATTTTTAAACATCTTCACATTCTGTGGCCTGTGTCATTCTTGAATTTCAAAAAGCTAGTGCCTTTTTGGATTTTGGCATCATGAATAAACAAACCTGTTTTTTTTTAAATCTCTTATTAGGGAAGGAGCAGAGAGATGTAGTGATATTATAGTATTTTAGGATTTTCGATATGCGTTTCAATCCTAGTTCAGCCACTTTCTAGCAATTTCCATGTAGAAGCACCACACAATAAAAAGCAATACTTTGAGAGGAATTTTTTTTTCTGATTCTTGATCAGTAAATATGTGAAACCTTCATTATCCCTGTTGATATTATTTTTAAATGATAATAATGATGACACTTCCCTTACCACATTTTTGAAGATTAAAGGAGTTAGTAAATTTAAAACCCTTGGAAATATTTACATCTATATTCTTAAAGCCAATATTCTGAAATATGAGTTAAGAATTCCACATAGTTTCTCAATTTTTCTATTATTTTCTTTTTAAGAGTCTTTATTTTAATGCCTATTTCATATGTCAGGCACTGATGAGTTAAAAGATACTAAATTGAATATAACATGGTTTCTACTCTCAAAAAAAAGGTATAATCTATACTTCCCAATGAGAAATATTTAAACAAATAAATATGCAGTATTAAATAAATAATGTCAGTAGGTTGCTACAAAAAGAATGTGTTGTAATCATGTGAATAAAACAATGTGACTGTTTTTTATTAATATGTACTCAGCACTTTCTATGCCAGATACAATACTAACCAAATAATATTTCCTGATAACAGCAATGTTATCTAACTAAGATACTAAAGACTACATAATTAGGCTCATACTAAGAGGTGATAGAACTTATCCAAAATCATACAGCATGTATATGGCAGAGGTAAGATTGAAATAAGCATAGCCTTATTCAAAAGCCTGCATACACAGATATGTTTGGTGAAAAAGACGGGTTGGAGCTAGTTTGTAGAAATTGTTCATTGAGTCTTATATTAGGAAATTTAAATTTATTATTAGTTAAGGAATACATGTACAATATGATTTACTTGTGCTGTGCTGTGATCAAGTTAAGGTTCAAATTTTGGAGATCAGAGATTGCCTTACAAAGTTATTCCAAATGAGAATTTAAAAACAGGAAATATTGTCAAAGGTAATGAAGCTACAAAGAAAATGTACATTCAATTAATGAATTTTTCATAATGAATACAGATTCATTTTGTAGTAGTGTTTCCCTACAGTGGTTTTACTTTTTTTAACAAAATAAGATGACCTAACTCCAATATTTAGGTGGTGGTTTTTTTTTTTCAAATTTTAACCAAAGTAATTGTGGGGAACTTGGAAGTTCCTATGGCCAGGATCCTCACCTAACCCTAAACTACTTGATGATGTAATTGTCCTACCACTAGGCTAATTCTCCCACACCTGTTGGTAATGAGCTATTATTGACTGAGTCACTATATAAAGAACTCTACCCAGTGCTCTGGGCAGAGGCAGAGATGGAGGTGGATTATGAACCTGCAGACAGCTAAATGCAGACGTGATGCAAGTGCTTGACCTACCTCTGGGAGAATAAAGCCAGGTATAAACCCTTTTAGCCCAAGAACATTCCTTTGTCATTTCTCAGTCTCACTAAATCCATAGTGAACTTGCCTGGGGCTCAGACCTTCAGGCAAGATAGTAATTAACTCAGATAACTTTTAAAATCAAGTATTACATAAGGGCTCATAGAAAAGCAATAATTCACTGCCCTACTGGGTATTGTCACTTGTCTTGCTTCTCACATGAACTTTTAGGCCTAAATGTTAGTTTCATTCTGCTTCTTGATTTGAAAGTTAGGTCCTGTCTCTTAACTAAGAGGTAAGGATTTACCTTACTTGTGCTACCAGCCCTATCTCTTTAGATGTAGTAGATATGTTACTATTCTAAATTTCTTCTCATCAACATTTGGATAACATACATAAACCTCAATTTTTTCCTTTCATAATCCATGGACTCCCCACTTGTTTCCCAATCCAAGATACCCAAGTGGATCTCCATTAGTAAGCAACTGCATGGCACTTCCAAGGCCTCTTAGCATTTACTCTTATATTCTTAGAGTGATTAACATTTACATTCTATTTGGAAACCATAACTACCTTACAAGATTTGACTAAAATCTATATTCTAACAGTGGACAACCAATCCACATTATTTATATTTTATGGTAATATAAATATTTTTCACTAAAAAGCCAAGATTTGTGGTAGAATTATCTTGCTTCTCTTCAGATGCAAAGTCACAATCCCTGTACTTTTCAGTTCTTACCACCAAATTTCATAAGATTCTTCTGGTTTATACTGTGCTAGTTGCCTTGAACTCATTCATAAGTTTCCTTAAGCTAGCTCTAGGGTGTTCTAGGTGATTATGAATAGAGAAGGACAATAGCTTTCTTTTTAAAGATTTTCAGTCAAACCACCTGTTTTCACTACCACTTTGCCACCATTATGTGGCTCATTGGTGTTCTGTAAGTCCCGTAGACTCATTTTCAGTCTATAGTTCATCCTGGATACAGCTCATCTTTCACGTTTCTCTGCTACTTATCAAAATTTTTTCCATTTTTATTTTGTCTACTAAAATATACTGAAATCTTTTGATTACCATTTCTCTCACTGTTTTTATTTATTTTAATTATTTTCTTTTACTTTAAGGCACAAAGAATAATACATGCACTAAACTCACCATAATGAATGAGACCTAGTGTTAAATTTTTGATTAATTGAAGACACCTCTCCTGTTCCTGCTTTTTTCATTTACAGCTTCCCCAATTTTTGCTTGTTCTGTAATTGAAATTTCCTTGTATGACTAATCCACAGAATGTCAGGGTTCATTCAAATAATATTGCTATAAAATAAGAGAAAAATAAGAAATGCTTATAGGTTTCCATTACTTCTCAGAGAGAAGCAGTAGTCTTCTTTCCCCATCCTTCTTTCTCTTCTTACACTACAACCTATCAGAAGATTTACATGAGCCTTAATGCTTACAAATAGTCTCCCTTTAAAATGGAATGTACTTTTAGAGCATTTTTATTAGAAAATAAAATAGAATTTATTTTTAGAGCAGGTCCAGCAAAACTAAGCAAAAATTACAGTACCATCTATGCTCTACCCCCATAGGCATAGCCTTTCCCACTACCAACATTCTCCCTAGAGTGGTACATTTGTTACAATCAATAAGCCAACACTGGCACATCATAATCACCCAAAGCCCATAGTTACATTGGTATTCACTTGTACATTCTATGAGTTTGGACAAATATATAATGATATGTACCCATCATTATGATATCATACAGAGTATTTTCACTGCCTTAAAAATCCTCTGTGCCCTGCCTATTCATCCCTATACCTAACCTCCCATCCCAACTGATCTTTTTACTATCTTCATTTTGCTTTTTCAAAAATGTCAATTTGCTGGAACCATACAGTTTGTAGCCTTTTTAGACTGGCTTCTTTTACTTGATAAGGTGCATTTAAGGTTCCTCCATGTCTTTTCATAGGTTAGTATCTCATTTATGTTCAGTGCCGAAT